>JABWTJ010000796.1:0-287757 GCA_016801875.1 Solanum sitiens
AATCAGGCCCATACAACCCTTACATAAATGGTGAACCACCACACCCTTCCTCTACACATTAATACAACTTCAAACATCATTTCCAGATATACCCAAACAGCCAATATTCATAAGGCAGCCACTAACAATCTCAAATCTTTCAGCATAATAGGAGAATATTGACTCAAAGATTTATCACCATCCATGAATTCTTGATAAACATATACAAAATTCTCCACTCCAAACATTATCAAAGAGAGGAAAACAAATGGGTTGAAGTCTTACCTTAATTCTGAAAATTTATCCTCTAAACTTGTACTTCAAGAATTCAAACTCTCCTTCAAACTCTTACTTGAAAATGAGACAGCACTCAAGAATCCCTAAGGTGTTTTGGGGCTGCTAATTGAAGCCAAGAGAGACCAAGAAAGAACTTAGAAAATCTGAAATTTTTGCAAGTTCAAAATGGAGAATAAGACTTGATCCTTATCCTTTGAAAAAGGAGGTGTTATGGCCGACACTCTTGACCAATTTTGGGCCATATAATGTCAAGTAGGTGCCCCACCTGCTTGTCCTTTTAACTTGGGCCCTTTTGGACTTAATATTATTGGACCTTGGCTGTCCATTTTTCCTTTGTTCTTTTAATCAGCTTGGGACAGATTAGTGCAAGTAGGTGGTACACACTTGGCCCAATAACATGGTAAAACAAATCTTAGGAGGTCATGTACTTACTTAGTTTCACTTGGGCTTTATCCATAATGGCCAATTGGCAGATTTGGCTGTTGGGCCTTCTTTCATTCACATTTTCTTTAATAGGTTTGGGCTTCAAATGAGCCCCTAAATATAAGCCTAAATCTGGTCAATCAAACTTGGGCCCTTTAACTATAATATAGATCAAGTAGGTGATCCAGCAGCTAGCTCAATTACCACCTTACTATAATTACTTAAATACTTTCCATCGGAGTTAACTTGCAATACATATGCTAAAACGTGCAAGGCATTACATCACCTTCCACTCTAGTTTAAACCAACACTAATCATGTAAAAAACATGATCCCTCACCTACACTATAAGTATATGTCAAGTATAACATGAATAGAACTACCACATATAAAAATACAGGCCGTTACAGTTTTGACATTAAAATCATCAGTAAATACTAAAAGAAACATATTTGAATCATTAAAACACTTTTACAAGAAGACCCTTGCTTGGAATCAAAACTAGGAGAAGATAGAATTTGAAAACCCTTTTTCAAATCTTTTAGTAATGACTCCTTGAATGGAAGGGGGTTCAAGTATATACCATACCTCAACTAGAAGAAAACCCACTAATTTTGATGAAGTACTCGACCACAACCAGCCCTCCTAGATCCTTCTTGACTTCTAGCTTCTATGGATTTTAAGAGAGAGTTCTAAGAGAGAGGGGTTTTGGGTTTTAGGAAATGAGGTCTAAAATTAGGTCTTAGGGTTTGGAACTCTTTAATATACCTAAATAACCCTAAAATAATCATCCAAGTTTCTTAAAAGACTTTGGGTGAATTTACCAAACACCCCAAGCCAAGGCAGCCTGCTACCAGCTTTTTGGAAGCTCACAGACGGGACCAACCAATGGACCATTTGTCCATCAATGGCCCATTGGTGGTGGTTCGTTGGTTGAGCCTGCAACTTCCAAACATGCAGGCCTGCAGGTCCAATCGACGGACCAAGCTGTCTGGCCATTGGTTAGAACACTGGCCATCGATTGGTCTCATTGGTGGAAACTGCCTAGGCATTTTTGGGTCCAAGTTTTGGGCACTTCTCTATGGCACCTTGTGGTTCCTAGGTGGGGTCGTACCCGGACGTTTGTAAGACCCTCCCCCCCTAAAAAAAAAAAGAGTTAGGGTTTCTAGATCCTAACATGTTTTTCCTATGGTATAAGGTCCTAAAATGGTTTATAATATGATATTGAGGCAGTGTGTAATGTTTAAGGTGATTTGGAAGTCAAACGTCAAGGGACGACCACGACGTTCGATGACTAGTCACCAAAGGGGCCTTAGGTGCTTTTATGTGTTTTGAGTGTTTTATGAGCTTATGAGGTCCTTATATGATTAAAAATGATGTTTATAGGCAGTGTTTTGAGTTTGATGAGGTTTGGAGGTCAAACGTCCAAGAACGTCCAAGACGTTCAAAAGTTAGCCCTTGAGAAGTTCATGTGTATCTTGAGTGTACCTTGCATGTTTGGACGTGTTGCGAGTGTTTATTTTGGGTGAAACAGATGTGGAAGGTCTATAACTTGTTTAGGTTTATATTCACGTTGGAAACGCCCAGGTGCGACTTCCCAAGGGTACCGCAAAATGGTCCACAAGAAGGACCAAAAGGCTGTCGAGACACTACCTTCACCATGTCAATCGACTGAACAAATGACGCCCCGTTTGTTTACAAACAGCCCGTTGGTGGTGAATTCTTGGATGGTCACATAGCCTGGACAAGGTGCATCCAAATAACAGCCCAGCATCCAATCGACTGAAGCCACAGACGGCCCGTCGATGGACCTACTAGTCGTCGATAGTGGCCTGCAACTGCTGCCTAGCGACTGTTTCATTAAAGGGGTGAATGGGAAATTCACCCCACGTCATAACCTGACCCTAAAGGTTTATTTAGTTATTTTTGGGTGTATATAAATGATCAAAAACGTGATCAACCCATTCCCAAACCAATTCACACAAATTAGACTTTCCCTCCAAAAATATCCTCTCTAGAAACCTCCATTGATGGTGAAGCTCAAGAACAGCTTGGAGCTTGGATTCCTATGGGTTCTTCATCAATTTGTAGATGTTTTCTTCTAGACAAAGCTATGATGATCCTTCATCTCTAAGTAACCTTTCACTTGGAGAGTTAATCTCATAGTTTCCTAAGAAGTTTTCATGATCAAATCTCTTCTTCTTGAATCTAGCCACGGGTTCATTCTAAAAACGTTTTTAATGGCTTAATCATGATTAATTTATGAAAATGTATTGGTTTTAACGTGAAATTTAATCCAATTGCATTATGAACCCATGTCCCTTCCCAAACTCGATTTAGCCCTTGCATGGGCATTGTGATCTTGGCTTGTTATTGATTAAATTGTGATTCTCTTACATCAAATTTCTTATATCTACTGTTATTAAAGTATATTGATGTTGAGTTGTTTATGAATGATCCAATTGGATCAATGTATGCAGATTTGAAGATGACTAGCCTATGCATCTATGTGATCACTGTAACATTGACCTTTAAATGTATAAAAGTGGAATTTAATTATGTTAAGATTCTTGTATCTAATGCCTTAGGTTAATATCATGATTGAATTGTAAGTATAAATCTTGTATGATCAAAGTGAAGAAGGCTTGGCATGAGTTGATCTAGGTTCTTCTAGTCTAGGAATTGATAATACTATGTAGGTGATGTGATCTATATTCTAAGATGAACAAAGCACGAGTAACACTTGATTTCTATCTCTTTAGCTGCTGACTAGCATGTACTTTATTGTTAAATATGATTGATGATCAATACATTGAGAAATTGGTAAGATGGCCTATTTCCTCTACTCACTATTGAATTGATAGTTAGTGCCTATGTTGGTATCTTCATCTTGTAGGGATTTAAGTATGGTTTCGTTTATGTTAATGTATGTTTAGATACAGCCTTATATTTGAATTGTTGATAAAAGTCTTGTATTTATCAATGATGATCAAAGGTTGATGAATTGGTAAGGTCCACTCTTCTCCTCTACTTCTCTATAGTATTGTTGATGAAGCCTTGTATGAAATTGTGTGGTATGGTCCACTTATGGTGGCGGTGTTTACTTTATTGTCATTATATATGTGTTGATTATGGCCTTGAAGGCAAATTGATGAATATATGAATATGTGGTTATGATGATCACACTATGTGAAGCTTATGCCTACTTTCCAATTCTAGTTGTGATCTAGGTTGTATGGATATTGTATAAGCGTGTGTATATCTATGTTAGAGTAAAGTGTAGGTGATGCCATTGATGAGTTAAATTGGTTAATAGTCCCTTACCTATGTACCCCTATGTGAATGCATGAATAGCAAAAGTTAGGAGTCTTAAGTGTAATATGAAGTTGACTTGTCTCCTATACTATTGGGTGTTGTGTGGTCTATGCTTGAAAGTGTATTGTCATCCTAGGAGGGTGGCTGACTCAATGTGTTGATGATAGTCATTATGTGATCATATTGACTAATGTACACAAAGTCTCACTCTACATGCATGCTTACAATGTAGTAAAGGTTTATAGTGTCTAATGAATGGTTGTACTCATATTCACTAGTGTCTACTACTATGCATGTTAAGCTTATGTCTATGAAAGTATGAGATGTGTTTCCTTAACTAGGATGACTTGATAGGTGTACTAGTATGGGCAAGGGTATGGGACCTTGTCTATGCATTGCATATGTGTACCTTGATAGGATAGTTCCTAGGTTTGGTTTCTATGTACATGATAATGAATGTATAGGCATATTATGAATATGACTTATTTGATATGGTAAAGTATGAATGTACATAGTGTCTTAGTGTGTTTATATGAAAGGATTTCTCATATAGTTATACCTATAGACATATGCATTGATATAAGAACATGTGTGACATTCATGTGTTATGTGAAAGGTTTGCTCACATATAAGTATACACACACATAAATGATGATCTAGTCAATAGAGGGGCCTTGAAAGGTGTGCTCAAGTGTATCCTTAACTAGATAGTGCTAATACATATGCTACGTCCATGTGAAAGGATTTCTCACATGATTTAGATTGATGAACTCTCATCTATGACCTATGAGCTAAGCATAGGAGGGGATGACTCTCCTAAGCGTAATTTTATAAAGTAATGTTAATAAAGGCTTTTCAATAAAGGGAACTTATCTTAGCACCGAGTGAACTTGAATATGAGGGGTTTTCCTTCCCATTGTAGGAAGGTAGGTCACCATAGACCTCACGGGGTGGATAGCCTCATGACCCAAAAAGGGTGTACAGAGATGTTTCCATGACGGCCCCCAAGCTCCATAAACTATGCTTGCCACATAGGACTAGCAATGCGATATCAAATAAAGATGCTAGCATGTGTTAATGTTCTACCTTGGCTAGGTAAGAACATCTTCCATTGGTGTAAGGCTCTACAACACCAAATTCAATGTTTAGCACCCATGATCTTAGTGTCGGTTAAGACAATAGTTTCCCTAAAGTAAAATGGACAATGGAAGTAAATTATTAGGACCCTAACTAGAATGACCTAAGGGAGGTTTCTTAGGATAGGTGGAAGTAATGAACCCATCTAGACATTGCACAACTAGCTCCTTAGGAAGTCTAGGAAGGTGTTCTAATGTGTATGATTATGCTTATGTCTTTATACATGACATTGTAGTATTTGTATACTTGTTATGAAGATGTGAATGGTATAAGTCTATATGATGTGAAATTGTCCCTATATGCATGATGTTTGTATTAATGACTATATGATGAAGGTCTTGCCTAGCTTTGATGAAGTTGCCTTTACTTACTATGTTGATGTATGAATTGAATGTTAAGGTTTGTGGTCTCATGAAGGATTTACTAAGTATGTGTGAGGTTATGGGGCTTCGCATATACATTGCACTAGTAGACTAAGATTGGGGTCATGGACAAGGTCTTATAATAATTTATGTGAGGTAAAATAATTATATGTTCATAATGACTAAGAGTTCACTATAATGCTTTATGGTCTTAACCTGAAGATGTCTTGTGGTGTTCTATACTCTATAATGGTATGTGTTGGCTTGTGTAGATCATGTGAATGGTTTCCTTGTAGTATTAAGGTAATGCATTGCACAAAGTATCACTAGAGGGATGCTTGGGAAGATTAGAAATTAAAAGAAAGGAAGTTCACTGTAAAGCAAAATAGCTCACTGTAAAGTGACCTCAAATGTGGCTTAAATTCAATATGTGATTTTATATGATGTTTGGCTTTTGAATATGTCCACATGAAGCATGTGAATGATATGAATGATATTGTATAAAGGTTTTACGAATATTTACTCAAAAAGGCATGAAGTATAATTTCACGAAAATGTTCCTTTTAAATGCATGTTTTTGCATGGTTGCCATACTTAGTGCATTCTTGTACTAACTCCATTCTTCTCTACTTTTTACACAAAGTGTAGGTTATGGATGCTTAAAGGATGTCTATATGATTGAAGAGTTTAATATGTGATTCCCAAGCTCAAGGAAAGGAATCCTTAAGTCCAAGGATGTCCTAATGCTTAGTTTACTGTAAAGTTCTTTAGTATTATACTCATGTATTATGTTGTAAGGGTCGTGTCCCTAAAGTACTGTTATGATGTTGAGTCTAGGATGGAAAAGAGACTTAAGGTCTAAATATGTATTATGACTTATGTCTTATATATATATATATATATATAGTGACATTTCTAGCATATGATATTCTATGAAAAGTTTTAAATTTTTCGCTAATTTTACTATGACAATCGATGAATGATAACTATGGGCTTGTATAAGACCTCCGACAAGTCAAGTATGCCATGTTACTTCTAGGGGTTGCTCCCCGTGCGTGACAACTTTAAACACGTAAATATAGCCTTATAGGTCTTAGGAACATCCCACATCAATTTCGATCAAAACAAACACGTAAAACTGACTCAAACACATCAAGACACATGAACACTTTCTAAAGCATATCTTTCGAACGTCACGGACGTTCTTGGACGTTTGACCTCCAAACTTAACCAAACTTCACACACTACCTACGAACATCAATATAACTCATTTTAACTTAAGCTTAACTCAAGAAACAATCACTAAGCTCTAGTTCACCTTATTTCATTTTAGGGTGTTACACTAATGTACTCTAATGATATTGAGTCTAACATGGTAAAGAGACTTAGAGTCTAACTATCTAAATATGATATTTTGTATATATCTATTGAAAGTGATTTTCTAGCATATGATGTGCTATAAAAGTTTTAAATTATCGCTAAATTTACCTATCACAATGCGATGAATGATAACTATGGGCTTGTGTAAGACCTCCGAGAGGTCAAGTACGCCATGTTACTTCTAGGGGGTGCTCTCTGGTCGTGACAACATGGGTCATTTGAGGATAGTATTGCAAGTCCTCAAGGAACGTCAACTCTTTGCTTAATATAATAAGTGTGAATTTTGGTTGAGATCGATTGCTTTTCTTGGTCACATTTTTTCAAGTGAGAGTATAGAGGTCGAGCTGAAGAAAATGGTTAAGAATTGGCCTAGACCTAACTCCCAGCGACATTCAAAGTTTCTTGGGTCTAGCCAGGTACTATAGAAGGTTTGTTGACGGGTTTGCATCCATTGCTTCTCCTTTGACAACCCTAACCTAAAAGAAAGTTAAGTTTGTGTGGTCGGAAGCTTGTGAAAGAGGTTTTCTGGAGTTGAAAGATAAGTTTACCTCCACTACGATGTTGACTTTATCGGAGGGAACCGAAGGGTTTGTTGTGTATTTTGATGCTTCTCGAGTAGGTTTGGGTTGTTTCCTTGGTAAGGTGATAGCATATGCCTCTAGACAACTCAAGGTGCATCAGAAGAACTATCCAACTCATGATCTTGAGCTAGCGTCCGTAGTGTTTGCTTTGAAAATATAGAGACATTATCTATATGGTGTGCATGTAGATGTGTTCACCGATCATAAGGGTCTCCAATATGTGTTCACTCAAAAGGATTTGAATCTCCGTCAAGAAAGGTTGTTAGATCTTTTGAAGGATTATGATATGAGTGTCCTTTACCACCCCAAAAAATCTAATGTGGTTGCGGATGCTTTGAGTTGAATGACTATGGGTAGTGTAGCTCATGTTGAAGATGGTAAGAAAGAGTTAGTGAAAGATGTGCATATATTGGCCCGGTTGTGTGTTCGACTAGAAGATTCTCCAAAAGGGTGTTTCATGGTTCATCATAACTCCAAGTCGTCTTTAGTGGTTGAGGTGAATTCTAAGAAACATCTTGATCCTCTATTGATGGATTTGAAGAAATTGGTTCTTAGTAAGCTCAATGAGTCATTCTCCCAAGGGGGGATGGTGTACTTAGGTCCAAGATTGTCAGTGCTAAATGTGGATGACTTAAGAAGACAAATTTGGAAGAGGCTCACGGTTCCCAAAATTCCATTCATCCGGGTGCCACTAAAATGTATCGTAATCTATAAGAGGTCTATTGGTGGAATGGTTTGAAGAAGGATATAGCGGAGTTTGGGGCCAAATGTCCTAATTGTCAACAAGTCAAGGCCGAACATCAAAGACCGGGAGGGTTTAACTCAAGAAATAACTATCCCTACTTGGAAATGGGAAGATGTAAATATGGATTTTCTTGTTGGGTTGCCTCGTACGCGGAGGAAAAATGACTGAATATGGGTTATTATGGATAGATTGACAAAATCTTCCAATTTTATCCCCATCAAAGATAATTATTTGGCGGAGGAATACGCTAAGTGGAATCTTAATGATATTATGAGTTTACATGGGGTTCCCTTGTCTATCATCTCGGATAGGGGTCCTTAATTCACTTCTACATTTTGGAAAGCATTCCAAAGTGGGCTAGGTACCTAAGAGAAACTTAGTACCATATTTCATCCACGAACGGATGGTTTGGCAGAACAAACCATCCAAACCCTAGAAGACATGTTGACGGCATGTGTCACTGACTTCAATGGTAATTGGGATGATTATCTACCACTAATTGAATTTGCCTACAATAATAGTTACCATTCGAGTATTGCCATGAGACCCTTTGAGGCCCTTTATGGGAGGAGATGTAGATCTCTAATTGGGTGGTTTGAGGTAGGTGAGTTTGCTCTAATAGGTCCAGAAGAAATTTATGAGGCTGTAGAGAAAGTCTGAAATCATAAGGTATCGTTTGAAGACGTCCCAAAGTCAGCAAAAATTATATGTCGATAATAGCAAGAGGGACCTTCAATTTATGGTAGGTGACTTAGTCTATTTGAAGATATCACCCATGAAAGGGGTGATGAGGCTTGGGAAGAAAGGGAAGATTAGCCCCCGGTATGTGAGGCCATATGAGATTATAAAACGCATCGGAAATGTTGCCTATGATTTGAATTTACCTATTGAGTTGGCTCCGGTGCATCCAGTTTTCCATGTGTCCATGCTCAAAAAGTGCATAGGTGATCCAGTGTCAATCCTTCCCCTTGATGGTTTAGGAATTAATGCTAACCATTCCTATGAAATGGTCCCGGTTGAGATATTAGACCGGCAAGTGAAGAGGTTGAGGAATAAGAAAATAGCTTCCGTAAAGGTTCTTTGGAAGAATCAACTTGTGGAAAATGCCACTTGGGAGGTCAAGACCGATATGATGTCCCGATATCCTTATATTTTCCTTTCCTTTTGTAGTCAAGGTTGAGGTTAGTAACTTCTCATAGTTTTTGCTTATGAAGGGTCTTAAGTGTGTTTTGAACTTCCATGATTTCCCTTCATTATGCATGTTCTTGTGAAAAATCCTTGTTTTATATGTGACTTGAATTATATGATCTTCATACTTGATGATACTTGATTATATGGTTAGTATAGTTTAGTTATGAGTTATTTCATGTTGTGAAATTTCTCAATTGTGAAGTGATGAAGTGATGAAATGATGAATTGCTCTTTGTTGAAAGTATTGATCTATATGAGAAGGAGAAGCACATTCATAATTGCAAAATGTGAAATGATAAAATATGTGCATTTTGGTAGTTGATATATTTCCTACCTTATTATGATGCTTTGTTGTGTTGAGAATGGAGTGAATGTTTCCTCCTTTGATCATAGAGTTATTATTATATGTCATGTGTTGGTTGGGCTGCTAGTCTTTAGTAATAATTCCAAAAGAGGTTTAAAGTGTCATTCGAGGACGAATGTTCCCCAAGTGGGTATATTGTTATACCTCGGAAGTCCAATGACCTAGACTAGAGCCTCACCTAGTTAATAATGTCTAAATAGTGTTTTGAGGACTAAACAAAGGTAATTAACTTGAGTATGAAGTATCAGAGTGTAGACGTCCAGAAACGACCATGACGTCTGGAGACTACTCAAAGTGATCTAGTGTGCCTTTAGGTCTTGGAAGGGGTTTAAGGAGTCGTATGAGGGTTAAATATTATAATAAGACCTTGAACATATGTTATTACGTGTTTAGGGTCAAAACATTCAGGTACAACTCCCCAAGGACCACACTAAGGGTCCTTGAGGATAACCCAACCTTTGACCCTAAAAGTTGTAAAAAACAGCGTGGAACCACGAGGGGGGACAATAAGTCGTCAATGGGATTACGACTCGTCGATGATTATCATTGTTCTATACATAGAATCCTCCCCCTTAAACCCCAAAAAGGGACTGTCTATCTCAAACCGCATTTGACCTGTACGGTCCGTGGATGGGACGATGGGGCGTCGGCGTAGTCTCATCAATTGACCCCTTGCTCACTGCCTCCACACAGCTTAAGTAAGGAGGGGTGGGTTAGGTAATTGGTTAAATAATTAAATAATGATTTAGGACGTTTATAATTAGTTAGTTTAGGGGTAAATAAGTGTCCTAATTCATTAAACTAACCTATCACGCCATAATTTCCATAATACAAAAGCTTTCATCTCTCTCTAGTTTCTCTCACAACTCCAAAGACCCCCATTGAAGAAGAATACCAAGCTTTATCTAGGTCTTCATTATCACTTCTTTCCTTCACCAATCTTGAAGGATTCTGAAGGTATGGAGGCTATTCACTCTTCGGACTCCTTTCCCCAAGAGGTTCTTCAAAATTTGAATTTCAATGTTCTTCAAAAAGCTTATTTTCATCCAATTTCGAGGCTCTTCTTTCTAACTTGAATTGTTTAGACTTAATTTGATTATTAGTAATGAATTATGCATGGTTATGGCTAGATTGATGTATTACTTTAGGCTTTGACCTAATTCCCTAAATAGTCCCTTGCATACTCTTCTTCTCCTTACCCTAACTTTTGAAGTAGGTTGGTTTATGATTGAGGGGGTGTGACTGAATGTATTCTTGTATAGTTTACTATAATATGATTATGATCATTGAATTGTTGGGTAAAGATCATTTAATTGAGGGTGAAGACATGGATGAGATTCTTGGAAGCCATTGGTAAGACTTTCAAGATCATGAATACTTTATTGCAATAATGTTGGTCTATTGTTGATGTTGTTGTTCAATTGAAGTATGAATATGTGAGTATGATAGGAAGATTAGGAGATTATGAATATGATAGCATGTTATGAATGTGATGAATTGTGAGATGATGATAGGTGTATTATTATGAGGGGTTGAAAGTGATTTTAATGTGCACCTATTTACTACGTTTATGATGATGATATTCTCACATGATCTTGGGTTGCGATGAAAGGACATTCTCATCCTAGAACCTAGGAGCTATGAACATGATATATAAGGGGCTAAACTCCTAAGACCTATGATATAAACTAATGTAAAGAAATAATCTAAGATAATTCAAAAAGGGAATATTTGGCTTCACACCGAGTGAACTTGACAATGAGAGCTGTCCCTTCCAATGAGGAAGGTTGGTTCACCCAGGGTCTCATGATGTGGAAACCACAATGCGAATTAGAATTAAGAGGGTTTTTAGTAACAACCTCCTAGTTCCTTAGATATGTGCCCCCATATGAAACCTAGCTAGTGAATCCACGTAGACTCTATTATGATGTTTATGTCCTACCTTGGCAAGTAGGTTGCCCTTCTTTCGGTATGAGGGGTTGACACCGGATTTCATGTTTAGCTCACATGGTCTATTGTCAGTCATGGCAAAGTTTACCAAAAGTAAAATGAATGAATTATAATGATAAGACGAACACTAATTAGGAATACTTAAGTGGTATGGCTTAGTGTAGGTAAAGGAATCGGACATTACCTATACATTGCACAAGTTGACGTTGAGGCGAGTTCTAGGAGGGGTTCTTTATGTATATTTGATATATGTGATGTTGTTCATATATAAGCATGGTTTCATACATTTTGTACTATGTTGGTTTCACTTAATATACATGATGTTGGTCTATGTTGTTATTTATGATGTTGATTACACTTTTTATGATATTATATGAGGTAAAGGCAATGCTTATGGTCTCTTTGTTAGTTTACTTGGTTTATGTGGGGTTAGGGGGCTTCACATACACATTGAACTAGTTGGGTTGAATTGGATTGTGAGTAAAGTATTGTGATATATTGATGAAATGGTTTCTAAACATGAAATGTTGATTGTGGCTTTGGTACTATGTTACTATTGCACATGAATGTTTATGTCTTATTGTTGTTGTATTATGGACTAGTATATGTTCTTTGAATGTGCATAAAGGCTTATAAGTGACTTAGCATGCTTTTAAACAAAATGTCCTTTTTAGCATGTTTCTAAATATTTTTCTTTCATATGTCTTCATACTTAGTACATGTGGTTTGTACTAACCCAAATTCTCTTATATTTCTACAATAATGTAGGTTTGGGCCATTGAAGGGTTTCAAGGGCAATTTTCAAGAAGCTTAGATAGATTCCTAATTTGGTGAGTCCTCAAGTCCGAGGACAAAGCCTATCACTATAGTTCTTGTTATTTGATTAGTCTAAAGACATTGCTTTATTCCTTATCTCTTTTGACTATGGTTTATTATCTTATGAGACATATTGTAATGTTGTAAGGGATATGTCCCAAATGTTGTATTCCTATGTTAGATGCTTGTGTGTGAGACAAGACTATTTTTGATATATGAGAAATAGACTTGAAATTCCATATAATTTCCATATTTTTTACCTATGAAATGCAATGATGTAAGCTAAGCGCTAGTCTAATGTTTTTAAGAGGACGAAGACGCCGTTTACGACTAGGGGATGCTCCCTGGTCGTGACACAGGGATACCCCCTAGACGTAACATGGCGTACTCAACTCCGAATGGTTTCTAATACAATCCCTTAGAATCATAACATATGTAATTGAAAAGTATGGAGAATTTAAAAATTCTTTAAGACCATACAATCGAATACATTTTCATAAGCATGCAGAAATATTTACTAAAACCTTTGTCACAAACCATCGATTAACTTTTGAATAAAAGTCTTTGGGATGCAGCCCATACAATTTCTAAAAACCTAATGAAATGATATAAAAGGGATAAAGGTTTGTCCTCGAAGGTATGAGGACTCACCAACTCTTCTAGATCCTTTAAACCAAGCCTCCAAAGCAACTCAAGCCTCCAACCTTACATTTGGTTAGAATGTAGGAAAAATGCGTTAGTACAAAATGTACCAAGTATGAAAGCTAGAAGAACATCATAAGACCATCTCCAAAGGGTTGATCAACATTATACATAAGCATAAGAGATAATAACATACTCATAGCATGATCATCATAGTCATAGCATGATTTCCAACAGAAGCATCATATAAACACAAGTCTACATAAGACATTGTTAATGAGCATAGGAGATAAATTTGTAATCATGTAAGATAATTGGCCCTTGGGCATCCATACCATAATAGCACCATTTGAAGTAACATTAAAATCATACAAGTGCAAAACAAGAATAGCATCCCATAATACTACCCAAGCCAAGTATCACTTTTTAGTCGTCTTAATCATAGTCTATACACATGGTCAACTCCTAAGCTTCTCTACCATAAGGGAACCATACTTCTAGGGAAGTCAAAGCACACTTGTGTCATGTGTGAAAGACATCCCATACTACCCTTCACACTAAGCATAGCCTTAAAGTCATCCTAGTCATATTTACCCTCCTTTGACCTCATTATTAAATTAACTATCATAACTAATGTAATTTCTCACCTTTATTCTACTATAGCAAGGAAGGTCAACTATAGCACAATCCTATCTCAAGACTTCTCTTTAATGTCCCTAAGTCATACTTTTGCAATGCAATCATAGCATCCCATACTACTAATCGTGCTAATTACCACTTTTTGGTTCTCTTACTCTTACTTATTAGTTTGGAACCTATTTCCTCTCTTTATATTTAGAACACTATGAGGTACTCTCTTAACAAAATCTTAGTTCATTATTAAGTTGAACCCTCGAAGATGCTTCTTTTAGTATGTCTAAATTCCTTACATATGGACCCTATGAGATACTACCTTAACCATGTCTAAGTACACTTATACGCTTGAACACTATGAGGTACTTCTTAAGTAAGTCTTAGTTCAATTATGGTTAAGAAAACAATGATATGCTTATTTAAGTATGTCTTAGTTCATTGGATATGGAGATTGTTACTAGAAACATTCACTCAGCTACATGAAAGATTCTATCTCATGAGACCTAAATTTGGGAAAACCCACACCCTACCACGTAAGAGTTTCCCCTTTAACTTGGAGAGTCCTCACATCAACTAGGTGTGGTTCTCCTTTGTACTTGGATCCCAGACCCTCTCTTGTGTGATACTCCATTCTCATTGTCAATATGAAATTGGATCCAAGCGGACACACCAAGGTTTACTTGTTAATCCGTTCTTAACACTTCTGTCTAATAGAAGAATGTCCTTAACAACCAATCCATGTTCAAGTGATTATATACTTTCATCTTTCAAGCATTCATAAGATGGGTTAGGTGAGTATAGGCCTTTCACCTCAATTTGACCTATTCGACTTCAATTCTTATTTAGACTTTACTCTCAAAGACTTAACACATCTATTCCATCATATTAAATTCACCCTAAATCCCTAGCTATTAGGATTACAACCATACTCTCTTTCTTAATCTCTTCTTTATACTTAGATTTCAAGGTATTTTGATCACATCTTTCATTGCAAGGTGATTATAGTCTTAATTGATCATGAAGGTTCAATTATACTTTTACAATCCAAGATAAATCATATACAATAGAGTTTAGTTCTATTTATGGTTACATGTCCCTAACTTTGATCAATTACTACACATGACTTTGTTTTAGGAAGATCACTCATGAACCTTAAACATTGCCTCTTAATGGCATCAACCCAAAACAATCACGTTCAGCATCTTAGATTAGGTTTTATCATAGAAAATTACATGAAATCATCATAATATCATAAAACGATGCTAATACAATCATACTTAGAAATTATCCACTACATTGGAATCATACCCAACCCCTACCCATAATGCAAGCACAACCCTAGCTAGAATGGGGTTTTTGATTTCAAAAGTGGGGAAACTATGGGGGATCCATGGCTGGAATAACCCATGGATTATTAAGATTCACATACCTTTCTTCAAAGCCCTTAATAAATCTTGAATCCATGGAGAAAACTCGACCTAGGTGTTGCCCCAACTTCCTCTCTTCCTTACTTCTAGAGAGAATTTCTTGAGAGTAACTTGGGGTTTCTTAGATGAATGACTTAATTTGTTAGTTTAGGGGTGTATTAGACTTATATATGAGGTAATTTAAATAATTAATTGACCTCCCTTAAAGCCTAACACATAACTTAAAACTAAAAAGTGTGGATAGTAGTATCGGATGCTATCCATACATTGCACGAGTAGGCTTTGAGAGGGCTATAGTGATTTATCTAAGTCTTAATAACTAATGTATGAATGTACTCAATATAAAGTTAATGAATAAGGTTGTCTTATATTCTTATATGTAATGATGCATATTATACTTGGATTGTATTATGAATTACTTATTGTATAGGAAGATCCTTGTCTATGGTGGCTTCAAAAGAGTACTTAGTGTGAGTAGTTGTATGGAATGAAAATCATACATTGCACAAGTATGACTTAGGTTTGTCTTGCATGTTGGTCCAAATGTGTTGTTTTGACTTATGAAAGGCTTATATTCATTATGCTTGAATATGGTCTAAGGTAAAAAGGATAAATAGTAAGTTCACTTTTGGTGGCCTTAATATGGTATTATAGTGTGGATGGTGGTATGGGAAGATATTCATACATTACACATGGTATGGATTGGATTGCTAAAGAGGTGAAGGATTTATGTGATGAATTCGTTTATATGTTGGTTGTGATTGAATATTATGCCTCTTTTACTATGTTCATGGAGTTGATAATAAATCGGAATACATCATGACTTTCAAACAAAATGTCCATTTAAGCATGTTTTGCATGGTTATCATACTTTGTACTTAATTTTTCTAACCCATATTTTCTTCATGTTTATTACAAGTGTAGGTTCCGGCTTTGACTTGATTATCTCTAGTTGATGCTTGGATTGAGATTCTTCCAAGACTTGGTATGTCCTCATGGATTTGAGGAAAATAACTCGTATGTTTCATTTCGTCCATGGAATAGACTATAGATTAGACATTTTTATTGTAAAGGGTCGTGTACCTACTTTTGTTTCGTATGTTGTTTTAGATGGCCATGTGAGACAATAGATTTCTGTTGTATTTTCAAGTGTTTTTATATAAAGTTTAGATGGTATAGTTTTAAATAAAAGGTTTAACTCTGTACTATTTCTATCATTGAATGAAATGAAATTCTAAGAGGCATTATAAGACACCTACAGGGTCGAGTACGCCATATAACTTCCGGGGTATGGTCTCGAGTCACTACAAAGTTGTTCGGGGGAGAATGCTTCAAAGAAAAATAGGTTGTATGCACTTTAGACTTGTGACGAGCAAGAGGGTTCTCTTGATGTGGTTACCGATTGTTGAATGTTTTCCAGGTTGATGATTATGCTTAAAATAATTTCAGTGCTATCTTTTCTTGTAAATCCATATGTGGCTAAGAGATTTGATATTCTTCCCGATTTATTGTTAGAACCTTTTTCTGCCTCTACCCTTGTTGGTGAATTTTTTTTTTTGGCTTAGAGGGTTTATAGAAGATGTCTCATCTCCTTGCCCCATAGAGTTACTTTTTGCTGATTTGGTTGAGCTTGATATGCTAGATTTTTATGTTATCCTTGGTATGTATTGGCTACTCTCTAGTTATGCTTCCATTGATTCTAGAACCCGTTTAGTCGAGTTTCAATTCCCGAATGAACTCATCCTAGAGCGGAAGTGGATAAATTCTATTTCGAAGAGTTAGTTTATCTCTTGTTGTGTCACGAGCGGGGAGCATCCCCTAGAAGTAACATGGCGTACTTGACTTCTCGGAGGTCTTATACAAGCACATAGTCATCATTCATCACATTGTCATAGAAAATTTAGTGGAAAATTTAAAACTTTCATAGCACATCATATGCTAGAACATCACTTCCATTATATATAAAAATCGCATAATACATAGTTAGACTCTAAATCTCTTCTCCATCTTAGACTCAACATCATTAGAGTAGATTAGGGACACAACCCTTACAACATAAAATAATAACTAAGCTATTACGTAACTTTGAATAAAACATAACATAGGAAATCCTTGAATCTTGAGGATCCCTTTCCTTGAACTAGGGGAAATCTATCCAAGCCCTTCATTTTAAGAGACATTCTCTAACCATCACCACCTAAACTTTGTGTAAAAAATAAAAAAAAATGGTGTTAGTACAAAAATGCACTAAGTATTGGAATCATGATAAAACATGCATTTAAAGAGACATTTGGTTAGAAAACCATGCATCATGCCTTCTAGTAAAACTTCATAAAACCTTGATACAATAAGTACAACATAACTCATTTACATCACATAGGCATAAACACTATTCATTACATCATATAAAGCCACATACTTCATTCAAGGCAAATTTAGCATTTTCATAGTAGTACCTTTCTTTTTATCTTATTTCACTTACCCCCCAAGTAACCCTCTAGTAATACTTGGTGCAATGCATGAATAGTATCCCATTCCACTATTCACACTCAAGCATCACCTTAAGGACACCTAGGTGAACATTCATATAACAATCTTTAACCTAAACATACATATTCACATAACATTGTATATCATGAGACTTATACTTCACATATGACCCAACATACTTCATGAACCACATACACTACTCATTCCAAGACAACATACAAGTTAATACAACCAATGGCATCATAAGAGGCAATTGTCAACAATAGCATACTTGAACGTCATTTCATAAAGACCTCATAAGACCTTACTCGTAATCCCCTTCTAAGCCTACTAGTGCAATGTACATGTCAAGCCCAATAACCTCACACATACTATGTAAACCCATAAAGAGACTACAAGCCTTAATATTTACTTCATACATCAACATGGCAACTATAGTCAACTACATGCATACCAAGTAGGGCCTTCATCATATAGTCACTAAGACCAACATAATTAATGCATATAAGATAAGAACTCATCATATAGACTAAATAGGACTCATACCATGCATAATACCATAACAAGTGAACAATACTACAATGTCATGCATAAGGAACATAAACATATACATATACATATAGGACACCTTCTTAGAACTCCCCTCAAGAACAACTTGTGCAATGCATAGGTAAGTTCATTACTCTCACCTATCCTAAGAAACTTCCCTTATGTTATCCTTGTTAGGTCTCCTTACATTACTTCTATTGTCCATTTCACATTACGGAAACTATAGCCTTGACCGACAATAAGACCATGGGTGCTAAACATGGTATTTGGTGTCATCCCCTCACACCAAAGAGGGTATCTAACTTTCCAAGGTAAGACATGAGTTTCATGCTAGCATACTAGGTGGATCCACTTGCTAGGTCTTATGGGTCAACATAGTTTACGGAACTTGGAGTTATATAGAGAAACACTCTTTATTCCAATTGGGAATTGTAGTTATCCATCTCATGAGGACTATGGTGAACAAGCCTTCCCTTTGGAAGGGGCACCCCCCCCATGATCAATTTCACTCGATGCTAAGTAACTTCCCATTATTAAAAAGCCTTTATTAACATTACTTTATAAAAATAGACTTTAGGAGATTAAATCCTCATATGCATAGCTCATAGGTTGTAGATAAGGACTCATCAACCTAAATCATGTGAGAAAGCCTTTTCATGGACATGACACATTCAAGCTTAACCAAGTTTAGACTACAATTGAGCAAACCTTTCAAAAGACCCTACCTTACTAGATAATCATACTAGCAAACCTATCAAGTCATCCTAGTTAAGATACGCTTTCAAAAGCATATAACTTACATGCATAGTAGTAGACACTACGGCATATGAGAGTTATCCTTGCATTAGACACCATGAACTTATACTACTCATAGACATGCATGAGGTGTGAGTGTGTGTACATTGGTCAACATTATCACATAATGGCTATCAATATCACATTGAGGAAGCCACTCTCTTAAGACAACAATACACATTCATGCATAGACCACACACCACATTATAGCATAGGAGACAAAACATCTTCAACATTGCATCTAAGACTCCTCCATTGTCTAAGATCACACATTCATGTAGGGGTACTTAGGTAGGGGTCATTCATAATTAGCACTTCCTCAATGACAAATACATAGACCATACCTAACCCTAACAACTTCATTCAAACGTAATAGACATTATCAACACCTAGAACGTGATACTATATTGAAAGACTAGGCATATATTTCACATTGTGTGATCATCATACCTACACTTCATACTTTATAAACTTGCCTTCAAGTCCATGATCAGCACGTATTAATATTTACAAGAAGGTAAACACTACCACCATAAGTGGACCATACAACACAATTCCATTCTAGTCTAATCTACCGTTAATTCTATACAAAGTAGAGGGAATAGAGCAAACATACCAATTGTTCAAGCTTTGATCATCATTCATCAATTCCTATAATTCAACATCGATTCATGTATAAAACAGTATCTAAAGGTACAATAACATAAACGAAATCCGAAATTCAATCATCATAGGATCAAGTGAACATTACCAACATTATAGTCTAAATTGGGATTTTGGGAGGAACATGGGTTCATCATGGAATTGGATTGAAAACATCATTATAAACAGTAGCTAATCACCAATTTATCATAAGCATGCTTTTGAAATCAATTTGAGAAATAACCCATGGATAGATTGAAAGATATGGAGTTTGATCATGAAATCTCTTTGAAAACCTTTGAAGGAACTCCTTAGATGAATGGATAACTAAGGATGAAGGATTACCATATCTCATTATATGAGAAAGCCACGAAAACTTGATGAAGAATCCATGGAAATCCAATCTCCAAGTTGTTCTTGAGCTTCATCTCCCAAGCAGGTTTGTATAGAGGTTTTGTTTTGAGAGGTGTCATGACAAGGGAGCACCCCCTAGACGTAACCGGCATCGTCGTCCTCGGAGAGGACTAAGACTAGCCTCTTAGCATTTTTCATCACACATCATAGGCTAAAAATGCAGGAGAATTAAAACTTTTCATACATACATCTATATAGTGAGATTTACATAGACCTCTCGCATACTACATATGGAGTTTACAAAGACTCCTCACATAGGAAGCTTACATAGGCTTCTACTTTTAGATAACATAATTGATACATGAGAATAAGTCTAATACTTCATCTCATATTGAACCATCTAAGCAAATACAAATCTTGGACATAGCCAATACAACGTCAACATGTTAATATAGGCTTACATCAATATCCAAATGAAAGTGGAATGAAGCTAAATGCCTTTAGACTATAACAACATCAAGTACCTAAATTGTGGCATCACCCTCAGAACGGTAAGGACCTACCAAACTTGGAGAAAGAGAATCCAAGTCTTGTTCAATTGCCCTTCTAGAAACTCAACGGCCGGAACATACATAATTGTAGAAACATAGAAATATGGATAAGTACACTACTTGTACTAAGTATGGAAACATATGCACATATAATGTTTGAAATCATGCTTAAAGGGACATTTGTTCAAAAACATGATAAGTTACTTTGAAAAGACTTATGCACAACCAAGAACATATATAAGACAATGATCATATATTCCTTCAAGCAATAGCATATTCAACACAAGACCAATATCATCAAGTCAAGTCAAGTCAACATGTGTAGCAGCATATCAGAGAACCATAACAAAAGCAACTCCAACATCATGGTATAACAAAAATTCATGTATAAGAGTTCATAACATTACAACGTATGCAAGATCCTTACTCATAACACATTACCAAGCTTACTAGTGAAATGACCAAGTAATGTCCCATAACCCCACGCAACCACGTAAGCCAACCAAAGGATCATAAGTAATGTCTAACTTCATATAACAAAGCATCTTAAGTATTCATCATCATATTTAGCAATATTGACCAACAACTTGTTCATAAGTGAAACAAACATCATATAGGATTATCAACATGTAAGGTTAACATATGCATATCATTTACTTTATAAAAACATAAGAACATCCTCATAGGACTTCCCTCAAGGCCAACTAGTGCAATTTATAGGTACTGCCCTATATCCCTACTTAGATGAAGTCAAACCCCTTTAAGTCATCCTAGTTAGAGTCCACTTTGTTACTTCATTTAACTTTCGAGAACACTTGACTTAAACGACATAGAACACATGAGCTAAATGTGGAATCTGGTGTCATAAAACCCTACACTGAAAGAAGGTGGACAACTTGCTAAGGTAGTACAAAAACATGAACATAGCATGTAGGAGGATCCACTAGCTAGTATTCCTATTGGGTCAACATAGTTCAGAACTAGGAGACATGTTTGAGACCCTCTTTATGCCATTGGCATTGTAATCTTTATCTCACAAGTATAATAGTGAACCTACCTTACCTACTTGGGAAGGGACACTCATCACTACTAGTTCACTCGGTGCTAAGCTAGAGTCCCTTTTTAAAACGTCTTTAAGCCTTTATTAATCATCATAGATTAGTATAGGTCATAGGAGACTAACCCCCTTGTATATCATCATCGATAGATCATTAGTAATTGCATGAAAATATCCTTTCAAAACAACCCTCATATGTGAGATTAACTCATTATCATCGTCATGTCATAGTAAGGCACATAGGTAATTAATAACCAACCTTATATGATTACATATTAATCATAATCTCACAATTCACATAATCAAGACATTTCAATTGAATCATCATACCAACACCTACTTAATCAAATAACATGATATACTTCAATTGAACTTCATCGTCAAGTATAAACCATCACAATTGAAGTAAGGATTCAAGATCATAGGTATTACCAATTCACCTTCACAAGCCTTATTTCATGGTCTTACCATCAACAAATAATATTCATCCTTTAATAGTATTAATAACATCACATAATAGTAATTAACACAAGAACTAAATCAATTGCATCAACACTAATCATTTCAACATGATTTCATAGCCTAGAGTTAGGGAAATAGGGTCAATTCATGATCTCTTCCATAGAAGTGGGTCTAACATCAAGAACTAACCTAATTCAACAATAATTAATCAAAATATATCCATAATAATACAAATCAATCAATAACAATACAATTTGAAACATCAATTTCGGATTAGGAATGAAACCCATGTTCAATTAATCTTTTGGAAATCAATTTTGAAAGAACCCTTTGGGCAAAAAAGTCCCAAAGGGAAAGAGTTCCCATAAGTTTTTAATCCTTGAGAGTTGATGGAGATAAAGTGATGTTGTTGCTTCCCTAAAGCCTTTTGACCTTAGTCTTCTATGAAGTCTTCTTTGGAGAGAGAGAGAGTAGAGAGAAGGACGAGAATTTGAGTTTGGCAATTGTGTGTGTTGGGTTAGAATAATGAAGGTTAGGCATTTTTATAGTTGCTTATTAGACCTCCCTTAACCCTTAATTCCAACTAACTAATTAAATGAACACACTAAATAAAATAGCAAAACACAGACCTGACCTACGAGACCCCGACCTACGGTCCGTAGGTCAGTCCACGACCCCTGCACCCACCATCCTACACAACCATCGTTTGTGTTAGAGACTGGTCTTTTGTACCAGTCTTTGATTTTGGCTAAGGATAGGGATACGTAGCCATCGACGCCCCGTCAACAGGACGATGGCTCGTCGGTTGGCAACAGTAGTTGGCACTGTCCTTGACAGTTTTTTGATCATTTGGATGGATCACCCTCAAGGACCCTCGGGTTGTCCTTGGGGAGCCGTACCCGGACGTTTTGATCTTAATAATATTTTAATACATGTTTTACAACTTCCTACTAAATTTCATTAATTTTCCGACTCTTAGAACCCCATAAAATAGGCCAGGTCAAACTAGCACCTATTTTACTAGTCACCGGACGTCACAGACGTTTCTTGACGTCTTGACTCTAAAACTTCCTAAATGGTTTATAAACATTATTTTAGGTCTTAAAACAGTGTTTCAAGCTTTGTATACTCATGTGAGACTCTAGATTAGGTCTTGAACTTTTGAAGTGTTACATTATCCCCCCTCCCCCCCCTCCCGTTAGGAAAATTCATCCCCGAATGACACTAAAATCTTTTGCAGGGAAAGGATAGACTCAATACTAGCAGCCCAACCAAAAACATACAAAACCAACAAGAGTCACCATTCAATCAACATATCAACATGAATTTGCACATAGCAACTCAAAACACAATTTACACCATTTTTAAGAGCACAACATCACAACATGAGGGATTTCCTTATCAATAATATCATGAGCTCAACATGATCATCAAGTCATTTATGCCAAAACTTCTTTTCAAAACACATTAACATGCTCAATATCATTTCATGAAGGCAACAATACATCAAATACACAAATAAGTGCAAATAAAGAAAAACAACATTTTTTCATGGATCTCATTTTTGCATAAACCTTTTTACCATAATTATGCACATTTAAGAAACAAGCCAAATTCAAGTTTATTTATTATGTTCATTATTAATTAGAATGACTAACCTTATTTAGTAAAAAGATGAGGATAACGAGACTTCATGTCGTCCTCGGCCTCCCATGTTGCCCCTTCAACTAGGTGGTTTCTCCATAACACCTTTACGGATGCCAACTCCTTGTTCCTCAACTTCCTAACTTGCCTATCAAGGATCTCCATCGGAACCTCTTCATAGGAGATGTCCTAATCCTCACCAAGCCCTTCAATAGGAAGTATGGATACGGGATCACCAATGAACTTCTTTAATATGGAGACATGGAAAACCAGATGAACCGAAGCTAGTTCACTAGGTAGCCTGAATTCATATTCAACCTTCCCAACCATTTGTAGGACCTCATAAGGACCCACATACTGGGGACTTATATTCCCCTATTTGTCGAATCTCATCACCCCTTTCATAGGTGAAATCTTCAAATACACCATATCACCTACTTTGAATTCAAGATCTCTTCTTCTATTTTTGGCATAGGATTTTTGCCGACTGTAGGATGTTTTCAACATATCCCTTAAAACACAATATTTTCAAATCTTCATAGACTATTTTGAGACCAGGGAGTGAAGTCTCACCAATTCCAAACCACCCAACCGTAGATCTACATCTCCTACCATAAAGATCTTCAAATGGAGCCATTGAAATACTCGAATGGTAGCTATTGTTATAGGATAACTCAATCAACAACAAATGATCATCCCAATTCCCTTTAAAGTCTATCACACAAGATCTTAATATATCCTCAAGGATTTGAATAGTATGCTCTACTTGAGTATCCGTTTGGTATTAAAAGCAGTGCTAAGATTTACTTCTGTACCCAAGCCTTTTTGGAAAGACCTCTAAAACGAAGAAGTAAATTGAGCACCTCTATCTGATATGACGGACAAAGGAATACCATGAAGACTCACAATCTCATTAATGTAGACCCTTGCATAATCCTCCACCGAATTAGTGGACCTGACGAGAATAAAGTGAGCGGAATTTGTTAATATATCCACTATCAACCAAATTGAGTCATTTTACCCTCTAGTCGGAGGCAACCCAACTACAACGCCCATGTTAATTTCTTCCCACTTCCAAGTAGGAACACCCATTTCTTTGATTAGACCACTAAGCTTAAGATACTCGGATTTCACTTGTTGGCAATTTGGACAATTGGCTACAAACTCTGTTATATCCCTTTTTAGACCATCCCACTTATATACCTCTATAAGATCACGATACATTTTGGTGGACCCCAGATGGCTAGAGTATCGAGAACCATGAGGTTCCTCTAAAACCCTATTCCTCAAATCATTAACATCCGGTACACATAATCTGTTTTGGTACATTAGCACACAATCCCCCCATTGGGAGAATGACTCATTTATTTTACTAAGTACCAATTGTTTCAACTGCATCAATAACGGAATAAGATGTTGTTCAGACTTCACCTCAATCACTAAAGATGAATCGGTGTTATTATGAACCACAAAACCACCATTTTGGGAATATTGCAACAGAACACCCAATCTAGCAAACCTATGAACATCATTGACTAGGTCTTTCTTCCCTTCTTCCACATAAGACACATTACCAATGGTCATACGACTTAAAGCATCCGCTACCACATTAGCTTTGTCGGGGTGATAGAGAACACTCATGTCATAATCTTTCAACAATTCCAACCATTTTCATTGTCAGAGATTCAACTCCTTTTGAGTAAACACATATTGAAAACTCTTATGGTCGGTATACGCATCCACATGAACACCATACAAGTAATGCCCCCATATTTTTAAAGCAAACACTACGGCCGCTAACTCAGGATCATGAGTGGATAATTCTTCTCATGCACCTGAAGTTGTCTAGAGGCATAGGTTACTACTTTCCCATTTTGCATAAGGACACACCCTAAGCCAACTCGTGATGCATAACAATATACTATGAAGACCTTGGTACCCTCCGATAAAGTCAACACCGAAGAAAAAATTTGGAAGCTTCTTTAACATGCCTCCGATCACTCAAATTTCACACTCTTTTTGGTCAAGATAGTGAAAGGAGAAGCAATGGACGCAAAAACATCCACAAACCTCATATAGTACTCGTCTAGACCCAAGAAACTCCTAATGTCGATATGATCTACGCCAATTTTTCACTGCCTCGGTTTTGTTTGGATCGACCTCAGTACCCTCACTAGAGATAATATGACCAAGAAATGCCACTGATCTAAACCAAAACTTGCACTTGCTATACTTGGAAAATAGTTGGTGTTCTTTAAGGATTTGCAATACCACACTCAAATGGTCCATATGTTCACCCTCATTCTTAGAATATACCAAGATGTCGTTAATGAAGACAATGACAAAAAATCTAGGTGATTTTGAAACACCCTATTCATAAGGTCAATAAACTCCGTCGGGGCATTAGTAAGACCAAAGGACATTACTAGCAACTCGTAGTGACCATACCGAGTTCAAAATTCCATTTTAGGAACAACCTCACCTCTCACCCTCAGTTGGTGATACCCTGATCTCAAGTCAATCTTAGAAAAGTAGCTTGCCCCTTAGAGTTGATCAAACAAGTCGTCAATCAAAAGGAGAGGATACTTGTTTTTAATGGTGACTTTATTGAGTTGACGATAGTCAATGCACATCCTAAGGTACCCATCATTCTTTATCAAAAACAATACCAGACATGGAGAAATACTAGGTTGACGAAATCTTTATCTTGTAAATCCTTGAGTTGAGCCTTCAACTCTTTCAATTCGGTCGGAGCCATACGATATGGAGGAATTGAAATATGATTCGTATATGGTAATAAGTCGATACCAAAGTCGATTTACCTTTCGGGAGGAATTCTAGGCAAGTCATCCAAAAATTCCGTCATTACAGGGACCGACTCAATAGGAGGAATGTCAGTTTCAAGATCTTTGACTCTTACAATATGGTAAAGACACCCTTTAGAGATCATTTTACAAGCTTTCAAACAAGAAATTATACAACCTCTAGGAATCAAATTACCCCCCTTTCACTCTAACACGGGTTCATTAGGAAAGTTGAACTTGACTACTCTAGTCCGACAATTATTGGAAGAAAAACAAGCATGTAACCAATCCATTCCCAAAATAACATCAAAATCAACCATATAAAGTTCGACCAAATCCACCCATGTAACTCTATTGGGAAATGATATATGACAACTCTTAAAGACTTTTCTGGCAACAACGGAGTCACCTACTAGGGTTGTAATCAGGTAGAACATCAAACTTTTTAGCTACTAGAGGAGTTACAAATGATAATGTAGCATCAGGATCAAGTAAAGCATAAACATCAATAGAGAATACTTGTAACATACCGGTGACCACATCAGGAGACTCCTCTTGCTCACCCCTAGAGCGGAGATAAAAGCGGTTTCTCTTTGGAGCTTCGGAACTAGTAGCACTTGCTTGAGATTGAGCACTTACCTTCTCTTGACTCTTTATATTAGGGCAATCTCTAACCTTGTGGTCACTTTTCCACACCCAAATCAATTCTCCATCCCAACTAGACACTCACCCCAATGTTTCTTACCAACTTGGAACAAGTTATTTTCTTGCTAGGTGAACTTTCCTTTCTTGCCTTTTGAGACTTAGGGTTAGACACCCTATATTTATTAGCTTTCGGAAAGTATGAAGGAACATGGTTGGAAACCATCTTCTTGAACCTAGGCTTGTCTTGAACCTCAAACCTCCCCTTGGATGTACCTCCCTCAGAGGACTTGGCCCTCTTGAACTCCCTATTGTTCCTCTTGAGTCTAGTCTCCTAAACTTGTTGTGCATGAACCATCAACCTAGAAATATCCATGTCATCATGGAGCATCGCCGAAAGACACTTTTCAACAAAATCATCGGACACTCCAATGATAAAAGAACTCATCTCATCCCTTGGTTTAGAAACCAAGGAAGGACCATATCTGGACAACTTAGTAAACCTCAAGGAGTACTCATGTACACTCATACGTCCTTTATGAAGGTTGATGAATTCTTACACTTTTGCCTCCCTTTTCTCCTTATGAAAGAAACGATCAAGGCCCTATTATCTCTCCATTGGATGTACCATCCAAGTAATAGGACCCGCTCTCAAGGCCTTATTATCTCTTCATTGGGTGTACCATGTTTGGGCAACATCCTTGAGTTGGTAGGAAGCTAACTCGGCCTTTTCATTCGAAGTCAACCCCATGGCATAGAGAACCTCATCAATAAAGTCTTGGGTATCTTTACTCACTTTCAACCCATAGAACATATGAGGGTTCATCCTAACAAAATCCCTCAAGCGGGAAGCCGTGGTACTAGCATTTGGTTGAACACGAGGTTCAACCTCCCGATTGGCTTGAGCCATCATGGCTTGGGCATGAGAGGCTACCGCTTGAGCTTGGGTAGTTATGGCTTGTGCCAAAGTCAAAAATGTCGATCTTATATCTCAATCTGTCATAGGTCGACGAATGACAGGAGCTTGGTCTTGTGGAGGCACTTGGTTGTCTTGTGGAGGGACTTGGTTATCTTGGGGAGGAACTCCAACATTAGCCAAACCTTCCTCCACTCTCCTTGTCGTGGCACGTCTTGTTGTCATATCCTATATCCATAAGAAAAGGATTAGAAGAAATAGAAGCACATAGTGTTACCACTCATAAGGCATGACTTTCAAGATTACCAACAAGTGAAAATTCCTAATCGTCATATAGCCTCTCATTCATAAGTGTGGTGCGCTTCACACCCATGAACAAGACTCTAGGCAAACGTGATTCAATGAGACATCATCCAAATATTTCTTTAACCTCATGCTCAGATACCAAGTTTGTCACGACCAAGGAGTACCCCCTATACGTAATTGGCATCGTCGTAGGCTTACATACAAAGCTTACGTAGGCATCTTCGTAGGTATTACATAGACTCCTCACATAAGAAGCTTACATAGGCTTCTACATTTAGATAACATAATTGATACATAAGACTTAGTCTAATACTTCTTCTTATATAAAACCATATAAATGAATACAAATCTTGGACATAGCCAATACAAAGTCAACATGCTAATAGAGGCTTACATCAATATCCAAAAGAAAGAGGAATGAAGCTAAATATCTCTAGACTATAACAACATCAAGTAGCTAGATAGTGGTATCGCCCTTTGAATGGTGAGGACCTACCAAACTTGGAGAAAATAGAATCGAAGTCTTCTTCAATGGGCCTTCTAGAAACTCAACGACCGGAACCTACATAATTGTAGAAACATAGAAATATGGGTTAGTACACCACTTGTACTAAGTATGAAAATGTATGCACATATAATGTTTGAAATCATGTATAAAGGGACATTTGTTCAAAATCATGCTAAGTTACTTTGAAAATCCTTATGCACAACCAAGAACACATATAAGACAATGATCATATATTCCTTAAGGCAATTGCATATTCAACACAAGACCAACATCATCAAGTCAAGTCAAGTCAATGTGTGTAGTAGCATATTAGAGAACCATAACCAAAGCAACTCCAACATCATGGTATAACAACGAAGCATGTACAAGAGTTCATAACATTACAACATATGCAAGACCCTTACTCATTACCAAACTTTCTAGTAAAATGACCAAGTAAAGTCTGATAACCCCACTCAACCAATTAAACCAACCAAAGGATCACAAATAATGTCTAACTTCATATAAACATAGCATCATGAGTATTCATCATCATATTTAGCAATATAGACCAACAACATGTTCATAAGGTAAACCAACATCATATAAGATCATCAACATGTAAAGTCAACATATGCATATCAATTACTTTATAAAAACAGAAGAAAATCCTCCTAGGACTTACTCAAGGCCAACTAGTGCAATGTAAAGGTAGAGTCCCATACCCATACCTAGACTATGTCAAACCCCTTAAGTCATCCTAGTTTCTCTTTATTAATTCATTTTACTTTTGGGAAAACATGCCATAACCGACATAGACCACATGAGCTAAACGTGGAATCCTTTATCATCAAACCCTACACCAAAAGAAAGTTGACTACTTGCCAAGGTAGTACCAAAACATGAACATAGCATGTAGGAGGATCCACTAGCTAGTATTCCTATTGGGTCAACATAGTTCAGAACTAGGAGACATGCTTGAGACCCTCTTTATGGCATTGGCATTGTAATCTTTATCTCATAAGTATAATAGTGAACCTACCTTACCTACTTGGGAAGGGACACTCATCACTACTAATTCACTCGGTGCTAAGCTAGAGTCCCTTTTTAAAATGTCTTTAAGCCTTTATTAATCATCATAGCTTAGTATAGGTCATAGGAGACTAACCCCCTTGTATATCATCATCATTAGATCATTAGTAATTTCATGAAAATATCCTTTCAAAACAACCCTCATATGTGAGATTAACTCATTATCATCGTCATGTCATAGTAAGGCACATAGGTAATTAATAACCAATCTTATATGATTACATATTAAGCATAATCTCACAATTCACATAATCAAGACATTTCAATTGAATCATCATACCAACACCTACTTAATCAAATAACATGATATACTTCAATTGAACTTCATCGTCAAGTATAAACCATCACAATTGAAGTAAGGATTCAAGATCATAGGTATTACCAATTCACCATCACAAGCCTTATTTCATGGTATTACCACCAACAAATAATATTCATCCTTTAATAGTATTAATAACATCACATAATAGTAATTAACACAAGAACTAAATCAATTGCATCAACACTAATCATTTCAACATGATTTCATAACCTAGAGTTAGGGAAATAGGGTCAATTCATGATCTCTTCCATAGAAGTAGGTCTAACATCAAGAAATAACCTAATTCAACAATAATTAATCAAAATATATCCATAATAATACAAATCAATCAATAGCAATACAATTTGAAACATCAATTTCGGATTAGGAAAGAAGCCCATGTTCAATTCATCTTTTGGAAATCTATTTTGAAAAACCCTTTGGGGAAAAGAGTCCCAAAGGTTAAGAGTTCCCATAACTTGTTAATACTTGAAGATTTATGGAGAGAAAGTTATTTTCTTGATTCCATAAATTCCTTCGACTTTGGTCTTCTATGGAGTCTTCTTCGGAGAGAGAGAGAGAGTAGAGAGAAGGAGAAGAATTTGAGTTTGGGAATTGTGAGTGTTGGGTTATATGATTGAAGGTTAGGCCTTTATATAGTTGCTTAATTAAATTAATTAGACATACATTAATTAACCAACTAACTAATTAAATGAATACACTTAAGATAAAACAACAAAACATAGACCTGACCTACGAGACTCCGACCTATGATCCGTAGGTCAGTCTACGACCCCTGCACCCACCGTTCTGAACAACCGTCGTTTGTGTCAGAGACTTGTATTTTGGACAATTCTTGGATTTTGGCTATGTCTGGGGCTATGGAGCCATCGACACCCCGTCAACAGGTTGATGACTCATCGTTTGGCAACCGTAGTTTGTTATTGTCCTTTACAACTTTTTGGTCATTTGGAAGGATCCTCCTAAAGGACCCTTAGGGTGGTCCTTGGAGAGTCGTACCCGGAAATTTCGACCTTAAACATATTATAATACATGTTTGACACCTTCCTACTAAAAATTTCATTAATTTGCGACTCTCAAAACCCCATGAAACATACCAAGGCACACTAGAAATCTATTTCACTAGTCACCGTACGTCATGGATGTTTCGTGACGTCTTGACTCTATAACTTCCTAAATAGTTTATAAGCATTATTTTAGTTCTTAAAATTGTGTTTCAAGCATTGGATACTTATGTGAGGCTCTAGATTAGGTCTTGGACTTTTGAAGTGTAACAAGAGGGAAAGTCCAATTTTGAAGAGTGAATTCTATTTTGATGTTTTGATCTTTTTAACTAACTTAATGTACCTAAAAAAAGGTAAATTAACTGTGGTCTATTAAGGACTAGGGTAAATTTCTCATTCACCCCTTAAGTAGACAACACGCAGGCAACAGAATTGCAGACTTCCCCTACGTGCAAACTGACAGACCGTCGTTTGAACGACAGTACCATACTCTATGCCCGTAGATGTTTATTAAGACTCCATTTTGGGGGATTAAGCTCCCACAACTAAGTGTGGATAAACTCCACTAATCGACGGGGCGTCGATAGAGGTATGGGGCATCATTCTTGGACGTACATAGACACTACCAACGTAGTGTTTGGTCCTCCTCAAGGACCCTTTGGGTGGTCTTTGGGGAGTCATGCCCGGAGGTTTTGAACCTAATTCAGATCATAAACATGTTAAGGTCCTTCACTATCAATTTGATCATTAAACAACATGTAAAACATGCTAGGGTATGCTAGAATACACAGACACATTTCAAGGCTAACTTTCGAACGTCTCGGACGTTTGACCTCCAAAGCACTTCAAGTCAAGTATACATACTGTAAAACACTTAATTAACACATTATTAACCTTTTTAGGAATATTTTAGGCTCTATACACCTTAGTTCATTTTGAGGGTCCTTACATGTTGTAAAGCTAGAAATATGACTTCTAAGGGTTGCATTTACAACCTAATTACGGTAAGGGAAATAGATTTTAGTGTTGAACACAAAGAGCTTGTTAATTCTTTAAGATTGACCTAAGGGTGGGTTATTACCAATTGAGGGTAAAGAAAGACGATATTCTGAGAATGACTTTTAGAACTTTGTATGGTCAGTACGAGTTAGTGGCAATGTCTTTTGGTTTGACTAACGCATTGGGGGAATTTATGAATTCAATGAATAGGGTGTTTAGATAATACCTTGATATGTTTGATTAATAGACCCTACCAAAGGTGATGTTATTGTTTAAAATGGTCCAGAATCATCCTTTGTGACGGATGTTAAAGCTAAGAAATGTCTTGATCCGACCTTAGTAGAATTGAAAATCCAGTACTTAGAAAGTCTGTTGAGTTTTCCTCCCACGTGGGAGATGGTGTGCTTAGATATCAAGGTCGTTGTGTGTTTCTAATGTTGATTATTTTGAGACTGTTGGTATGGTTGTTTATGAAATTAGATTTTCCTAATAAGTTAGCAGCGGTGCATCTGGTTTTCCATGTATTTGTGTTAAAGAAATGTGTTTGAAATCAGATATCGATAGTCCCCATATAAGTTTTGGGAGAAAAAGAGATTCTTTATTATGAAGAAGTTCTGGTTGAGATTTAGAATGGCAAGTTAAGAAATTGAGGAGTAAATAAGTTTCTTCTGTAAATATTATAAATATTATTGTTGAGGGATCGATTAGTTGAGAGTGTTACTTGGGAAGCCGAGACCGATGTGATGTCCCAATATCCTCATCTCTTTCCATCTCCTCCTACTCTAGCTTTAGGTAATGATCTCCCTCATAGTTTGGTTTTTTTTGATGTCATGTGTGTTTTAGATATTCCCTTGATTTTCTTATTATATGCATGTTCAAGAAAAACTTCTTTCTTGATAGAAAATGATTTTATATGATTAATTTTCCTGATGTTGTAGTTCATTTAGAATGATTTGCCTATAGACTTCATGAGATGAAATCATGAACATGCCTTAGCTTGGAATTGAAAATTCCTCCTTGGATATATGCTTTTGAGTATAGATTGCATGTAAGCTCCACGACATTATGTTGAGCATGCTTTTTGTTTGCGATGGTAGTTCCTCCATGATTCTGAGAAATTTTGAAATTTCATTCATATTGGTTTCTAGAATTAGTTCCTACATTCACTATGATGCATTAAGTATGTTTATCTTGGAGTCAACATTTCCTCCTTGGTTGTGTGCATTTAGATGAGTTGCATCCATCATGGGATACTATTTGAGTCTCTCTTTAACTCGATGCCTAGAATCTCATTCGACGACGAATGATTTCAAGGGGTAGATAATTTAAATCATTGGATTCGGAAAGGGGTAAAGCAATAGTTTTATGAAGTTGCAAGTGCTAACTGACGGCGGCCAACCAAGGCCTATGATTGGAACCACGGACCATAGGTAGGGTCCTTGGTTGGTCACCAACGAACCGTCAGTCAAACCACACTCTGTGGTCCAGGGGTTTGTAGGTCAGCTAAGATCTCTGAATCTAATAACGGTTGACAAGATGGACCGTTGATCGATCTATGGTGCATTAGTAAACATCTTGTTGGTTAAGGTCAGCAATTATTTTAGGGGCACATGGGTCTTTTCCGGTTTTAATTAAATCAAAGTGGTGTCATTTTACCCAAGCCTAGGTCCTCTATAGAAGTTATTTTAACCCCTAGTTTTACTCATTCATGTCATTCTCTCAAACTCACCAAAAGAATTCAATAAATCTTTCAAATAATTCTATCTCTAAAACATGAAGAAGAAGAAGAAGAAGAAGAAGAAGAAGAAGAAGAAGAAGAGGAAAGAGTTCAAGCCAGGATCAAGGTCAAGTCTCCAATCCTCAAGCATTTATGGGATTTGTGATTAAGGTATGATGGGTTTTCATCCATGGAGCACCCAAGATTCTGCAATTTAAAAGTGGAAAGTTTCTTCTAATATTGTGGGTCTTGATGAATGTTGATCCAATTGAGTGGTTTATGATTGCTTATGATTGAATTGATACGATTTTATGATGAATTTAGATATAACCATGTCTACCCCATGTCTAGAAGGATGAAATGGATATAAATGGGTTTTATGACATGAAAGGAGAATTTATGGGTTTAGATGTATTCTTAAAGGATTGATGTGATATATTAAGAATTGCTTAAAGTAGAAACATACATGATGAACTATGATGAGATTTCTCTTGTTATTAGAGAATATATGATGAATTATGATTATAATTGCTTGATATTGAAGTATATATGATGATTATGAGATGAAGTTCTTTGAGAGTAAAGCTTATACTATGAATTGTTGATAATTGATGTAATTGTTGTCGAAGGAATAGTTCCCACTTAAATTGCATGAGTATGAAGGTACGAATGTGAAAGGTTTTCTCACATTGAATGATTGTAGGATGAAAGGATTGCTCACCTAAAACGAATCTAAGTTTAAAGACCATTAAATTGACGAGGCAAGAGGTGATCACCCATGACCTCTACATGAGAAGGATATGAGGTGATCTCTCATAGTCTAAGTTACAATACATGAGGTGATTATCCATGTCATATGATGATTAATGTGAGGCGACAACCCTTATCTATGATTTTGAAAGTAGGAAGAAAAGAGGTGACTATTCATTAGTCTTTATAGCAAGGACATGGAGGTGAATACCCATGATCCTTTAATGAAATATGTGGAGGCGAATACTCATATCTTATATGTAAAATGATGTAGAGGAGAATACATGTGTCATATAATATAAGCAATTGAGGAGAACATCTATCATCCTATAGATGGACATGGAGGCGAGTACCCATGACCATATATGTAAGGCAAGAGGGGACTACCCATTTTCCTTTATAGAAAGGTAAGGTGGTTATTCCCCATGTCTATAAAAGATAAGATAAATATTAGAATGGTAGGTGATGAGATTGTATGATTTCTAAGGCTACCTTCAATGATGATTAATACTAGTGGAGGACTACATATGTCTTGGTTAAGTATGCTTTGTGGTTACTATATGAAGTATCCCTTTTATGTTATGATGATCTATGATATGCATTGATTATGATTTTTTAACTCCCAAGATTCTTAAAGGAACAAAGTAGCAGTTTCAGGGATTTGCAGGTGCTATTCATGATAAGCCAACCACGGACAGTAGGTAGGGTCTGTGGTTGGTCACCCCAGATTAGGCTCAGACCGTAGAAACACGGCCTGACCAATGGACCATCATTCAGACCATGGTCTATGGTCCAGAGGTCCGCATGTCATCCAAAAGTCTTTTTATTTATCAACAATTGACCGGATGGACCGTAGGTCGATAGAAGGTATGTTAATTAGGGTCTCATGGGTCAGGGTTCGGTAGCTAATGATATGGGTAGTAGAGTCTTTTCCTAATAATTTTATATTGATACTACATTATTTTAACCTTCACTAAGACCCCTATATAAGTCTTTTAAACCCCAAATTAAGTCATTCACTTCATTCTTTTTGAATCACAAAAAGAAGATAAAAATCTCCTCTCCAAATAATTCTCTCGAGAAAGTAGATAAAGAAGGAAAAGTTGAAGTTAAGATCAAGTTCAAGTTTCCATTCATCAATCTCTTGTATGCTTTGTGATTAAGGTATGATGGATTTTCATACATGGATTCCTTTTATCGATGGAGCCCCTTAAGATTCCCCAATTTAGAAGTATAATTTCCCCAATTCTAGTTAGGGTTTCTTCTAAAAAGTGTGAGTATTGATGAATGTTGATTCAAATGAGTTTGATTATGATTGTTTTTGCTTGAATTGATTAGAAACAATGATTTTATAATGAATTTGTATGTACACATGCCTAACCCATGATTCTAAGATGAATTTGATATATGTGGGTTTTACTCAATGAAAGGGGAAATTGAGGATTTAGATGTATTCATATAGGATTGATATGGTACATTATAGATTGATTGAGCTTGAAGCACATATGATGAATTATGATTAGAATTGTCTTGAGATTGAGGCATATATGATGTATTGTGATTATTGGTGCTTTGAGAGTAAATCTTATGCATGAATTATTGATGATTAGATAGGATTATTGTGGAAGGTGTTTACCCACACGATTTTCTTATATGTGAATGAATGTGAAAGGTTTTCTCACGTTGAATGATTCTATGTTGAAAGAATTTCTCACCTAAAATTAATCTATACAAAAAGACATAGTAATTGATGAGGCTAGATGTGACTACCCTTGACCTCCATATGAGAAGGATATGAGGTGATTTCCATATCCCTTACGAATTGAACAAGAGGTGACTCATCACGTTCCTACTATGAATATTGGACATAGAGACGAGTACCCAGGATCCTTATAGAATGATATGGATGAGAGTACCTGTGTCATATGATGTTGGTCATGGTGGAAGGTACCCAGGCAGGAAGCAAATACCCATTAGACTTTGTAGTTAGACAAAGAGGCGAATCCCATGTCTTTAAAAGTAAGCATGAATAAAGTGAATTATGTTATGCAAAATGAATATCTTGGATTATTTCTTGAGTTGCCTTCCATGATGTAAGTATGACTAGAGGTGGATGAACAAAGTCTTGACTAAGGATTGGTTGAGGTTACTAAACGAAGTATTACTCCTTTGTTATGATGTTTTATGTGCATTAATTATGCTTATGACTTATATTTTGTAAACCTTATACTTATGTTGATGTTCATGCAAGCTATCATATTTATTACACGTTTGTATTAATGCATACTCTTGCATACATTTCTTATCCAAATGTTGGGTACGGAGATATCAACTCTCACCCCCGTGGCTAGGATTATAGTATAGAACCAATTGAATATTGGTGAGTTCTCGTAACATTCGAGGATTTGAGTACCTGTGTCCCAAATATATTCATGATTTTGATGGTGTATTAGCCTTTTGCTTAGTATTATCAAGACACTGATTGCGTAGAAAATGTTTTAAATTTCTGTCATTTTCTATTATCTTATGTTATGATATGCTAAGTAGATTTTATGAGGCCTCTCGAGTCTTGTACACCTTGTTACATCTAGGGGTACCCTAGGTTGTGACAAACTTTGTATCGGAGTACAAGGTTTAAAATTGTTCCAGGATGTCTCAAAACAAAATCAAGTAGAGTCTTGTTCATAAGTGTGAAGCACACCACTTTTATGAATAAGGGGTTACTAATGCTTAGGAAACTTCACTTCTTTCTTCACTCTAAGTAATGCGATAGAGTTTAAATCAATAAAGTCTCTCTCCCAATCCTTTCCTGATGGTTTACAAGATATAAACTTGAACCAATGACGATTACAATGTTACGGTCATTCTTCTCTATATTTTCACCTTCAACCATCCAAGAGGGAGAAGACTCATCATATATAAATAGGACTATCCACCTCGAAAGCATCAAGATCCCTCTTCATCTGCACCGATAGGTATCAATATGAGTAGATGGGGTGTGTAGTACCATGGTAACATCACCCTCATGATACTGAACGATTTTTCTTGAACTCATTTCCTCCAAGAATTTCCGGAAAGTACTTTTTTTTTCTTGGTAGGGCCATATCATATGCGTTGTAAAACTCCCTAACCTACTTCGACACATATGGTTGTTTGAGATTTGTGAATTGGTCAAACTTATAAAATATTATGGCATCCCAAACTAGGTACTCACTCAGAACTCCATTAGTCGAGAGCCTACACTCCTCAAGAATAGTACTTTGTTCTTTTACCTTAAGTCTATTTAAGGCCTGTGGAAATATGATATAGATAACACGGTATGTATTAACTGGATCTTGTGGAGGCGATGTTAATTATGAGCGAACATTCACACGCTTTATGGTAAAATGCTTTCGAATCTTCTTACCCCCACAAGTTGGGGTTTGTGGATTGTCTTGGTGAGGATAGTGGACCTCTAAGGACTCATTAGTAGATTTTCCCTTGTGTTTCTTTAGAGGAGGAGGAGGAGGGGAGTCTATGTCAGACTCTGTGTCATAATAGGAAAACGGATCACCTAATAAGAGTGGTGAACTTCAATGAGCTCAATGAATCATACAGTAGCAAAAATCTCAAGAATCAGGCGCAAAGACCGAATCAAAATCAATTCCATCTCAGCGATTTTCTGAAATGGTTTCGTCATGCTAAGACAATCCGTCAAAAATGATAGTGCAATTTGAAAAGAAACATTATCAAAGGTGATGTCCACTCCCATATGGTGATTCTCCAAATGGGTTCGGTGTACTAAGAGAAGAAACATGAATGGGACAGTACCCAAGGTCACATATATGATAAAGAAAACGAGTTGGGGCTTATTTCGTGATTCGCCTAACCTCTTTGGTAAGCTAAGACAAGCCCGTCAAAAATGAAACATGTTGCCTAGTGCCTAATTGGTACAGCTAAACCCAGCATACGCTACAAATACTAGTTTTCCAACCTCATTAAAATCCACCTTTATGTTTATCTACCCATGGGTTCTCATACTTCCCAAGATATTGCTAAGTTTTTCTTGAATTGAATATTTTCCCTTAAGAAAGTAGACACCCTAGGAAAAATCATGCAATTAGGTGAACACTGTATTACTGAGACTTCACCCACATCAAATGAGTCTCAGACCCATCGTTTATATCAGTTCAATTTCACACATTAACCAACACAATCAAGATTAATATTTATAGGCAACACAAAGGAAAATAACTAATAGGCACAGTTCAATACGTACAATATGAATATACCCCTTGAAATGTAAAAATAAATATAAACCAACGGCTTCATGCCCACACCCATAATGCAAATTAAAGCTCAAAATTCTCAACAAAAATCAAAGGGTTAGATTTTTGAATTTGAAATGAAACTTGGCTTTTTTATAATCCTGTTCGGCAATCCTGAATAATGTCATTTAATGCTACTGGTGAATATCTAATTGGAGATTAGGCTTGTCTAACATGCGTGAACGAATACCAAACCTGAAGGCTGATTAGGCAGACTCGACGGAATACGCATAGTGCACTTTGGTGAATATCCAATTGGAGCTCAGATCGCTGAATTTGACAGTACATTTTTCTACATATTCAATCTCAGAAGGTGTACATGAATGAATTTGTACAACACCTTTAGCTTATCGGCGTTTAGGTTTTTACAATACACTTTTACACATGTACAATATTAGAAGGCATACAAGAATGAGTTCGCACAACAATCGGTGTATCGACATTTAGATTTCGATAGTAAACTTTTCCATATGTTGAAGCTCAAAAATGTGTACAAGAATAATTCTGCACAACACCTTTGCGTATTTTCGTGTAGGTTTTGGCATCGCCCAATGTTCCCCTTTCCAAACTTTCAACCTCTTCTCAATCTGCACTAACAACACACGTTATTGTAAATAATAAAAACAAAAGTAAAGGCTTGGGTTTCCTCCCAAGAAGCATCTTATTTAACATCGTGGTTTGACATAGTTCTCAACTTCTCAATATTAATTCTTGGGATTAGGGATGGTATCACTAGGCAACGTTTCCTTTTGCCTTTGATTGAGATGACCAGAGATCTAGCACAATTGGGTCTCCAACTATTGATAGACAACGAATGAAAAGTCACCATTTGATATTAAGTGGAGAAGTCATTTTTCAATTCCTTTTCAAACACTTGAACCATGTAAGAATTTTCTTGGTTTGGTTTCCTTCTAGCCCAACTGGGTCTCTTGGTTGTGGACGATCATGGGGTGGCACATAACTATCTTTATGTAACACCAGTAGTCCTAAAAAGGGAGTTTAAAATGTTTTGAGTCCAAGTGTCACTTACGTGGTCAGCCATGCCCTGTGGTTGGACCCATGCCCCGTATGTGGGAAGCGTGGGTGGACAACAAGAGGAAACTACTCAAAAAAATGACCTACGGCAGGTCAACCTTCGCCTCGTGGTCGAGGTCTCGTGTTTGGGCAGTAGGTCAATTAAGTTGGGGACTAATGGGTATATTTGGAATAATTAAGGATCAAGATGTATCATTTTACCCTAATCTAGACCGCGTGTATAAAGACTTTAGACCCCTAAATTAAGTCATCCTAGTCATTATTTCTAAACTCCCAAAAGAAACCCAATTCCCTCTCAAATATTCTTTCTCTAGAAAGTGAAGAAGAAGAAGAAGAAGAAGAGGGTTCAAGCTACATCAAGTCCTCCAATATTAAAGGTTTTTTGGGTATTCTAAGACAGGTATGATGGATTATTCATTCATCGATTTCTTTCATCTATGAATGGCCCAAGTTTTCCCCAGTTTAGAAGAATAATTTCCCTAGTCAAACTAGGGTTTCTTCTAATGTTATGGGCTATAATCCAAGAGAGTGGATTATGATTTTTATAATGGAATTAAATGTTTTTAGTATGATTATTCATTTATTCATGATTAACCTATGATTCTAGAGTAAATTTGATATAGTTGGGTTTCATGCCATGAAAGGGGAAATTGAGGGCTTAGATATGATCTTCTAAGATTGATGAATTACAATATATAGATTACTTGAAATTGAAGTAAATAGATACAAATTTCTTAAGAGTAAAGCCTTTAGATATGAATATACTAAGATCATGTATATGTGATGAATTATGAATTGTAATGTTTGATATTTGAATTATCTTGAGACTAAGGCGTGGATGATGAATGGTTATTGTTAGGGATTTTAGAATAAAGCTAATATGTTGAGTTATTACTAGTTGGGCTTGATAGTAAAGTTTACGGGATGAGTTAAGACTATTAAGGATTCGAAAGAAAAGGTACATTATGAATGTTGAATTGTATATGGGATTGTTATAGAAGGTTTACCCACATTGATCTATATTATGAATGTATGAACGTATGCATGTTCTTATAGAATCTATGTAAATGCTTTACTAACATTTAGAGAGTGAAGTGTTAATGACTATGTTCTTATCTCTTATGTTTATATTTTATGTCTTATGATGTAACTCTTATAATTCTGGTATATGTCTTATGTTGACTAACACTTATGATTTTCTTATGTTGATGATTTATGCTAGCCATCATATTTAGTACTCCCTCCGTTTCAAAACGAATGACTTGGCACTAAGTTTTAGAAAATAATGAAGACTTTTCAATCTTGTGGTCCGAAATTAAAGTTATGTGAAATCTACAAAACTAACCTTCAACCTTGTGACCTTAAACATGCCACGTGGAAAGTTGAAATTAAAATGTTACCAAAAAATGAAAGAGGTCATTCTTTTTTAAACAGAGTAAAAAGGAAAGAGGGTCATTCTTTTTTAAACGAAGGAGTACGTGTTTGTACTAACGCATAGTTTTTCTACATTCTTATCAAATGTAGGGTGCAGCGATACCGAGTTCCATCCTCGTGGATAGGTTCATAGTAGTGTTTTTGTGAGTCCTCATAGCATTCGAGGGTTTGACCACCATGTCATTTTATATTTTAATTTATGTTTAGAATTGTTGTATGGGATGTGTCCAAAAGATATTCATGTATTAGATGGTTTAAGACAAGTTAAGTAAACATGTGCTTCGTTTTATGAGACTTTGTATTGGAAAGAAACGTTTTAAATTTCCACACCATTTTCTATTATCTTATGTTATGATATGCTAAGAGTATTCTATAAGGCTTTTTAGAGTCTTGTACGTCGTGTCACATATTTGGTGAGTCCTCATAGTATTTGAGGGCTTTACCAGCATGTCTGTAAGACCTCGAAAACAACATAGGTTAACTAGATCCTAACATGTTGGTATTGGTGTTCTAAGGTCCTAAATATGATTAATATGTGGTATAGAGGAAGTAGCTAAAATATTAGAGGTGTTGGAAGTCAAACGTCAAGGGACGACTAAGATGTTTGACGACTAAGTCACCTAAATGTCTCTTATGTGGTTTTATGTGTTTATGTGTGTTTAATGGTGTTTTAAGGTTCTTAATAGAGTTAATATATCATGTATAGGCAGTGGTTAAAGTTTGTAAAGATTGGTGGTCAAACGCCCAAGAACGTCCAAGGCATTCGAAAGATACGCCTTGAGTCGACCTTGTACGTCTAGGCGAGTTTCGTTGAGTTTTATGTGTTCATTTTGGATGAAATTCATGTGGGAGGTGTTAAACTCATAGATGGTAATATTTGGGTTGGAAACGTCCGGTAAAATTATCCCCAAGGACCATCGAAGGGTCCTTGAGGAAGGACCCAAAGCTGGTGGGCAGGCTGTCCCAGGCAGCCTTGGCGACGGAGCTGTCAACGGCCAGTAGTGGCTGTGACGCCCCGTCACAAGGGTCTCGTCATGGGGGATTTGTTAAAGGGTGTAGAGGGGACCCTTGTCAAGATATTGGAGCTTGCAACGAAGGGCCATGACGGTCCATTTCACCCGTGATGCCCCGTCATGGGCAGGTCGTCATGAGTGGTCTCCTGCGCGCAGATTTTTCTGCCAAGTCAGGGGTGAATTGGTAAATTCACCCCACTTCCAAATAAGAATTTAGGCGGTTTATTAAGGGTCTTTTGAGTATTTTAAATGAGTATATAAGTGTTTAACACTTAGAATAATTCATTCTTCTAAAAATCAAAACCCCAAAGTCCCTTAGAAATCCCAAACACTCCATTGAAGTCCAAATTGAAGGATCAGCTTGGTGTGGCGATTTGAAGGGGAATTCTTTATCAAAGTGAAGGATTATCATCCTTGATGTATGGCTTTTGATCATTGAAAGTTGTTTCATCAAGGAGCCCAATCCTCAAAGTGTTTTACAAAGTTTTCTAAAGTGAATTGTCCAATTTCGGGATTCTACCATGGGTTCTTGCATAAATGATTTCTAAACATTGAATTATGATCTAATTGATATTGTATTGATGATTTCAACATAAATTACCTATGAACCCATGTGAATTGATGAACCCTAGTTTTGACTACTTATTGGGTTACTTGATATTAAGCTAATGTTGATGAATTGTTGTGTAGTTTCTTATGGGCTTTCTATTGATGTAAGAATTGTATTCAATTGATATATAATTGATCTTAGATTGTTAAACCTAGATTGAATTGATGTAGCTTCATTGAGTTTTATGGTTATTGCTTTGAATTGTTGTTCATGGCCATGGGTAAGGGCCTTGTGATGTTGAATTGGTTGATTTGGCATTGAGTTGAAGTGTGGATATGGGGATGAAGGTATGCTGCCCCGTTTTCCTTAATTTGATATTAATTATACTTCGATTCTATTGTGTTTGGTATGTTCTACTTATGGTGGCGGTGTTATGTGTTTTACTTGCAATTGATGTGGCCTTGTCGGCGTTACTTTATGCAATATTATGAGTATGGCCTTATTGGTAATTACTTGAAGTTATGTGGCTATTTGTGTAGTTGATGATGTGAAGTATGGCATTACCTATCTACATATGAGGTTATATAGTCATGTATGTATTCTTCTAGCTATGTTGCCTTAAGTGATCATGTTACACTTTGACTTGATATTATGAATGTAGTGTTAGGTTAAGTCTTGGTTATTCCTACTTGACTTTATGAGTCTATGTGGAGTATATTAATGATGTTATGATGATATATAGGATGACTTGAAGATGTTAGGTTGTTTTAGAGGTGTTTCTAGAATGACTTGTATTATGTGTTAAAGGTGAAGTATGTGATGTCTTGTCTTGGTTGACTTGTATCTCTTGCTTAATGTATATATGATTATGGATATGTGATGTCTTGATTTAGGGTGTTATAAATCTTAGTCTTGAATAAATAAATATAGGTGAGACCTTAATGATAAGAGGGTCATTTATGTGGAACCTTGAACTTAGTGGCGAGGTTATAAATTGTGAAGTAGTTAGCCGTAATGGTATCCTTCATGTGATGAGTGATGGACTTAAGGTTGATTGGCTGGAACGGCATCATATCATACCTTAGGTAAGTCGCTATGAGCTTCTTGTCGCCAAAGTGAGATATGCCCTAGTGGAGCTTGCTTTGGTAGGGTGAATGTAAAGGGGGTCATGAACTAGATAAGGGACCTATTTATATGAACCTTAATGTGAATTAATCTATGAGAACAAAGGCTAGCACCGAGTGAGTATGAGTAGGGTTAAGTGGATTCAGTTAAAGAACAGACTGAATTCTTATTACGCCCTTCATATTCCTTAACCATATGCCTACATGGGATGTGTCCAAGTTCTACCATTGGCAAGTAGAACAACCTCATCAAAGTAGGATAGAACTTCGGATTCCATGTCTTGCTATCATGGTCTATGCCGGTTATTGCCTATTCTCATCATGTGGAATACCTATTAGCATTAGATAAGTTTATTAGGTTTAGGTGGTGGTATGGGACGCTATCTAGACATTGTACAATAGACTTTGAAGGTGTTATGTGGAGTTCCTAGGTCTTGTCCAAGACCATTATGTGAGTGTCTTATGTGATGCTTTATGTTAGTGTCTTATGTGATGTATGAGTCTTAATGAACTAATGAACTAATGACCTATGTTAGTGACTATGTAAATGAATGAGGAGGGCATGAAAGGATGGTCTCTTCATGTCTTATCTTTGGAAGTCTTGAGGATGACTCTAGTTAGGGAGGTTGGTTAATCTTATTGACATGATCTAAACCTTAGGAAGTCTTAAGGACTATTTAGGTAATCTTGAAGAGGTCACTGCACTATGGACATTATCTTCTCGACTTACTTAAGTAGGTCTTTTGATAGTCTTTGGAAGGAGAATGTCTTCTAATCTAAGTGTTGGTGTGTTTAGTGAGAATGATTCTATTTGAGGTCGTCTATAGGATCTCTTGTGTGTGTGTGATAGAGATTGTATGGGCGGTCTCTCCACACTCACTCAAGTGAACCTTGAAAATCACCTTTGGTAGATGAATCTTACATAGATATTTATGATTGTTTTCTAAGTATGTATGCGACTCATTGTAGGTAATCTTAAGGGTCGTTTAGGCACATCTGAAGAGGGTGTATGGGCGGTCTCTCTTTGTGTGACTTAAGTGAATCTTAGAATGACTTTAAGTGAGGGAATTACATGCTAGGAAGACTTAAAGTGAGGGATGAAGTGCTTCACTGTAACAGTGAATTAATTCACAGTAACAGTGAATTAATTCACTGTACAGTGAATATAGCTCACTGTAAAGTGAGTTCTTTAAATGGTATTTTTGGTTAATTGTTATCTTATGTGTTTCCTAATTGCTAAATGATGTTCTTATGTTTAAACTATGATTTCCAAATGAAAAGATGCATATTTCCAATAAAGTCCATTTTCATGATTTTATGCATATAGCCATACTTAGTACATGTGGTTGTACTAATTCCTTGCTTTATTTTCTATCTATAGTTCTTGGTAGGTGAAGAGCTTGTGAAGTGAAGACTTGGACTTAGAAGATCGTTCAAGAAGAAGTTGAAGTATTTCCTCAATTGACTCGAGGGCATATGTCTTTTATTGTTTTTCTTTGAAGTATTGTAATAGACTATGTCTTTCTATTTTCGTATTGAAGTATGGGCCGTGTCCCAAAGTACTCTTGTGTCTTAAGATGATGAGATTGAGACTTAGCATTTCTATTACTTTTATATGAAAGAGATTTTTAAAGACTATATTATGTTTTGTGAAAATTTTAATTCCGCACTACATTTCACTATGTATATGCAATGAATGATATGAATGAGGCTTGTCTTAGAACTCTGAGAGTTCGACGACGCTGGTCGCAATCCGAGATTGCACCCTATCTTATAGGGTATGGTTTCAGTTTGTGACAAAGTTGGTATCAGAGCATAGGTTGGTGAAAGTAGTATTAGGTATCAAAAAGTCTCATCAAGTCACGTCTAGTACAGTCTTGACCATCGGTGTGAGTCGCGACATATCTATGGGCGAGAGGCTATAGGACGATAGTGTTTCCCTTCATTTCTACTCCTATGTTCGTGCGGTAGAGTTATGTTATGAGTATCCTTCTAAATGTGTTTCCTTGTTTTCTAGGAGATGAATACTAGAAGGATGGCCGCTAGAAGGATGGAAGAGGGAAGGGGTAATGAGGAATTTCTTCCCTAAGTTGAGCAAGTTCGTCAAGGTACTCAAGGTGGGCAAGGTGTTCAAGGTGCTCAAGATGATCAAGTGCCTCCTCAAGGTGATCATGCTCCTAATGTAGGAGGAGGTGATGAGGTGCCGGAATTGTCTAATAGGGTGATTGGAGAGGCTTTGCTTGCTTTAGCCCAAGCCGTAATGGCTCAAGCTAACTTGAACATGATGCCTAGGGTTAATGCTATGGAGAGCACTATGTCATCTAGGTTGAGAGACTTTGTGAGGTTGAATCCTCCAATCTTTCTTGGCTCTAAGGTGAATGAGGATCCCCAATAATTTCTTGATGGTGTGTACAAAGTTTTGAGTGCTATGGGGGTTACATCTAGGGAGAACGCGGAGTTGGCTTCTTATCAATTGTGAGATGTGTCTCAAATATGGTACACACAATGGAAGGATAATATACCGGTGGAGTCGGGTCCTATTGAGTGGGAAGAATTCAAGGAAGCTTTTCTTGGCAAGTACTTTCCCCGTGAGAAGAGGGAAGAGAAGGTAGAAGAATTTATCAATCTCAAGCAAGGCAATATGAGTGTTGAGGAGTACTCTTTGAAATTCTCGACTTTGTCTAGGTATGCACCTTCACTAGTGACTAATTTAAGGGATGAAATGAGTCGCTTTGTGACGGGTGTAGCCGATTTAGTGAAGGAGGAATGCCGTACGGCTATGTTGCATGATAATATAACTTTGGCTAGTCTCATGGTGTATGCACAATCAATTGAAGAGTCTAAAATTAGGAGGATGTCAAGGAACTTAGAAAGGAGTGTTGCTAGTGACCAAGTGCAACCTAGGTTCAAAAAGAGGGTTCAAACTCAAGATGGACCTAGTGTTTCTAAGAAGAAGTTTGAGAATAGAGGTGGTTCTATCAATGAAAAACCTTTATGTGCCACTTGTGGCAAGAGACATTATGGTGAGTGTTTATTGGGTACCGGTAGTTGCTTTGAATGTGGAAAGGATGGGCACAAAGTGAGAGATTGTCCAAACATTGCTTCTAGGAAGGAGGGCAAGAGGGTTGAGCCTAGTGTTCCAAAGGAAGATGCTCCAACTAAGAGGCGTTTCTATGCACTCCGTACTAGAATTGAGAAGTTGGGTGATGGTGATGATGATGTTGGTAAGTTCTTGTTTCTCTTTTGATAGTATGAGTTCCTTCTAAGTGGGGTAGTATGGTTTGTAGATGGGATAGAATTCCTTGATTTGTTGCATGTGCATGATGTTTAGGAGTTTGGTTGAAATTAAATTTCATTTACTTCTTGCATTGTGTGATTTATGAAACTTTGAGCATGTTGTATGATGTGTTTACATGATGTTATCTTGCATATTATCATGTCTATATAACGAATTGCCTAAAAATTTCATTTTTGGAAAAGTTGTTAAAAATCCCTGTTGCTTTATAAACTGCTCACTGTTAAATTTTTGAGAAGATGACTATTTGATTCTTTGGTCTAAAATTGTGGTAATGTGGTTAGAACTGATGTATATGAGTATGATGTTGAATATAAAATGAGTTTTTGCTATTTGGATTGAAGCATGTGAGTTTTGTACCATAATGAGTTATAGAATTGTTTTCTAGTTTCTTGTTGTGTTGAGAATCTCTTGATTATGTGAAATTGATGATTTCTTCTTGATATGTGTTGTGGCTTGGTTATGTGCTGCTAGTTTAGTCTCTAATCTTGGAAGTGTTCGGAGAGTGGCAAGTGTCATTCGAGGACGAATGTTGTCCAAGTGGGGGAGATTGTAAGACCTCAAAAATGACATAGGTTAACCAGAGCCTAACATGTTGGTATTGGTGTTATAAGGTCCTAAATATGTTTAATATGTGGTATAGAGGCAGTAGCTAAAATATTAGAGGTGTTGGAAGTCAAACGTCAAGGGATGACTAAGACGTTTGACGACTAAGTCACCTAAATGTCTCTTATGTGGTTTTATGTGCTTATGTATGTTTCATGGTGTTTTAAGGTTCTTAATAGAGTTAATATAGCATTTATAGGCAGTGGTTAATGTTTTGTGAAGTTTGGATGTCAAACGACCAAGAACGTCCAAGGCATTCGAAAGATATGCCTTGAGTCGACCTTGTACGTCTAGGCAAGTTTCGTTGAGTTTTATGTGTTCGTTTTGGATGAAATTCATGTGGGAGGTGTTAAGATCATATATGGTCATATTTGGGTTGGAAACGTCCGGGAAAATTATCCCCAAGGACCATCGAAGGGTCCTTGAGGAAGGACCCAAAGCTGGTGGGCAGGCTGTCCCAGGCAGCCTTGGCGACGGAGCTGTCAACGGCCAGTAGTGGCTGTGACGCCCCGTCACAAGGGTCTCGTCGTGGGGGCTTTGTTAAAGGGTGTATAGGGGACCCTTGGAAAGCTACTGGATCTTGCAACGAAGGGCTATGATGGTCCATTTCACCCGTGACGCCCTGTCATGGGCAGGTCGTCATGAGTGGTCTCCTGTGCGCAGATTTTTCTGCCAAGTCAGGGGTGAATTGGTAAATTCATCTCACTTCTAAATAAGAGTATAGGCGGTTTATTAAGGGTCTTTTGGGTATTTTAAATGAGTATATAAGTGTTTAACACTTAGAATAATTCATTCTTCTAAAAATCAAAACCCCAAAGTCCCTTAGAAATCCCAAACACTCCATTGAAGTCCAAATTGAAGGATCAGCTTGGTGTGGCGTTTTGAAGGGGAATTATTCATCAAAGTGAAGGATTATCATCCTTGAGGTATGGCTTTTGATCATTTAAACTTATTTCATCAAGGAGCCCAATCCTCAAAGTGTTTTACAAAGTTTTCTAAAGTGAATTGTCCAATTTCGGGATTCTACCATGGGTTCTTGCATAAATGATTTCTAAACATTGAATTATGATCTAATTGATATTGTATTGATGATTTCAACATAAATTACCTATGTACCCATGTGAATTGATGAACCCTAGTTTTGACTACTTATTGGGTTACTTGATATTAAGCTAATGTTGATGAATTGTTGTGTAGTTACTTATGGGCTTTCTATTGATGTAAGAATTGTATTCAATTGATATATAATTGTTCTTAGATTGTTAAACCTAGATTGAATTGATGTATATTCATTGAGTTTTATGGTTATTGCTTTGAATTGTTGTTCATGGCCATGGGTAAGGGCCTTGTGATGTTGAATTGGTTGATTTGACATTGAATTGAAGTGTGGATATGGGGATGAAGGTATGCTGCCCCGTTTTCCTAAATTCGATATTAATTATACTTCGATTCTATTGTGTTTGATATGGTCCACTTGTGGTGGCGGTGTTATGTGTTTTACTTGCAATTGATGTGGCCTTGTCGGCGTTATTTTATACAATATTATGAGTATGGCCTTACTGGTAATTACTTGAAGTTATGTGGCTATTTATGTAGTTGATGATGTGAAGTATGGCATTACCTATCTACATGTGAGGTTATATAGTCATGTATGTATTCTTCTAGTTATGTTGCCTTAAGTGATCATGTTAGACTTTGACTTGATATTATGAATGTAGTGTTAGGTTAACTGTTGGTTACTCCTACTTGACTTTATGAGTCTATGTGGAGTATATTAATGATGTTATGATGATATATAGGATGACTTGAAGATGTTAGGTTGTTTTAGAGGTGTTTCTAGAATGACTTGTATTATGTGTTAAAGGTGAAGTATGTGATGTCTTGTCTTGGTTGACTTGTATCTCTTGCTTGATGTATATATGATTATGGATATGTGATGTCTTGATTTAGGGTGTTATAACTCTTAGTCTTAAATAAATAAATATAGGTGAGACCTTAATGATAAGAGGGTCATTTATGTGGAACCTTGAACTTAGTGGCGAGGTTATAAATTGTGAAGCAGTTAGCCGTAATGGTATCCTTCATGTGATGAGTGATGGACTTAAGGTTGATTGGATGGAACAGCATCATATCATACCTTAGGTAAGTCGCTATGAGCTTCTTGTCGCCAAAGTGAGATATGCCCTAGTGGAGCTTGCTTTGGTAGGGTGAATATAAAGGGGGTCATGAACTAGATAAGGGACCTATTTATATGAACCTTAATGTGAATTAATCTATGAGAACAAAGGCTAGCACCGAGTGAGTATGAGTAGGGTTAAGTGGATTCAGTTAAAGAACAGACTGAATTCTTATTACGCCCTTCATATTCCTTAACCATGTGCCTCCATGGGATGTGTTCAAGTTCTACCATTGGCAAGTAGAACAACCTCATCGAAGTAGGATAGAACTTCAGATTCCATGTCTTGCTATCATAGTCTATGTTGGTTATTGCCTATTCTCATCATGTGGAATACCTATTAGCATTAGATAAGTTTATAAGGTTTAGGTGGTGGTATGGGACACTATCTAGACATTGCACAATAGACTTTGAAGGTGTTATGTGGAGTTCCTAGGTCTTGTCCAAGACCATTATGTGAGTGTCTTATGTGATGCTTTATGTTAGTGTCTTATGTGATGTATGAGTCTTAATGAACTAATGAACTAATGACCTATGTTAGTGACTATGTAAATGAATGAGTACCTAATCTAAAGTGACTTAAGCATTCCTTAGCTAAAGTGTGAGGAGGGCATGAAAGGATGGTCTCTTCATGTCTTATCTTTGGAAGTCTTGAGGATGACTCTAGTTAGGGAGGTTGGTTAATCTTGTTGACATGATCTAAACCTTAGGAAGTCTTATGGACTATTTAGGTAATCTTGAAGAGGTCACTGCACTATGGACATTATCTTCTCGACTTACTTAAGTAGGTCTTTTGATAGTCTTTGGAAGGAGAATGTCTTCTAATCTAAGTGTTGGTGTGTTTAGTGAGAATGATTCTATTTGAGGTAGTCTATAGGATTTCTTGTGTGTGTGTGTGATAGAGATTGTATGGGCGGTCGCTCCACACTCACTCAAGTAAACCTTGGAAAGCACCTTTGGTAGATGAATCTTACATAGATGTTTATGATTGTTTTCTAAGTATGTATGTGACTAATTGTAGGTAATCTTAAGGGTCGTTTAGGCACATCTAGATAGGGTGTATGGGCGGTCTCTCTTTGTGTGACTTAAGTGAATCTTAGGATGACTTTAAGTGAGGGAATTACATGCTAGGAAGACTTAAAGTGAGGGATGAAGTGCTTCACTGTAACAGTGAATTAATTCACTGTACATTAATTCACTGTACAGTGAATATAGCTCACTGTAAAGGGAGTACATTAAATGGTATTTTTGGTTAATTGTTATCTTATGTGTTTCCTAATTGCTAAATGATGTTCTTATGTTTAAACTATGATTTCCAAATGAAAAGATGCATATTTCCAATAAAGTTCATTTTCATAATTTTATGCATATAGCCATACTTAGTACATGTGGTTGTACTAATTCCATGCTTTATTTTCTATCTATAGTTCTTGGTAGGTGAAGAGCTTTTGAAGTGAAGACTTGGACTTAGAAGATCGTTCAAGAAGAAGTTGAAGTATGTCCTCAATTGACTCGAGGCCATATGTCGTTTATCGTTTTTCTTTGAAGTATTATAATAGACTATGTCTTTCTATTTTCGTATTGAAGTATGGGCCGTGTCCCAAAGTACTCTTGTGTCTTAAGATGATGAGATTGAGACTTAGCATTTCTATTACTTTTATATTAAAGAGATTTTTAAAGACTATATTATGTTTTGTGAAAAGTTTTAATTCCGCACTACTTTTCACTATGTATATGCAATGAATGATATGAATGAGGCTTGTCTTAGAACTGTGAGAGTTCGACGACGCCGGTCACAATCCGAGATTGCACCCTATCTTCTAGGGTACGGTTTCGGGTTGTGACAATGTCATTTTATATTTAATTTTATTTTTAGAAATGTTGTATGGGATGTGTCACAAAGATATTCATGTAGATGGTTTAAGACAACTGTAGTAAAATTCTGCTTCGTTTTATGAGACATTGATTGTACCTTGTGTAACATCTAGGAGGTACCTCTGGGTCGTGAAAATGTTGGTGACATAGCACAAGGTTTAGAATGGTTCTAGGATGTCTCAAACCACGTCTAGTAGAGTCTTACTCATAGATGTGAAGCACACCACATTTATGAATGAGATGATATTGGATACTCAGTAAAAACTTCATTTCTAAACTTTTCTAAGTCGTGCCATAGAGTTTAACTCTTTAGTTCTTTCTCTAGATATGTGCCCGTTGGTTTTCAGGATATGACTACTAGGAGGTCTAATGATAAAAAGAATGAGGAAGACAATGTGAAGCAACAGGTTCCTCTCCAAGCTCCGCATGCTCCAATTCACCCTGTGTAACACCCGTAATTTCCATGACCTATAATAGAGCCTCATATATTGAATAATGATGTTGTAGACCAAAAATAACAGTAGTAAACCTAATTAGGATGTATTAGTACCAAACGCTAAGAAACAACCTTGACGTTCGGGAACTAGTGCAAGATGAACTAGTAAACGTCCATAGGTTTTCTAAAGGTTTGGGAGTTCCATATGAAGTATAAAACTTGTAAAAAAGACTCTAAATAGTTAAAATAAGGTATATAGGGTCGATACGTCCAGTTATGACCCCACAAGCATTGCTCTAGGGGTGCACAAAGGGACCCCACATTTGGCCGAGCAAGCTACCAATAGGCATCAAGCAATTGCTCATGGAGGGATCCAGTTTGCGTCGTGGACTTGGCACACCCAAGATATTGATATACCCATTTAGAAGTGGGAATATGTAAACATGGACTTTGTGCTAGGATTGCCTCGAACGAGTAGACAACATAACTTCATTTGGGTTATAGTGGATAGGTTGACTAAGTCTTCCCACTTCTTTCTCGTGAAGGTTTCTTACTCGGCGGAGGAGTATGCAATATTGTATGTTAACGAGATCCTGAAGTTGCATGAGGCCCCCTTTTCAATCATTTTGGACGGAGGAGCCCAATTCACTTCACATTTTTGGACATCATTTCAAAGCGGGCTTGGTATTCAAGTAAAACATAGAACCACTTTCCACCCCCAAAAGGATGGACAAGAGGAGCGCAACATCTAAACCCTAGAAGACATGTTGAGAGCTTTTTAAATTGATTTAGAAGGGAATTGGGATGATCACCTACCTTTGATAGAGTTCTCCTGCAACAATAGCTACCATGCGAATGTCGGTGTGGCACCTTATGAAGCACTTTATCGTAGGAGGTGCCGGTCCCCGATTGGATGGTTTGAAGTGGGTGAGTTTTCTCTTCTTGGCCCCGATATAGTGTATGAAGCCGCGAAGAAGGTTCGACTCATAAGAGAGGTTGAAAATGGCTAATAGTTGGCAAAAGTCTTATTCAGACAATATATAGAGGGACCTTGAATTCGAAGTTGGAGATTGGGTCTATTTGAAAATTTCACCCATGAAAGGGATGATAAGGTTTGGAAAGAAGGGGAAACTTAGTCCCCGTTATGTGGGCCCTTATGAGATTTTGAAAAGGGTAGAGGAAGTGGCATATGAGTTAGAGTTACCAATTGAATTATCCTCGGTTCATTCGGTGTTCCATGTGTCTATCCTCAAGAAGTGTATAGGTGATCAGGTGTCGATTATCCTTCTAGAAGTTTTAGGGGTAAAAGAGGACCTTTCTTATGAAGAGGTCCCGGTTGAGATATTGGATCAACAAGTTAAGAAATTGAGGAATAAGGAGGTTGCCTCCGTAAAAGTTCTATGGAGGAACCACCTTGTTGAGGGTGCAACATGGGAGGCTGAGGCCGACATGAAGTCCCGCTATCCTCATATTTTTCCTCCTACTCCTAGCTAAAGTTAAGGTTATTATTTTTATCTTAAATGAGTTCTATGAATAATGTTGAACTTACCATGTTTTCTTATGTGCATGCTTTTGTAGAAATTCATACCAAAATTGAGTTTTCATAAGTATGCTTCTCATGGCTAGTTTGCACTTAAATCTGTAAAATGCTATATTGATTTCATGAGAGTTATGTTGAACATGTTTATCTTGATTTTGATAAGAAATGGTCATGTCAACTCTTTGAAAGTGTTCATGTTGAGCTTATGTTAATATGGAGAAGGTAGTTTCTCCTTATGTGATGTAAATGATAGACTCTTTTTTGTTATGAAATGTGGAGTAAGCTCCTATATGTTGATGTTATGTTATGCGTTTAAGGGAGATGAAATTCCTCCTTTGAACTGTGACTCATTAATGTTTGTTGTTTTGCTGCTAGTCTTCAGTATACTCTTTTTTCCCAATAGAAGATTTAAGGTGTCATTCGGGGACGAATGTTCCTAAGGGGGGGATATTGTAACACTCCCTAATTTCCATAACCTATACTAGAGCCTCATATGTTGAATAATAATGTTTTAGACCTAAAATAACAGTAGTAAACCTAATTAGGATGTATTAGAACCAAACACTACGAAACGACCTTGACGTCCGGGAACTAGTGCAAGTTGAACTAGTAAACGTCCATAGGTCTTGTGAAGGTTTGGGAGTGTCATATTAAGTATTAAACTGTAAAAAGACATTAAATAGGTAAAATTAGGTATATAGGGTCGAAACGTCCAGGTCCGACCCCCCCCCCTTCCAAGCATCGCCTTAGGGGTCCACGAAGGGACCCCAAATTTGATCGAGCAAGCTGCCAATAGGCAACAAGCAATTGCTCATGGGGGAGCTAGTCCGCGTCTCAGACTTTGCAAATCCAAGGACAAAATTTTGTTCTGCGACATGGACACGTCGCGAAATCATTTGGTTCGAAAATTAATTTTAGAAATTTTGCGGGAACAGCTCCGCGATGCGGACTTGTTTCCCGATGAAAAACTGAAATTTAAATTCAAGTTTGACTTCATTAAAAGGTCAATTTAAGTGAGGGGTCTTTTGGGTATTTTAGGGTAGGGTTATATACTGATTTGAAATCAGTTTCTCACCACAATCTTTCACAAAAACCAAATCCCCAAATCAAAACCCAAAAACTCTCACCTCTCTCTACCTTCTATCTCTATTCATCCTACATTGAAGAAGTTTTAAAGGTTGAAGAAGAAGACCAAATCCTCCAAGGTTCTACTCAATTTTCGTGGCTAATCATCTTTAAGGTATGGTTTCTTTAACTCTTGGGATTCTTTTCCACAAGAGGTCCCTCCAAAAGATGATTTATCAATGCCCCAAAACTAGGGTTTTTCTCCTCAGATGGATCTTCTTTGAAAAACAAAATTGTGAATCAATTATGTTGAATTATGATAAGTTAATGTTGTTTAACTATGTATTGGTCGTTAATTGATGATTTCCTATGATTTTCCCTAGACCCATGTCTTTCTCCCAATTTCATGAAAACCTTGAATTTATATGGTGAATTGTGAAGATTATGAACATGTGGATTGACTACATTTTTGTTAATTATGTAATTTCTTCTTGAATTTACCTTGTTTATGTATTGGTTATGTATTATTGGTAATGGAAGTATGAAGTTTCTTGAAAGGGGTAATGATGTATGTTGATTGGTTCTTCTTGGATTCAATTGCGAATTATGAGTTACTTAGATAGTAATGCTTTTATGTCTAATGTGTGGTTGTCATGTGGATGGTAAGTATTCCTCATCCTTAACCCTAAGACATTAAATTAGACATGAATTATGTATGCATGTTATTATACTATTATTATATGATTGGAAGTATTTTCTCATGATTAAAATAAAGTGTTAAGTGAAAGGTTTACTCACTTGTAAAGTTTTATCTAAAGTGAAAGGATCGTTCTCACTTATGATGACCTATGAGCTAATATTATAAGATGTTTACATAGGTTTTAGAAGAGAATAATGTGAACTTGTATGATGAAATAAAATGTTTACTAAAGGGAATAAATTCTTACCACCGAAAGGGCATGTAAATGAGATGGAGTTCTCACGTTTAGTATGTCCGGACTCCCACATGTGTTTTCTCACGCTAGTAAGTCCGTATTCCCAAGTTATGTGTTCTATCATGAGATGGGAACTCCCACTTTAGTAGGTTAGGGTTCCTAGCAACAATCTCCTTGACCCTTAACTATGTGCCAAATTAGGATTATAGCTTATTGGATCCACCTAGATAGCTATGTACGAATGGTTACACCTTAGGCAAGTGTTAACCCTCTCTTTTCGGTGTGGGAGTAGAACATCGAATTCCATGTAGCTCACATGGTGTCATATCGGTTAAAGCACTTCTTTCCCTCACGTAAAAAGTAAATGAACAAGTTAAGTATGTGAACTCTTATTAGGGTTGTCTTAAAGGCTACAACATAGTGTGAGGGAGGCTATAGGACTTCTCTTACACATTGCACATGTGGGATCCTAAGGGATGGTTCTAGTAGTGTTATTTTATGATGATGATTATGTCTATGATTATGATTATGTTGATAAGCTATGAGTAGTATTGATGTATCAAGCATGTCATGATGAATTATGAGACTATGTTGTAAGTATGAAGTTTGTTGCTTAATGAGATACTTAGCCTTGGATACGGTTATGGGGTTTTATATTTGGCATTGCACAAGTATTGCTTAGGTGGTCTACAAGTTAGGTTGATATTAGGTTGAATTGACTTACTATGCTTATGATATGTGCATGTTGAATTGAGTTGATAGAAAGCTTGATTTTGACTAAAATGTCCTTTTTCTCATGCATTGATGATGTTTGTGCATAGAAGTCATATTAGTACGTGTGATGTACTTGTAACGACCCTCAAGTACACCCTACAAGTTAGAGTATCCTTGAGTCGTCACACGGCAAATGAGAGTTCAAGAAGTCTCACTTGAACCACTCATACCATTAATTGCATAATAAACATTCTAAAATTAGTAGAATTTAAAACATTCTTCACACACGAAGAACTCTTTTTATAACCAATACGCAAGCGGAAGACTTTCATTAAAACATGAAACTTTTACAACTTTCATTAAAACATGAAACTTTTACAATATCCCATTGAACCATCTAACTTTAGAGTATACAACACTTGGGACTAAGCCCATACAAGACATGAAGTAAAGACTTAAGACATAAAAGAACATGTGGATATTGTCCTCGAATCGATGAGGACTCACCAATACTTCATCTTCAACCCTTAGGAACCTATCATTCCTCCATGGCACATCAAGAATTCCAATTCCCTAAACTTTAGTCAAAAAGCGAAAAGAAGGGGTTAGCACATTAGATGTACTAAGTATGGAAGCCATGCAAAAACCATGAAAATGGGACATTTAGTAAATAACATGATTTTCATGAATTTTGATTAAAACATTATACTATAAGCATAAGAACAACATTTAATACTTTAGAAACACATAAGAAATCATTTAAGCAATTTTTCACATTTTTAAGGAACACTTTCCAGTGAACTCCCTCACTGTACAGTGAACTCCTTCACTGTTACAGTGAAGTCAATTAATGTCTCCTTAGACACTAGTTAACATGTAATTACCTCACTAAAATCTATCCTAAGACTCAATTAAGCCACACAAAGAGAGACCGCTAATACAACCTCTCTAAGCATGCCTAAATGATCCTCAAGACTACTTAGAATGAGATACATTCATTTACAATACATCAAGCAGATGAACATGAGATCCTTCTACCAAAGGTGATTCTAAGGTTCACTTGAGTGAGTTGTGAATTGACCGCCCATACAATCACTTTCACACACACTCAAAGGATCCTATAGACTACCTAATATAGAATCATTCTCACTTAATACAATAGCATTCATAGAATATGACATTCTTTTTTCAAAGGTTATCCAAAGACCTACTCAAGTAACTCAAGAAGAAAATGTCCATAATTGACCTCTTCAAGATTACCTAAGTAATCCTTAAGACTTACCTAAGTTTGTATCATGTGTACTGAATCAATCAACTTCCTTAACTAGAATCATTATCAAGACTCATATAGATAAGATAGGAAGTGACCATTCCTATGCCCCCTTCACACCTTAACTAGACATCCCTTAACTACTCTAGATCAGTACTTATTCATTTAACATGCTTTATTAACTTAAGTCATTACATTCCTTAGTTCATTTAAGATACATTCATCACATAAGGACATTCAAGTAATGGTCTTGGAGAAGACCTAGGGACTCTCACTAACGTCTTCAAAGCCTATTGTGCAATGTCTAGATAGCGTCCCATACCACCACCTAAACTTCATAGAACTTCTCCAATACCAGTAGGTATCCCACATGATGAGAATAGGCAATAACCGTCAGAGACCATGGTAGAAAAGAATTGAATCCGGAGTTGTAACCTACTCTGATGGAGGGTGTTCTACTTGCCAATGGTAGAACTTGGACACATCCCATGTAGGCACATGGTCAAGGAATATGAAGGGCTTACTTTGTACTCTAGCATCATCCTTTAACTAGAGATACTTCCCTTACCATACTCACTCGGTTCTAGCCTTTGTTCTCATAGATTAATTCACATTAAGGTTTATACAAAAGGGTTCCATATCAAGTTCATAACCAAATTACATTTACTCTACCAAAGAGGTCCTCTAGGGCTGCCTTACAATGATGACAAGAAGCTCATCATGACTTTCCTAAGGATTGATATGATGTCGTTCCAGACAATCAACCATAAGTCCATCATTCATTACAAGAAAGATACCATTACGACTTCCGACTTCAAGTTTCATAACCTTACCACTAGGTTTAAGGTTTCACATAAAGGACCTTCTTATCATCATTCAAGGTTTCACGTATCATTTATACATTCAAGACTAAGAGGCTTTAGCATCCTAAGTCAAGACATCTCATATTCATATTCATACATGCATCAAGAAGAGGGACTTAAGTCTACCTAAACAAGACACATCATTACTTCACTTTAGCACATATTACTCGTCATTCTAGAAGCACATATGAACTACCATTATCATCGTTAAGTCATCCTATACACTACTATATCATCACCAATATAACCATCATAGACTCATATATCCAAGTAGGAACAATCATTCATCAATTCTAAGACTACACACATGAAAACATAGTCATAGTCTAACATGATTACCTAAATAGTATAAATAGAAGAAACATATACTTTCACATTACTTCACACATAGGTTGATATGATCATAATTCACATAATCAACTACACAAACCATCATATTACTTCAAGTAGTGCCGACAAGGCCATGATCATCATAATACTTATAATAAAGCCGACAAGGCCACATCAATCACATAACACCGCCACCATAAGTGGACCATACCAATCACACATAATTCTAGAGCTAAATTACAATATCTATACATAATATTAATAGAGTTACGGTAGCATACCAACCATTTGATCTCACCACTTCAATCCAAAGCTAAATCATCCAATTCAATACCATAAGGCCCTTACCAATGGCCATGAACATCAAGTCAATACAATAACCACAATACTCAATAGATCTAGGTCAATTCAATATAGATTTATTAATCTAATACAACCAAAACATTAATTGAATACAATTCTTACATCATTCAACAACCCATAGAAAACTACACTAGAATCTATAAGCATTAAGTCAATATCAATTCAACCAGCTTAACATACAATAGATCTAAGAGTATTCATTACTCAATTTATCAAATTGAAATAGCCTATAAACCATATAATCATAATCTATACATAAATCAAAAGCTCATAACAATATACACATGAATTCATTAATATCAAAGCATGATCAATTCATCCATATTTTAGTCAAATTTAGAGATTTGAGAAGATGAAGGGTTCATGGAGAATTTCATTTGAAACATCAATTATACATCAATAACATCATATCTTAAGGTTTGAAAATGTTCATGCAAGAACCCAAGACTTAGAGTAGAAATTGGACTTTTCATGTTTTTGAAATCTTTGAAACCATCTTTGAAATTGGCTCTAAGGTTATAGAAAGACTTAGATGAAGAACTAACATACCTTATTAGAATAAACCAATGATAATTGAAGAAGAAAATCCATTGCAGATCCATCTTCAACCTTCATCTTCACCTTGAGCTCTCATGGAGGTTTTTGGAGAAACATTAGGAGGGAAAGGGTTTTGATCTTAGTGCTAGGGTTTAAATGAGAGTTTAAGGACTTATATACTCTAAAAATAATCATAAACACCTAAAAAAACCGTCCTCCTATTTTTATAAGACATGGGGTGAATTCCCAACTTCACCCCTAACATCACAGTGAACCTGCGCAAGAAACAGGCTCACCGACGAAGAGACCATCGACGGCCCGTCCTTTGACCAACAAACCGTCCTTCTGGTCCGTGGTTTGGGACTGAGGCTTTTCTTTGGCCTCACCTCTCCCACGCCTAAGTTCCAATCGATGAGACCTCACCAACGGGGCGTCGATTGCCATCCGTTGATGGGCTGTCTTGGGCAATCTTGGTCACTCTTGAAGGGTCCTTCCTCAAGGACCCTCGGATGGTCCTTGGGGATGTTTAACTGGACGTTTAAAACCCAAACACAATTGTATTAGGACCTCTCACATAAATTTCACCCAAAACGAACACGTAAAACTCGACGAAACATGCTTAGACACACAAGGTCATTTCAAGGCACATCTTCAGAACGTCATGGACGTTCTTGGACGTTTGACCTCCAAACTTCACGAAACTTTACACACTGTCAATATACACCGTAATAAATCATTTGAAAACTTCATAACCTCATGAATCACACATAAACACATAAAACACATATGAAGCACATAGGTGACTTAGTCGTCGAACGTCTTGGCCGTCCCTTGACATTTGACTTCCAATGCATATAAACTATTACACACTGCCTCTATACCATTTTATAAACCAATTTAAGACCTTATACCATCATTACAACCACGTTAGGCTCTATCTTCACCTAAGTCATTTTCAAGATCTTACAATCTCCCCCATATGGATAACATTCGTCCTCGAATGACACTTGCCACTCTACGAACACTTCCAAGATTAGAGATTCAATTATCAGCTCATAACCATACCATAAATGTAAATAAACCAGGAACATCAAGAGTTAAAACTCCAGATAATAGTCCTAGAAGAAATCCTAGAACAACAACACCAAATTATTATACAGAAAGTTATGAAAATTCAGACAGAACTAATGTAATATGGAATAGTAGATTAAATACAAAATGGAAACCTAAATTAATAACAGAACAAACTAACTTTTTAGATTTAGATTGTGTTATAGATATTAATAAAGTAATCTTATTATGGATAGGAAATCTATCTAAACAATTAGTAGATAATAAAATAACAATAAAAGACACACCAGGATATATAGAAAGAACTTTAATAGGAACAACAAAATTATGGCTAGAAAATTTGCCAATAGAAAGTAAAGCAGCATTAAGAAGTGATAAAAAACAAGTGGCCGACACAACTTTTACACTTGGCAGTATATAATTCTGCCGACACAACATGACAAATAACTTTACTATTTAATTTTGACTTAGTGGCCTAACTTTACATATTGGCCGACAAACTTTTGACAAAACGCTAATGGCCGTTTATTTTAATATGGCCGACATACTTTACAAATTTTCAACTATCTCTTTTCTTCTTTGTCGTCTTCTGTTTATCTTCTTCTTTTGTCTATTCCAAGCTTACATCTGGAATTAAGTTGTCTTCTCCATTGCACTTGGAACAATGGTGATCTGGGTATCTATGTCCAATTAATTTACAGTATCTGGTCAATAAATCTTCTGAAATAAATTTTTTCTTTAGTTTCTTTCCATAACCTCAAATATCTAAAATTGATCATTGATCTCTATATAGTTCTAAATCATCAAATAAATAATCAATAAAATATTAATTTCATTTATTTCAAGATGTTCATTTTCATTTAATATTTCTATTAATAGTTGTTTATATATTCTTTTATCCATATTAAGTTTTAAGAGAATATTTGTTCATAATATTCTTTTTTAATTATATTCAACCTCTGTATTTCTTTAGCGTTTGTTTCTATGTACTCTAAATATTCTTCTTCTCGAAGATATATAAGGGGGGGGGGGGGGCGGAATGTAGAGAGATTGAAGAGAGATGTAGGAAAGGCTGATGATGTTTATTAGTGAGGGAAAGCCCTCTATTTATAATACAAGCTACATAACTGGCCAAAAAACAAGTGGCCGACACAACTTTTACACTTGGCAGTATATAATTCTGCCGACACAACATGACAAATAACTTTACTATTTACTTTTGACTTAGTGGCCTAACTTTACATATTGGCCGACAAACTTTTGACAAAACGACAAACTATAATGGCCTCACTTTAATTACATGGACGACAAATACTTTCAACAAAACACTAATGGCCGTTTATTTTAATATGGCCGACATACTTTACAAATTTTCAACTATCTCTTTTCTTCTTTGTCGTCTTCTGTTTATCTTCTTCTTTTGTCTATTCCAAGCTTACATCTGGAATTAAGTTGTCTTCTCCATTGCACTTGGAACAATGGTGATCTGGGTATCTATGTCCAATTAATTTACAGTATCTGGTCAATAAATCTTCTGTAATAAATTTTTTCTTTAGAGCTCTTGTTGTTGGTTGCTCTTCAGGTTTTAACAAAGATAAAATCCATTGCTGAACTTCATCCATATCTGTTTTTCGTATCTCTTTGGAATTTGCATATATCATCACTTGATCTCTTGCGTAATAGCTCCATATTGCATTTCCATTTAAGTAGTTGTTTGCTAGTTCTTGAATTATAGTTGATATGCCAATTATTCTTTTATTAGCATAAAAACTAGGTATATCTATCTTTTGTATCTCGTCTTGTTTTTCAATCTCCTCAGGTATTATCATATCTTTTGTTAATCCTATTTTGATTACTTGTATAGGAGATTTTATCTCGTCATAGAGTATTTCCGCAGGTGCTGTATAGAACTTTATAAAAAATAAGTTCCCTTTTGTAATTCTTTTGAACGTACTGAATGCTCTGTATAATTCAGGTATTCCTGTAATTTCTTCACCGTCAAATGTATATACGGTACTCAATAGTCCATAATTGTAACATGTTTTTACTAAATTTGCACTGGTTTTTGGTTGTGCAATAAGTCTGTTATATCCTTGCAATTTTTGGGTTATATAATTTTCGTTAGGATTTTTTGTTTGGGTGGATCTTGGGTTTAGATTCAAAAACGTTTGGATTTTGTATATGTTTTCAATATATGACTGGGCAATATAATTGTATTTTTTCTTTTCACTTTGTATGCTAGATGCGTAGGTAGATGTTTGTGGTACTGGGGTATTTTGTTGGAATTTAGGTACAAATGATTTGGTAAATAAGCTATTTAAGTTTGTATTTTTTGGCATAGCTTTTTCCGTAATTCCTGTACTTGTACCTGCAATACCTGCAACTAACATCTTTTTAGTAGATTGAGTTTTTAGGTGTTTCTCAACGTCACCTTTTATCTCTGGCTGTTTACCGTCTGCCTGAAGACGTAGCTCCGCATATTTAGAGTCATGCTGCTGACTATTAGCTGTCTCTTTGAGTATTTGTACTTCTTTTTCTATCTTGTCTACCTTTTGACAAAGATTTGTCATCATAGATAAGATTTGCTTCATTGTATCTATTTCTGGAGAGATAATCTGCAATAAGATTTTTGTCAGTAGTAATTACTTCAATTGTAAATGTAAAATTCAATATATTCAATACCAGTCTTCGTATTTCTTTCGTTGTTACAGAATCATCTATCTTTCTTGTTAACCACCATTTTACCTGTGTATTATCTATTCTAACAATAAATTTGTTATATACAATATAATGTTCAAATGCTAATAGACATTTATATAATGCTAATAATTCTTTTCGATTTATTTCCCATTTTATTTGTGGTTCAGTGTAAGATCCTGAATGATATCTACAATGATGTTCTATATTTTCATTTTCATATTTATATTTTAATATTCCACCATAACTATTTTCACTTGAATCAGTTTCTACTATATAAATAAATTTCCTTTTTTTCATCCGGAAATAGAGTTTTGGTAATTTTTTGCATAACGTCTTAATATTTTTTATGTTTTCTTTATCCCTTTTATCAAAATGATATTCAATATCTTTTTTAAGTTTTTTATGTAATGGTTTTAAGTATTCTGCTAATTTTGGTATATATTCTCTTACTTGATTTACTAATCCTAAAAAGGATTGTAATTTCTTTTTTGTGTCTATATTTTCATCTGAATTTATTATTTTCTGTACTATATGTGTTTGCATTTTTATTCCGTTTTTATCTATTTGTATTCCTAAAAATTCTATTTGTGATTTCATAATTTCGGATTTCTTTTTACTTAGACTTATACCTGATTGTTTAATTATTTGAATAAAGTTTTCTAATAATTTTATATGTTCTTCTTGTGTTCTAGAATACAATAATATATCATCTATATAGACAATGCAATTTTCTAATTGATTAAAATAACTATCCATAAAGTATTGATATCTACCTGGTGCATTTTTATAGCCAAATGGTAACACGTTCCATTCGTAATATCCTTGTGGTACAGTAAACGCAGTTAACTGTTTTGATTTATCTTCTAGTTTTAAATGGTAAAAACCCGATTTACAGTCGAATTTGCTAAAGTAATTATATCCTTGTATTTGTCGTATTTTTAATATCTTGTTTGGTATAGGATAATTATAAGTCTTGGTTTTGGCATTTAGATTTCTATAATCTATTACCATTCTACTTTTACCTCTTTTTTGTTCATTATGATTATTAACGATAAATGCTGGACTACTATGTTTACTATTAGTCTCTTGTATATAATTATTTTTTAATAGTTCTTCTATATGAATTTTAAATTCATTTAGATCATCAAAATTATATTTTAATGGCTTTTGTATTATTAGACTATTTTCGTCTATTAATTCTATCTTTATAGTTGTTTTATGTTTTTCCCAACCTTTTAAGGGATTATCATTATATAAAAGTTCCAGTTGGTTATTTATTAATTTAATTTTATCTATTGTAAATATAATAATTTCAAATTGATTAATTTCTTTTATATTTTCCATTTCTTGATTTATCTTTTCATTTCCTTTAATCCAGTCTTTAGGTTTTCTTTGTTTATTATTAACTCTTTTTGCTCCTATTTTGTATCCACATGGTGTAGTAAACCACCAATGTGTTTTGGTTATTATATGTGGGTATAATCTATTTAAGAAAGGCATTCCTAATAACATATCTTTTGTTTTGCAATCAAAACTATATATATCTTCTATTATTAGAATTTTATCCCATATCTGTATTTTAACATTTTTTGCTCTATAAGTAATCATACTACTTTCGTTGTTAAATCCAGTTACTATCATGGGTGTTTTTAGTTTTTCCCATTTTTCTTCTGGTAAACAATTGTATTTGCATATATTAGTTTCTGCTCCTGTATCTATCATAGGTGTATAATATCTATTATAATATCCTTCTATAATAATTTTCGCAAGTATATATATTTTCATTTTATTCTTTCATTTTATTCTTTGTATTATAATTTTCTTATTTTGACATGTAAGTATTAATTTATTATCCTCTATTTTATATGGTATAAATTGTTCTAACCATTTTAATCCTAAAGTTATATTATGTTCACTTTGATAAATTTTAAATTGTATAAGAAAGTTTATTCCTCCTATAATTATTTCCTTTTCGATTGATTCGTCGCATATTATAATTTCGTTGGGTAATCCAGGGCATATATGTCCTGTTTTTGTAAGTTCATTTTCTAAAATTATTTCTCTATTTATATAATTTTCTTCTTCACCTGTATTTATTAGTATTTTATATTTTGTATCATTTGTTATTCCGGCTATAAAATAATAGTTTATTGATTCTTCTTCTGTATATTGTATCTCAGGGAAATCATATTTTCTCTTTGATGTACTAGCTTTTGATGAAGTAGTTCTTTTTAATAGTTTAGGGGTATTCAATCTTTCTTGTATTATTTGTAGATCTTCTTTTATATCCATTTCTTTATAACTATAATCATTATTGTCTATAATTGTAAGAATCTGATCAAAAGGATTTTCTATTTTGATCCTATCTATTTTGTTTTTAGCAATTACTTTATGTTTTGTAGTTAATATATATAAGTTTTTACATCTTACTGTGAATATTTTACTTCCTGGTTCTAATTCAATTCCTGATAGTTTCCAATATAACATTAATGATTTATCTATATTTCGATCCGTTAATGCTATTGAATAATTAGCACTTATTATAAATTTAAATTTTTGGTATATTAAATTTCCTTTTATAGCACTTATTACGCTTTTTTCTATTGGATGTATGATCCTATCGTCTGCTAGGTATATTTCTATGGGTGTATCTATTCCTTCTCTAAAACAGGCTTTTATTAATATCTCTGTTCCTCCTAAATGTACATATTTTATGGGTGTTTTTGCTTTTATATGTTGTATTTCTTGATTAATTACTCTTTTATTGAGTATAGGTATTTGTGCTTTTCCTTTAGTGTATTTACAGTCTATAATATGTTCTTTTTGACTAACTACATAATATTCTTCCTTATTTCTTTTAAACAATTGATTTAAGATTGGTATTTTTAATACTTTTTCTATACTTAAATCGATTTCTTTATTCTTTATTTCCTGAAAAATTGTATTATCAAATATTATTTTTTGTTCTACTGAATCTTCATCATGATATTCTTCGGTAGATATTATTTTTATATTTTCTTCAGTCATTTTCTTCTGGTATTGTTTCACTATCTGATTCTATTTCATAATCTGTTTCTATTTCATAATCATTATTGATTTCTATATCTGAAATCTCATATATACTATCATCATCATTTAATTCATAGTCTAAATAATCTATTTGAGTATATTTATTTTCATCTAGTATTAATTCTGCAATGTATTTTCTTTTTATATTTTTAGGTAATTTACAATCTTTAGCTAAATGTCCTAACTTACTGCAATTGTAACAATTACAATTTGATAAGGCTTTCTTTGGTCTAGATAGTCTTTTTTGTTTATAATCTTTTGTATAATAACGCTTTCTTGGTTTTTTATATTTATATTTAGTTTTCGTTTTTCGGTATTTCTTATTTTTTCGACGTTTTTTATAATATTTATTTTCACAACCAAATTGTGGTGCTACTTTGTTTTTACAACAGTTTAGATTTTTCATTAATTCTTTTTCCATAGTTATTTTTTCTTTCTGATTTTCACATAACTGCATAAACCATTGTTGTAAGAAGTTTATTCTAGATCCTAAAGTATTTGTGTTTTCTTCATTATTCCAATCTTTTATTATATTGGTACTAAATGGTTCTGGTAATTTTGTAAAATATAGGTGTTTTATTTCTGTTGCTTCATTTATATCATATTGCGCTTTATAATAATATTCTTTAAATGCGCATGTATATTCTTCTATGTAACACATATTGCATATTGCTAATTTTGACATTAATTGTCTATTTAGAATTTTTTGTTTATTTTGGTCTTTTATATCTGTGGTCATACTTCCGAACTCATTTCTTAATGCTAAGTCATATTTTTCTAATATTTCTATATTAGATGTTGTTAATGATCCATCTAGTTTTTTATCACTTCTTAATGCTGCTTTACTTTCTATTGGCAAATTTTCTAGCCATAATTTTGTTGTTCCTATTAAAGTTCTTTCTATATATCCTGGTGTGTCTTTTATTGTTATTTTATTATCTACTAATTATTTAGATAGATTTCCTATCCATAATAAGATTACTTTATTAATATCTATAACACAATCTAAATCTAAAAAGTTAGTTTGTTCTGTTATTAATTTAGGTTTCCATTTTGTATTTAATCTACTATTCCATATTACATTAGTTCTGTCTGAATTTTCATAACTTTCTGTATAATAATTTGGTGTTGTTGTTCTAGGATTTCTTCTAGGACTATTATCTGGAGTTTTAACTCTTGATGTTCCTGGTTTATTTACATTATTTGTATTAATTTCTAATTTCTTTAAGTTATTAGTTTGTTCAGAAATAAGTGATATTAGTGAAACATATACAGAAATCTTAGAACAAACTAATAACTTAAAGAAATTAGAAATTAATACAAATAATGTAAATAAACCAGGAACATCAAGAGTTAAAACTCCAGATAATAGTCCTAGAAGAAATCCTAGAACAACAACACCAAATTATTATACAGAAAGTTATGAAAATTCAGACAGAACTAATGTAATATGGAATAGTAGATTAAATACAAAATGGAAACCTAAATTAATAACAGAACAAACTAACTTTTTAGATTTAGATTGTGTTATAGATATTAATAAAGTAATCTTATTATGGATAGGAAATCTATCTAAACAATTAGTAGATAATAAAATAACAATAAAAGACACACCAGGATATATAGAAAGAACTTTAATAGGAACAACAAAATTATGGCTAGAAAATTTGCCAATAGAAAGTAAAGCAGCATTAAGAAGTGATAAAAAACTAGATGGATCATTAACAACATCTAATATAGAAATATTAGAAAAATATGACTTAGCATTAAGAAATGAGTTCGGAAGTATGACCACAGATATAAAAGACCAAAATAAACAAAAAATTCTAAATAGACAATTAATGTCAAAATTAGCAATATGCAATATGTGTTACATAGAAGAATATACATGCGCATTTAAAGAATATTATTATAAAGCGCAATATGATATAAATGAAGCAGCAGAAATAAAACACCTATATTTTACAAAATTACCAGAACCATTTAGTACCAATATTATAAAAGATTGGAATAATGAAGAAAACACAAATACTTTAGGATCTAGAATAAACTTCTTACAACAATGGTTTATGCAGTTATGTGAAAATCAGAAAGAAAAAATAACTATGGAAAAAGAATTAATGAAAAATCTAAACTGTTGTAAAAACAAAGTAGCACCACAATTTGGTTGTGAAAATAAATATTATAAAAAACGTCGAAAAAATAAGAAATACCGAAAAACGAAAACTAAATATAAATATAAAAAACCAAGAAAGCGTTATTATACGAAAAGAAGCAAAACAAGAAATAAAGAAAATTGAAGAAACAAAAAATAGTAAAATAGAAGAATTAGAAAAAGAATTGGCCTATTTAAAATTGATATATGAAAAAAGACAACAAGAAAAACAACTACAAAAACAAGTAGAATTAGCTAAAGAAGCCGAATTAACTAATGAAATAAATGAAATAAAACAAATATTAAATGAAAATGAACATCTTGAAATAAATGAAATTAATCGATTAGAAATAAGTGATAAAAACTCAGAAGATTCAGTAGAACAAAAAATAATATTTGATAATACAATTTTTCAGGAAATAAAGAATAAAGAAATCGATTTAAGTATAGAAAAAGTATTAAAAATACCAATCTTAAATCAATTGTTTAAAAGAAATAAGGAAGAATATTATGTAGTTAGTCAAAAAGAACATATTATAGACTGTAAATACACTAAAGGAAAAGCACAAATACCTATACTCAATAAAAGAGTAATTAATCAAGAAATACAACATATAAAAGCAAAAACACCCATAAAATATGTACATTTAGGAGGAACAGAGATATTAATAAAAGCCTGTTTTAGAGAAGGAATAGATACACCCATAGAAATATACCTAGCAGACGATAGGATCATACATCCAATAGAAAAAAGCGTAATAAGTGCTATAAAAGGAAATTTAATATACCAAAAATTTAAATTTATAATAAGTGCTAATTATTCAATAGCATTAACAGATCGAAATATAGATAAATCATTAATGTTATATTGGTACTATTTTTTAATAGTTCTTCTATATGAATTTTAAATTCATTTAGATCATCAAAATTATATTTTAATGGCTTTTGTATTATTAGACTATTTTCGTCTATTAATTCTATCTTTATAGTTGTTTTATGTTTTTCCCAACCTTTTAAGGGATTATCATTATATAAAAGTTCCAGTTGGTTATTTATTAATTTAATTTTATCTATTGTAAATATAATAATTTCAAATTGATTAATTTCTTTTATATTTTCCATTTCTTGATTTATCTTTTCATTTCCTTTAATCCAGTCTTTAGGTTTTCTTTGTTTATTATTAACTCTTTTTGCTCCTATTTTGTATCCACATGGTGTAGTAAACCACCAATGTGTTTTGGTTATTATATGTGGGTATAATCTATTTAAGAAAGGCATTCCTAATAACATATCTTTTGTTTTGCAATCAAAACTATATATATCTTCTATTATTAGAATTTTATCCCATATCTGTATTTTAACATTTTTTGCTCTATAAGTAATCATACTACTTTCGTTGTTAAATCCAGTTACTATCATGGGTGTTTTTAGTTTTTCCCATTTTTCTTCTGGTAAACAATTGTATTTGCATATATTAGTATTATAATTTCGTTGGGTAATCCAGGGCATATATGTCCTGTTTTTGTAAGTTCATTTTCTGAAATTATTTCTCTATTTATATAATTTTCTTCTTCACCTGTACTTATTAGTATTTTATATTTTGTATCATTTGTTATTCCGGCTATAAAATAATAGTTTATTGATTCTTCTTCTGTATATTGTATCTCAGGGAAATCATATTTTCTCTTTGATGTACTAGCTTTTGATGAAGTAGTTCTTTTTAATAGTTTAGGGGTATTCAATCTTTCTTGTATTATTTGTAGATCTTCTTTTATATCCATTTCTTTATAACTATAATCATTATTGTCTATAATTGTAAGAATCTGATCAAAAGGATTTTCTATTTTGATCCTATCTATTTTGTTTTTAGCAATTACTTTATGTTTTGTAGTTAATATATATAAGTTTTTACATCTTACTGTGAATATTTTACTTCCTGGTTCTAATTCAATTCCTGATAGTTTCCAATATAACATTAATGATTTATCTATATTTCGATCCGTTAATGCCATTGAATAATTAGCACTTATTATAAATTTAAATTTTTGGTATATTAAATTTCCTTTTATAGCACTTATTACGCTTTTTTCTATTGGATGTATGATCCTATCGTCTGCTAGGTATATTTCTATGGGTGTTTTTGCTTTTATATGTTGTATTTCTTGATTAATTACTCTTTTATTGAGTATAGGTATTTGTGCTTTCTTCATTATTCCAATCTTTTATTATATTGGTACTAAATGGTTCTGGTAATTTTGTAAAATATAGGTGTTTTATTTCTGTTGCTTCATTTATATCATATTGCGCTTTATAATAATATTCTTTAAATGCGCATGTATATTCTTCTATGCAACACATATTGCATATTGCTAATTTTGACATTAATTGTCTATTTAGAATTTTTTGTTTATTTTGGTCTTTTATATCTGTGGTCATACTTCCGAACTCATTTCTTAATGCTAAGTCATATTGTTCTAATATTTCTATATTAGATGTTGTTAATGATCCATCTAGTTTTTTATCACTTCTTAATGCTGCTTTACTTTCTCTTGGCAAATTTTCTAGCCATAATTTTGTTGTTCCTATTAAAGTTCTTTCTATATATCCTGGTGTGTCTTTTATTGTTATTTTATTATCTACTAATTGTTTAGATAGATTTCCTATCCATAATAAGATTACTTTATTAATATCTATAACACAATCTAAATCTAAAAAGTTAGTTTGTTCTGTTATTAATTTAGGTTTCCATTTTGTATTTAATCTACTATTCCATATTACATTAGTTCTGTCTGAATTTTCATAACTTTCTGTATAATAATTTGGTGTTGTTGTTCTAGGATTTCTTCTAGGACTATTATCTGGAGTTTTAACTCTTGATGTTCCTGGTTTATTTACATTATTTGTATTAATTTCTAATTTCTTTAAGTTATTAGTTTGTTCTAAGATTTCTGTATATGTTTCACTAATATCACTTATTTCTGAATCTTCTGAGTTTTTATCACTTATTTCTAATCGATTAATTTCATTTATTTCAAGATGTTCATTTTCATTTAATATTTGTTTTATTTCATTTATTTCATTAGTTAATTCGGCTTCTTTAGCTAATTCTACTTGTTTTTGTAGTTGTTTTTCTTGTTGTCTTTTTTCATATATCAATTTTAAATAGGCCAATTCTTTTTCTAATTCTTCTATTTTACTATTTTTTGTTTCTTCAATTTTCTTTATTTCTTGTTTTGCTTCTTTTCGTATATTTTCAATTTCCTTAGCTTTATCTATGTCTTCATTTTCTTTTGTTATTCTTATCATAGCTGTTAAGCTATCTTCTAATTTTGCAGATTCTCTTTCTAGCATTAGATATAATCTGTCTCCTATTTTTTTATACCTTCTTCCTAAATTGGAAAAGACTATTTTTATAGTTAATCCTTCATAATTTTCATATTTATATTTTAATATTCCACCATACCAAGAAAGCGTTATTATACAAAAGATTATAAACAAAGAAAGCCTTATCAAATTGTAATTGTTACAATTGCGGTAAGTTAGGACATTTAGCTAAAGATTGTAAATTACCTAAAAATATAAAAAGAAAATACATTGCAGAATTAATACTAGATGAAAATAAATATACTCAAATAGATTATTTAGACTATGAATTAAATGATGATGATAGTATATATGAGATTTCAGATATAGAAATCAATAATGATTATGAAATAGAAACAGATTATGAAATAGAATCAGATAGTGAAACAATACCAGAAGAAAATGACTGAAGAAAATATAAAAATAATATCTACCGAAGAATATCATGATGAAGATTCAGTAGAACAAAAAATAATATTTGATAATACAATTTTTCAGGAAATAAAGAATAAAGAAATCGATTTAAGTATAGAAAAAGTATTAAAAATACCAATCTTAAATCAATTGTTTAAAAGAAATAAGGAAGAATATTATGTAGTTAGTCAAAAAGAACATATTATAGACTGTAAATACACTAAAGGAAAAGCACAAATACCTATACTCAATAAAAGAGTAATTAATCAAGAAATACAACATATAAAAGCAAAAACACCCATAAAATATGTACATTTAGGAGGAACAAAGATATTAATAAAAGCCTGTTTTAGAGAAGGAATAGATACACCCATAGAAATATACCTAGCAGACGATAGGATCATACATCCAATAGAAAAAAGCGTAATAAGTGCTATAAAAGGAAATTTAATATACCAAAAATTTAAAATATATACTTGCGAAAATTATTATAGAAGGATATTATAATAGATATTATACACCTATGATAGATACAGGAGCAGAAACTAATATATGCAAATACAATTGTTTACCAGAAGAAAAATGGGAAAAACTAAAAACACCCATGATAGTAACTGGATTTAACAACGAAAGTAGTATGATTACTTATAGAGCAAAAAATGTTAAAATACAGATATGGGATAAAATTCTAATAATAGAAGATATATATAGTTTTGATTGCAAAACAAAAGATATGTTATTAGGAATGCCTTTCTTAAATAGATTATACCCACATATAATAACCAAAACACATTGGTGGTTTACTACACCATGTGGATACAAAATAGGAGCAAAAAGAGTTAATAATAAACAAAGAAAACCTAAAGACTGGATTAAAGGAAATGAAAAGATAAATCAAGAAATGGAAAATATAAAAGAAATTAATCAATTTGAAATTATTATATTTACAATAGATAAAATTAAATTAATAAATAACCAACTGGAACTTTTATATAATGATAATCCCTTAAAAGGTTGGGAAAAACATAAAACAACTATAAAGATAGAATTAATAGACGAAAATAGTCTAATAATACAAAAAGTAAGGGGGGGGCGGAATGTAGAGAGATTGAAGAGAGATGTAGGAAAGGCTGATGATGTTTATTAGTGAGGGAAAGCCCTCTATTTATAATACAAGCTACATAACTGGCCAAAAAACAAGTGGCCGACACAACTTTTACACTTGGCAGTATATAATTCTGCCGACACAACATGACAAATAACTTTACTATTTACTTTTGACTTAGTGGCCTAACTTTACATATTGGCCGACAAACTTTTGACAAAACGCTAATGGCCGTTTATTTTAATATGGCCGACATACTTTACAAATTTTCAACTATCTCTTTTCTTCTTTGTCGTCTTCTGTTTATCTTCTTCTTTTGTCTATTCCAAGCTTACATCTGGAATTAAGTTGTCTTCTCCATTGCACTTGGAACAATGGTGATCTGGGTATCTATGTCCAATTAATTTACAGTATCTGGTCAATAAATCTTCTGAAATAAATTTTTTCTTTAGAGCTCTTGTTGTTGGTTGCTCTTCAGGTTTTAACAAAGATAAAATCCATTGCTGAACTTCATCCATATCTGTTTTTCGTATCTCTTTGGAATTTGCATATATCATCACTTGATCTCTTGCGTAATAGCTCCATATTGCATTTCCATTTAAGTAGTTGTTTGCTAGTTCTTGAATTATAGTTGATATGCCAATTATTCTTTTATTAGCATAAAAACTAGGTATATCTATCTTTTAGTATCTCGTCTTGTTTTTCAATCTCCTCAGGTATTATCATATCTTTTGTTAATCCTATTTTGATTACTTGTATAGGAGATTTTATCTCGTCATAGAGTATTTCCGCAGGTGCTGTATAGAACTTTATAAAAAATAAGTTCCCTTTTGTAATTCTTTTGAACGTACTGAATGCTCTGTATAATTCAGGTATTCCTGTAATTTCTTCACCGTCAAATGTATATACGGTACTCAATAGTCCATAATTGTAACATGTTTTTACTAAATTTGCACTGGTTTTTGGTTGTGCAATAAGTCTGTTATATCCTTGCAATTTTTGGGTTATATAATTTTCGTTAGGATTTTTTGTTTGGGTGGATCTTGGGTTTAGATTCAAAAACGTTTGGATTTTGTATATGTTTTCAATATATGACTGGGCAATATAATTGTATTTTTTCTTTTCACTTTGTATGCTAGCTGCGTAGGTAGATGTTTGTGGTACTGGGGTATTTTGTTGGAATTTAGGTACAAATGATTTGGTAAATAAGCTATTTAAGTTTGTATTTTTTGGCATAGCTTTTTCCGTAATTCCTGTACTTGTACCTGCAATACCTGCAACTAACATCTTTTTAGTAGATTGAGTTTTTAGGTGTTTCTCAACGTCACCTTTTATCTCTGGCTGTTTACCGTCTGCCTGAAGACGTAGCTCCGCATATTTAGAGTCATGCTGCTGACTATTAGCTGTCTCTTTGAGTATTTGTACTTCTTTTTCTATCTTGTCTACCTTTTGACAAAGATTTGTCATCATAGATAAGATTTGCTTCATTGTATCTATTTCTGGAGAGATAATCTGCAATAAGATTTTTGTCAGTAGTAATTACTTCAATTGTAAATGTAAAATTCAATATATTCAATACCAGTCTTCGTATTTCTTTCGTTGTTACAGAATCATCTATCTTTCTTGTTAACCACCATTTTACCTGTGTATTATCTATTCTAACAATAAATTTGTTATATACAATATAATGTTCAAATGCTAATAGACATTTATATAATGCTAATAATTCTTTTCGATTTATTTCCCATTTTATTTGTGGTTCAGTGTAAGATCCTGAATGATATCTACAATGATGTTCTATATTTTCATTTTCATATTTATATTTTAATATTCCACCATAACTATTTTCACTTGAATCAGTTTCTACTATATAAATAAATTTCCTTTTTTCATCCGGAAAATAGAATTTTGGTAATTTTTTGCATAACGTCTTAATATTTTTTATGTTTTCTTTATACCTTTTATCAAAATGATATTCAATATCTTTTTTAAGTTTTTTATGTAATGGTTTTAAGTATTCTGCTAATTTTGGTATATATTCTCTTACTTGATTTACTAATCCTAAAAAGGATTGTAATTTCTTTTTTGTGTCTATATTTTCATCTGAATTTATTATTTTCTGTACTATATGTGTTTGCATTTTTATTCCGTTTTTATCTATTTGTATTCCTAAAAATTCTATTTGTGATTTCATAATTTCGGATTTCTTTTTACTTAGACTTATACCTGATTGTTTAATTATTTGAATAAAGTTTTCTAATAATTTTATATGTTCTTCTTGTGTTCTAGAATACAATAATATATCATCTATATAGACAATGCAATTTTCTAATTGATTAAAATAACTATCCATAAAGTATTGATATCTACCTGGTGCATTTTTATAGCCAAATGGTAACACGTTCCATTCGTAATATCCTTGTGGTACAGTAAACGCAGTTAACTGTTTTGATTTATCTTCTAGTTTTAAATGGTAAAAACCCGATTTACAGTCGAATTTGCTAAAGTAATTATATCCTTGTATTTGTCGTATTTTTAATATCTTGTTTGGTATAGGATAATTATAAGTCTTGGTTTTGGCATTTAGATTTCTATAATCTATTACCATTCTACTTTTACCTCTTTTTTGTTCATTATGATTATTAACGATAAATGCTGGACTACTATGTTTACTATTAGTCTCTTGTATATAATTATTTTTTAATAGTTCTTCTATATGAATTTTAAATTCATTTAGATCATCAAAATTATATTTTAATGGCTTTTGTATTATTAGACTATTTTCGTCTATTAATTCTATCTTTATAGTTGTTTTATGTTTTTCCCAACCTTTTAAGGGATTATCATTATATAAAAGTTCCAGTTGGTTATTTATTAATTTAATTTTATCTATTGTAAATATAATAATTTCAAATTGATTAATTTCTTTTATATTTTCCATTTCTTTAGCTTTATCTATGTCTTCATTTTCTTTTGTTATTCTTATCATAGCTGTTAAGCTATCTTCTAATTTTGCAGATTCTCTTTCTAGCATTAGATATAATCTGTCTCCTATTTTTTTATACCTTCTTCCTAAATTGGAAAAGACTATTTTTATAGTTAATCCTTCATAATTTTCATAAGTTTTTTCATCTACTATAAATTCTTCTTTATTCATAATCATTGTTATAGTTTATATTATGTTGTATTTTATATTCTAAACAGTCTATTTTTAATTTTAAATCAAATATCTGTTTCTTTTGTATTAGTATTGATTTACTACATACTCCTGCAAATATATTTTCTATCAATCTTTCTTTCATAAAATCGTGATTATATTGTAATTCATTTAATTTTTCTATTAATAGTTGTTTATATATTCTTTTATCCATATTAAGTTTTAAGAGAATATTTGTTCATAATATTCTTTTTTAATTATATTCAACCTCTGTATTTCTTTAGCGTTTGTTTCTATGTACTCTAAATATTCTTCTTCTCGAAGATATATATATTTATTTACGTTTTTAATTAATAGTTTTTCTTCTAAATCTATTTTTTCTTTAGTTTCTTTCCATAACCTCAAATATCTAAAATTGATCATTGATCTCTATATAGTTCTAAATCATCAAATAAATAATCTAGATCATTATCATCATAAATTATCAGCTCAGACCAACCTACAGTCATTGTTTCAATTATCTCATGCATAATTAATTTATCATAAATTATTCTACGTGTATCAACATCAATATTTTTCAATATGTAAAATAATAACATCATGTAATTATTATCATTATCTAGCAAGTATGTAGGCATATTCACTTCAATTCAATTTATTTTTACTAACAGTTTATTCCTTTCAATCGTTTCACAGTTTATATTCATTCATTATGAACAATAATAGTGTAATATTCATCTCGTCTAGTTAGTACTATGGCTTTCTTCTTTAATCAGTTACCCTAACAGCGCCTCAACACTGTGTACTCCCCAAAACGGCCGTCTGCCTACCGGTTTCCACTTTAGGATGGCATAGTCTGGGCTTACCTACTCGCAGAATATTTCCATAGCATACCTTCTAGAGATGACTATTATAACATTATTTATTCATAATAAATGCTTATAATCAGAGAAAGATTATCAGGAATAAAGCAATTTAGCTACTCATAAATGATTTCGAGTATACCTGTTCTTGTAGATTGCTGGTAGATGCTTTGTTTTCCATAGTTGATTTGATTACTATAAAAGCAAAAACACCCATAAAATATGTACATTTAGGAGGAACAGAGATATTAATAAAAGCCTGTTTTAGAGAAGGAATAGATACACCCATAGAAATATACCTAGCAGACGATAGGATCATACATCCAACAGAAAAAAGCGTAATAAGTGCTATAAAAGGAAATTTAATATACCAAAAATTTAAATTTATAATAAGTGCTAATTATTCAATAGCATTAACGGATCGAAATATAGATAAATCATTAATGTTATATTGGAAACTATCAGGAATTGAATTAGAACCAGGAAGTAAAATATTCACAGTAAGATGTAAAAACTTATATATATTAACTACAAAACATAAAGTAATTGCTAAAAACAAAATAGATAGGATCAAAATAGAAAATCCTTTTGATCAGATTCTTACAATTATAGACAATAATGATTATAGTTATAAAGAAATGGATATAAAAGAAGATCTTCAAATAATACAAGAAAGATTGAATACCCCTAAACTATTAAAAAGAACTACTTCATCAAAAGATAGTACATCAAAGAGAAAATATGATTTCCCTGAGACACAATATACAGAAGAAGAATCAATAAACTATTATTTTATAGCCGGAATAACAAATGATACAAAATATAAAATACTAATAAATACAGGTGAAGAAGAAAATTATATAAATAGAGAAATAATTTCAGAAAATGAACTTACAAAAACAGGACATATATGCCCTGGATTACCCAACGAAATTATAATATGCGACGAATCAATCGAAAAGGAAATAATTATAGGAGAAATAAACTTTCTTATACAATTTAAAATTTATCAAAGTGAACATAATATAACTTTAGGATTAAAATGGTTAGAACAATTTATACCATATAAAATAGAGGATAATAAATTAATACTTACATGTCAAAATAAGAAAATTATAATACAAAGAATAAAATGAAAGAATAAAATAAAAATAATATCTACCGAAGAATATCATGATGAAGATTCAGTAGAACAAAAAATAATATTTGATAATACAATTTTTCAGGAAATAAAGAATAAAGAAATCGATTTAAGTATAGAAAAAGTATTAAAAATAACAATCTTAAATCAATTGTTTAAAAGAAATAAGGAAGAATATTATGTAGTTAGTAAAAAAGAACATATTATAGACTGTAAATACACTAAAGGAAAAGCACAAATACCTATACTCAATAAAAGAGTAATTAATCAAAAAATACAAACTTAAATAGCTTATTTACCAAATCATTTGTACCTAAATTCCAACAAAATACCCCAGTACCACAAACATCTACCTACGCAGCTAGCATACAAAGTGAAAAGAAAAAATACAATTATATTGCCCAGTCATATATTGAAAACATATACAAAATCCAAACGTTTTTGAATCTAAACCCAAGATCCACCCAAACAAAAAATCCTAACGAAAATTATATAACCCAAAAATTGCAAGGATATAACAGACTTATTGCACAACCAAAAACCAGTGCAAATTTAGTAAAAACATGTTACAATTATGGACTATTGAGTACCGTATATACATTTGACGGTGAAGAAATTACAGGAATACCTGAATTATACAGAGCATTCAGTACGTTCAAAAGAATTACAAAAGGGAACTTATTTTTTATAAAGTTCTATACAGCACCTGCGGAAATACTCTATGACGAGATAAAATCTCCTATACAAGTAATCAAAATAGGATTAACAAAAGATATGATAATACCTGAGGAGATTGAAAAACAAGACGAGATACAAAAGATAGATATACCTAGTTTTTATGCTAATAAAAGAATAATTGGCATATCAACTATAATTCAAGAACTAGCAAACAACTACTTAAATGGAAATGCAATATGGAGCTATTACGCAAGAGATCAAGTGATGATATATGCAAATTCCAAAGAGATACGAAAAACAGATATGGATGAAGTTCAGCAATGGATTTTATCTTTGTTAAAACCTGAAGAGCAACCAACAACAAGAGCTCTAAAGAAAAAATTTATTTCAGAAGATTTATTGACCAAATACTGTAAATTAATTGGACATAGATACCCAGATCACCATTGTTCCAAGTGCAATGGAGAAGACAACTTAATTCCAGATGTAAGCTTGGAATAGACAAAAGAAGAAGATAAACAGAAGACGACAAAGAAGAAAAGAGATAGTTGAAAATTTGTAAAGTATGTCGGCCATATTAAAATAAACGGCCATTAGTGTTTTGTCAAAAGTTTGTCGGCCAATATGTAAAGTTAGGCCACTAAGTCAAAAGTAAATAGTAAAGTTATTTGTCATGTTGTGTCGGCAGAATTATATACTGCCAAGTGTAAAAGTTGTGTCGGCCACTTGTTTTTTGGCCAGTTATGTAGCTTGTATTATAAATAGAGGGCTTTCCCTCACTAATAAACATCATCAGCCTTTCCTACATCTCTCTTCAATCTCTCTACATTCCGCCCCCCCCCTTACTTGGTATCAGAGCTAGATAGTAATCAAATCAACTATGGAAAACAAAGCATCTACCAGCAATCTACAAGAACAGGTATACTCGAAATCATTTATGAGTAGCTAAATTGCTTTATTCCTGATAATCTTTCTCTGATTATAAGCATTTATTATGAATAAATAATGTTATAATAGTCATCTCTAGAAGGTATGCTATGGAAATATTCTGCGAGTAGGTAAGCCCAGACTATGCCATCCTAAAGTGGAAACCGGTAGGCAGACGGCCGTTTTGGGGAGTACACAGTGTTGAGGCGCTGTTAGGGTAACTGATTAAAGAAGAAAGCCATAGTACTAACTAGACGAGATGAATATTACACTATTATTGTTCATAATGAATGAATATAAACTGTGAAACGATTGGAAGGAATAAACTGTTAGTAAAAATAAATTGAATTGAAGTGAATATGCCTACATACTTGCTAGATAATGATAATAATTACATGATGTTATTATTTTACATATTGAAAAATATTGATGTTGATACACGTAGAATAATTTATGATAAATTAATTATGCATGAGATAATTGAAACAATGACTGTAGGTTGGTCTGAGCTGATAATTTATGATGATAATGATCTAGATTATTTATTTGATGATTTAGAACTATATAGAGATCAATGATCAATTTTAGATATTTGAGGTTATGGAAAGAAACTAAAGAAAAAATAGATTTAGAAGAAAAACTATTAATTGAAAACGTAAATAAATATATATATCTTCGAGAAGAAGAATATTTAGAGTACATAGAAACAAACGCTAAAGAAATACAGAGGTTGAATATAATTAAAAAAGAATATTATGAACAAATATTCTCTTAAAACTTAATATGGATAAAAGAATATATAAACAACTATTAATAGAAAAATTAAATGAATTACAATATAATCACGATTTTATGAAAGAAAGATTGATAGAAAATATATTTGCAGGAGTATGTAGTAAATCAATACTAATACAAAAGAAACAGATATTTGATTTAAAATTAAAAATAGACTGTTTAGAATATAAAATACAACATAATATAAACTATAACAATGATTATGAATAAAGAAGAATTTATAGTAGATGAAAAAACTTATGAAAATTATGAAGGATTAACTATAAAAATAGTCTTTTCCAATTTAGGAAGAAGGTATAAAAAAATAGGAGACAGATTATATCTAATGCTAGAAAGAGAATCTGCAAAATTAGAAGATAGCTTAACAGCTATGATAAGAATAACAAAAGAAAATGAAGACATAGATAAAGCTAAAGAAATGGAAAATATAAAAGAAATTAATCAATTTGAAATTATTATATTTACAATAGATAAAATTAAATTAATAAATAACCAACTGGAACTTTTATATAATGATAATCCCTTAAAAGGTTGGGAAAAACATAAAACAACTATAAAGATAGAATTAATAGACGAAAATAGTCTAATAATACAAAAGCCATTAAAATATAATTTTGATGATCTAAATGAATTTAAAATTCATATAGAAGAACTATTAAAAAATAATTATATACAAGAGACTAATAGTAAACATAGTAGTCCAGCATTTATCGTTAATAATCATAATGAACAAAAAAGAGGTAAAAGTAGAATGGTAATAGATTATAGAAATCTAAATGCCAAAACCAAGACTTATAATTATCCTATACCAAACAAGATATTAAAAATACGACAAATACAAGGATATAATTACTTTAGCAAATTCGACTGTAAATCGGGTTTTTACCATTTAAAACTAGAAGATAAATCAAAACAGTTAACTGCGTTTACTGTACCACAAGGATATTACGAATGGAACGTGTTACCATTTGGCTATAAAAATGCACCAGGTAGATATCAATACTTTATGGATAGTTATTTTAATCAATTAGAAAATTGTATTGTCTATATAGATGATATATTATTGTATTCTAGAACACAAGAAGAACATATAAAATTATTAGAAAACTTTATTCAAATAATTAAACAATCAGGTATAAGTCTAAGTAAAAAGAAATCCGAAATTATGAAATCACAAATAGAATTTTTAGGAATACAAATAGATAAAAACGGAATAAAAATGCAAACACATATAGTACAGAAAATAATAAATTCAGATGAAAATATAGACACAAAAAAGAAATTACAATCCTTTTTAGGATTAGTAAATCAAGTAAGAGAATATATACCAAAATTAGCAGAATACTTAAAACCATTACATAAAAAACTTAAAAAAGATATTGAATATCATTTTGATAAAAGGGATAAAGAAAACATAAAAAATATTAAGACGTTATGCAAAAAATTACCAAAACTCTATTTTCCGGATGAAAAAAGGAAATTTATTTATATAGTAGAAACTGATTCAAGTGAAAATAGTTATGGTGGAATATTAAAATATAAATATGAAAATGAAAATATAGAACATCATTGTAGATATCATTCAGGATCTTACACTGAACCACAAATAAAATGGGAAATAAATCGAAAAGAATTATTAGCATTATATAAATGTCTATTAGCATTTGAACATTATATGGTATATAACAAATTTATTGTTAGAATAGATAATACACAGGTAAAATGGTGGTTAACAAGAAAGATAGATGATTCTGTAACAACGAAAGAAATACGAAGACTGGTATTGAATATATTGAATTTTACATTTACAATTGAAGTAATTACTACTGACAAAAATCTTATTGCAGATTATCTCTCCAGAAATAGATACAATGAAGCAAATCTTATCTATGATGACAAATCTTTGTCAAAAGGTAGACAAGATAGAAAAAGAAGTACAAATACTCAAAGAGACAGCTAATAGTCAGCAGCATGACTCTAAATATGCGGAGCTACGTCTTCAGGCAGACGGTAAACAGCCAGAGATAAAAGGTGACGTTGAGAAACACCTAAAAACTCAATCTACTAAAAAGATGTTAGTTGCAGGTATTGCAGGTACAAGTACAGGAATTACGGAAAAAGCTATGCCAAAAAATACAAACTTAAATAGCTTATTTACCAAATCATTTGTACCTAAATTCCAACAAAATACCCCAGTACCACAAACATCTACCTACGCAGCTAGCATACAAAGTGAAAAGAAAAAATACAATTATATTGCCCAGTCATATATTGAAAACATATACAAAATCCAAACGTTTTTGAATCTAAACCCAAGATCCACCCAAACAAAAAATCCTAACGAAAATTATATAACCCAAAAATTGCAAGGATATAACAGACTTATTGCACAACCAAAAACCAGTGCAAATTTAGTAAAAACATGTTAAAATTATGGACTATTGAGTACCGTATATACATTTGACGGTGAAGAAATTACAGGAATACCTGAATTATACAGAGCATTCAGTACGTTCAAAAGAATTACAAAAGGGAACTTATTTTTTATAAAGTTCTATACAGCACCTGCGGAAATACTCTATGACGAGATAAAATCTCCTATACAAGTAATCAAAATAGGATTAACAAAAGATATGATAATACCTGAGGAGATTGAAAAACAAGACGAGATACAAAAGATAGATATACCTAGTTTTTATGCTAATAAAAGAATAATTGGCATATCAACTATAATTCAAGAACTAGCAAACAACTACTTAAATGGAAATGCAATATGGAGCTATTACGCAAGAGATCAAGTGATGATATATGCAAATTCCAAAGAGATACGAAAAACAGATATGGATGAAGTTCAGCAATGGATTTTATCTTTGTTAAAACCTGAAGAGCAACCAATAACAAGAGCTCTAAAGAAAAAATTTATTTCAGAAGATTTATTGACCAAATACTGTAAATTAATTGGACATAGATACCCAGATCACCATTGTTCCAAGTGCAATGGAGAAGACAACTTAATTCCAGATGTAAGCTTGGAATAGACAAAAGAAGAAGATAAACAGAAGACGACAAAGAAGAAAAGAGATAGTTGAAAATTTGTAAAGTATGTCGGCCATATTAAAATAAACGGCCATTAGTGTTTTGTTGAAAGTATTTGTCGGCCATGTAATTAAAGTGAGGCCATTATAGTTTGTCGTTTTGTCAAAAGTTTGTCGGCCAATATGTAAAGTTAGGCCACTAAGTCAAAAGTAAATAGTAAAGTTATTTGTCATGTTGTGTCGGCAGAATTATATACTGCCAAGTGTAAAAGTTGTGTCGGCCACTTGTTTTTTGGCCAGTTATGTAGCTTGTATTATAAATAGAGGGCTTTCCCTCACTAATAGATAAGCAAGAGATTCACAACGCAACAAGAAACAAGAATAAATTATATAACTCATCATGCTATAAAACTCACATCCTTCATTCCAAATAGCAAAAACTCATTTTATATTCATATCATACTCATATAAATCAGTTCTAACCACATTATAAAAATTTTAGAACAAAGGATTAATTAGTCAAATTCTCAAAAATTTCACAGTGAGCAGGCAAGGCTACAGTAAATTTTGCAACTCTTTTCAAAAATGCAACTTTTAGGCAATTCATGATAGAAACATGCTAATATGCAAGGTAACTTCATATAAACACCTTTTACAACATAATCATGGCTTCATAAAATACATAATGCAAGAACTTAATGAAATTTAATATCAACCAGTCATGCATATCATAAGGAGAATGTTTGGAACTCATTTTTCACAAAAGACTCCTACATAAATCAAGTTACTAAGAACTCTTTGTTTTAGGCTTGAATAATCACATAAATAAAGGTTAAGGGTACCTCAATCCCAACAACCATACTCTTCACCATACTTCCCCACCCCCTACCCCCCCACCCCCACTTAGGAGAAACCCATTCTAAGGTCAACATAACATCTACCGCAAGGAACTACCTCAAGGCACCTTAAACCTTACTAATAATTTCTCACCCAAAGTCTAGTCCATGAAAACTAAAGACTTTTCAAAGGTTCAACCATTCTAACCACTACATCCCCCCCCCCCCCACTTAAAAGGAGAAACTCACCATTACTCTTTCAAATCTCTTCACTTCCTTTACACTTCTAACTCTAAACCTTATCATTCTTTCAAACTATACTACCTTTCAAAAGGTAACTAAATCAACCTAAGGTCATCAACACCATCTTTCACACCTCATCTAATAAGTCATATCTCATCTTTTGTCTCCCTCAACCCAATCTTCATAAAGTCACACTCAAATGACCAAACACATAAGGGAGACAAGGGAAAGACACCATATACAAAGCTCTTAGGCATGATTAGATGAATGAAGAAGTGAAACTTTTCCTAGCATCCAATATCCTCCTATTCATAATGTGGCGCCCTTTACATTATGAACAAGATTCTACTAGATGTGGTTCATGAGACAACTAATACACTCCCAAACCTTATGCTCTGGTACCAAGTTTGTAACGACCCCCAAGTAAACCCTAGAAGTTAGAGTATCCTTGAGTCGTCACACGGAAAATGAGACTTCAAGAAGTCTCATTTGAGCAACTCGTACCATTCATTGCATAATAAACCTTCTAAAATGAGTAAGAATTTAAAACTTTCTTCACACACGAAGAGCTCTTTTCATAATCGATACGTAAGCGGAGGACTTTCATTAAAATATTAAACCTTTACAACATCCCATTGAACCATCTAACTTTAGAGTATACAACACTTGGGACTAAGCCCATACAAAACATAAAGTAAAGGCTTAAGACATAAAGGAACATGTGGATATTGTCCTCGAATCGATGAGGACTCACCAATACTTCATCTTCATCCCTTAGGAACCTATCATTCCTCCATGGCACATCAAGACTTTCAATTCCCGACACTTTAGTCAAAAAGCGAAAAAGAAGGGGTTAGCACATTAGATGTACTAAGTATGCAAGCCATGCAAAAACCATGAAAAAGGGACATTTAGTAAATAACATGCTTTTGATGAATTTTGATTAAAACATCGTACTATAAGCATAAGAACAACATTTGATACTTTAGAAACACATAAGAAATCATTTAAGCAATTATTCACATTTATAAGGAACACTTTCCAGTGAACTCCTTCACTGTACAGTGAACTCCTTCACTGTACAGTGAACTCCTTCACTGTTACAGTGAAGTCACTTATTGTCTCCTTAGACACTAGTTAACATGTAATTCCCTCACTAAAATCTGTCCTAAGACTCACTTAAGCAACACAAAGAGAGACCGCCAATACACCCTCTCTAAGCATGCCTAAATGATCCTCAAGACTACTTAGAATGAGATACATTCATTTATAATACATCAAGCACATGAACATGAGATCCTTCTACCAAAGGTGATTCTAAGGTTCACTTGAGTGAGTTGTGAAGCGATCGCCCATACAATAACTTTCACACACACTCAAGGGATCCTATAGACTACCTAAGACAAAATCATTCTCACTTAATAAAATAGTATTCATAGAATATGACATTCTCCTTTCAAAGGTTATCAAAAGACCTACTCAAGTAACTCAAGAAGAGAATGTCCATAATTGACCTCTTCAAGATTACCTAAGTAATCCTTAAGACTTACCTAAGTTTGGATCATGTCTACTGAATCAATCAACTTCCTTAACTAGAATCATTATTAAGACTCATCTAGATAAGATAGGAAGTGAACATTCTTATGCCCCTTCACACCTTAACTAGACATCCCTTAACTACTCTAGATAAGTACTTATTCATTTAACATGATTTCTTAACTTAAGTCATTACATTCCTTAGTTTATTTAAGATACATTCATCACATAAGGACATTCAAGTAATGGTCTTGGAGAAGGACCTAGGGGCTATCAGTAACGTCTTCAAAGCCTATTGTGCAATGTCTAGATAGCGTCCCATACCACCACCTAAACTTCATAGAACTTCTCTAATACTAGTAGGTATCCCACATGATGAGAATAGGCAATAACCGACATGGACCATGGTAGCAAAGCATGGAATCCAGAGTTGTAACCTACTCCGATGGAGGGTGTTCTACTTGCCAATGGTAGAACATGGACATCCCATGTAGGCACATGGTTAAGGAATATGAAGGGCTTACTTTGTACTCTAGCCTCATCCTTTAACTAGAGCTACTTCCCTTACCATACTCACTCGGTTCTAGCCTTTGTTCTCATAGAGTAATTCGCATTAAGGTTTATACAAAAGGGATCCATATCAAGTTCATATTCAAATTACATTTACTCTACCAAAGAGGTCCTCTAGGGCTGCCTTACAATGGCCACAAGAAGCCTATCATGACTTTCCTAAGGATTGATATGATGTCGTTCCAGACAATCAATCATAAGTCCATCATTCATTACAAGAAGGATACCAATACGACTTCCGACTTCAAGTTTCATAACCTTACTACTAGGTTTAAGGTTTCACATAAAGGACCTTCTTATGATCATTCAATGTCTCACATATCATTCATACATTCAAGACTAAGAGGCTTTAGAATCCTAAGTCAAGACATCTCATATTCATGTTCATACATGCATCAAGAAGAGTGACTTAAGTCTACCTAAACAAGACACATCATTACTTCACTTTAGCACATATTACATGTCATTCTAGAAGCACATATGAACAACCATTATCATCTTTAAGTCATCCTATACACTACTATATCATCATCAATATAACCATCATAGACTCATATAGCCAAGTAGGAACAATCATTCATCAATTCTAAGACTACACACATGAAAACATAGTCATAGTCTAACATGATTACCTAAATAGAATAAATAGAAGAAACACATACTTTCACATTATGTCACATATAGGTAGATATGATCATAATTCACATAATCAACTACACAAACCACCATATTACTTCAAGTAGTGCCGACAAGGCCATGATCATTGATGTACCATGGTTTTACGGTACTTTCAATGCTTTTTCCTTAATTTTAGGGTGTGTCTAAGGTCTTTTTGTATTAGTTTTAATGTATTTTTCTCTTTGTTTGCAGGAAATCTGTCCAGAATAAAAATGCGGAAGAATTGTGCTGAAATTACAGAAGTGACGGCCTACAAACCCCTCAACGGTCCGTCGACCCCTCAACGGTCCGTAGGTGGCAACCGTCGTATGAAGGAAATGCTGCTGAAGGAAGATCGGGGAATTCTGACTAAGTGTGGGGCTACGGATACTCTCGATGGACCGTCATCTCCACGACGGACTGTCCTGCACATCCGTCATCATTAACAGAAAGTAGCCCCAGTACCCGTCTTGAAAAGATCTAAGTGTGGAGAAACGGAAGCCATCGATGGACCGTCGTGCACTCAATGGACCGTCATCCTTGTCCGTCAATGGTAACAGTGATTTGAAGAAGAAAGAAGCTAAAAAAGAAGCTAAGTGTGGAACGACGGGGGGCCTCGACGATCTGTCGTGGCCTCGACGGTCCGTCATCCCGGTCGTCAACTCAGACGCGCTTTTTGGGTAGATTTTCCTTAAATAGATTTTCCTTTTATGTTAGGACTTCTTTATTATCAATACCTGTAAAAACCTTGTTTTTGGGGTTAGACTTTTTGGTCTTTTTCAGTTTTATTGTTCTTGTTGTTGAACTTGTGATTTTGGAAATTATTCTATTTTCCGGAATCGTTTATTGCAAGACTTTTGATTAATTGAAGTAATTTTCTGGATTTTCTTCAATCTCATCAAAGTAAGTACATGAATTATCTAATTAACATGAATTGTGTGATTATTAACATGGGTAACTAAATCCATAACTAGGGTTGTGGGAACCATGGGTAAATAACAAGGTAAAAACTAGATAAAACAACAATTCTAGAATACTGTTTTGCATGTATTGATAATTCTTTAGTTTAGAAGTCTTTTAAACGAGTGCATGCGTTAGAACTCGCCTTGTTGCTACTTCTCGGACCAAGGAGGTAGATAATAAGAAAAGAATTATCAATGTAGATTTAGTATACACTATCTAATCGGCTAGGGTCAATTGGTGCAAAGTAATAACTAATCCAAACATCAATTATGATGCTTAATATGAGGTAAAGGTAAGGTTTAGTAAAGCATACACACGTAGCTGGACAAAGGTGCGGAGTGAAATTTCCTACTTGTCGAACCAAGGAATTAGGGATATATAACTTACCACTTTGCATGCAAGATACTAGGAAATGATTGTTATTCGCTAGAATTATTGCGTTATGAACCTGTGGGGAACACTTATGCCCTGGTTACTCTCATTACTTGATAAAAATCAAATCTTTGAACTTGCCACTTGTTTACATAGAAATAGTTAATTACATTTGTTACTTAAAACCCCCTTTTTGTTACTTGTTTTCGGAAAGGACTTGACTAAATAGAAGTAACCGTAGGTTAAAGTTATGTATAAATCATTTTCCTCGTGGGATCGAACCCAACCTCATAGTTGGGTTCTTTACTTGATACGACCGCTTATACTTCTTTTCGAGAAGTAAATTTGAGCGTATCAAATTTTGGCGCCGCTGTCGGGGAAAGTGGCTTTTAGATTAACTTTAAGCACATTACTGAAGTTTAGTCAACAATTTCCTAATTTTACTTTTTCTCTTTTGTTTTTGTGTCTTGCAGATCTAACTTCAGTGCATGCCAAGTACACGGAGTAGAGGAGTACCCGTAATATCACCCGACCCCAAACTTGAGCGCACACTGCGTAGAATAAACCAAAATCTGCGTATTCTCGATGATGATCTCAACCGTGAACTTCCACCACCGGTTGGAGCTCATGATCAATTGCTAGCTGAAAATCGTGGGGAAGGTGAAATAAGGAGGCAACCTCCCGCTTCACGCCCTCAAGAGTACTATAGGGGATATGATAATATTACTGACTCTGACGGGCCACTTGTCTTGCCTCCCTTACCACATGGCCATACTTTCGTGGTAACTAGTAGTCTGATGCAAATGCTCACCGCTAGAGGTTTGTTTTCGGTGCTACCTTCTGAGGATCCACATGCTCACATCGCCAAAGTGAGGTCGGTGTGTAAGAGTTGTGTAGGGAGGCCTGATTTGAACATGGTCGTAATTGGGTTAAGAGTGTTCCCTCTCTCACTGACGGGAGAGGCTGCTATATAGTTTACCAAACTCCTCTATAACTCAATCTACACTTGGAATCAATTGAGGGATGTGTTCTTAGCACGTTACTACCGGTGTCTAAGAAGCTAAACCACAAAGATAGGGTGAACAACTTTGTGGCACTACCGGGAGAATCAATCAGTAGTTCTTGGGACAGGTTCACCTCCTTCTTGAGAAGTGTCCCCAATCACCGCATCGATGATGAGTCACTGAAAGAGTACATCTATCGGGGACATATTATAATAATAAAGCAGTATTGGATACGATAGCGGGTGGTTCTTATGGGGAGTGTCCTTACACTGAGATCGCTGAGAAGTTAGAGAAATTCTCTCAAAATAATAAAGCTTGGAGCATTAGGAAGTCGGATACAGGGAGAAATACCTTTGCAGTGCAATCCGCACACAACCCAGCCACAGTTGAGATTCGTGAAGAAATTGGTCAAATGAGAACTGAGCTTGGGTTGGTGTTGAAACACATCACTAGGGGTGCAGAAAAGGTAAATGCGGTGAACTACTTGTCTAAACCACCACCGCCAACTTATGAGTATTACTATGAGGAGGACTCTTATGCGGTAAATGAGCAGACAGGGGGTTTCCGACCAAACGCCCAAGGCTCCAATCACGAGAATTGGCGCCAAGGTCAAGCAAACCAAGGTCGAAACTATGGTAATTACAACTGAGAGGCTCATTATGTCCGAGATGGGAATTACCACCACGACAACAATTTCAACTGGGGTAACTATGGTAACAGAAACAATAGGAGTGGACCCTATGTTCCACCTCAAAATCGTGAAGTTGCTCCTAGGGATAGTGGAGGTAGTATGGCGCGAGTTGAGGATATGTTGCAGAAAATGATGAGGAGGTTCGATGCTAGTGATGAGCACACTAAAGAGTTGCAGAGTGACTTAGCAAGTATTGGGCAGAAATTTGATGCACATGCAGACTCCATCAAGCATCTTGAGATGCAAATGGCCCAATTGTCTTCGACTGTGAACCCACGCCAACCGGACACTCTTCCTAGCAATACTGTCCAAAATTCAAAAAATGATGGACATTGTATGGCAGTCACAACTTGAGGTGGTAAGCAAACCATCGACCCACCAATGCCGTCTGGTGTAGAAAATGTGATAAGAGATGATGATGAGGTAGTGGAGGTTAGTGGTGAGTTAGGAGACAAAACACGGAAAGAAGCTGAGGTACCCTAAAAGGTGACTCCCATGCCTAGACCACCACCTCCATTCCCACAGAGGTTAGTAAAAAAGATCGAGGATGGTAAATACCGGCATTTTATCACTATACTCAAACAACTTTCCATCAATGTCCCTTTGATAGAAGCTCTTGAACAAATGCCCGGTTATGCCAAGTTAATGAAAGATATGATCACTAAGAAAAGATCGGTCAGTTTTGAGGATGATGATAGAATGCAGCATTGTAGTGCTATTGCTACAAGGTCTCTAGTGCAAAAGAAAGAAGATCCGGGTGCCTTCACTATTCTATGTACAATCGGGTTATTACACTTTGCAAAAGCATTATGTGATCTTGGGGCAAGCATAAATATCATGCCTCTCTCTATTTACAAGAAGTTGGGTTTGGTGACCCAAAGCCCACTGCGATGCGGCTATTGATGGCCGATCAAACGGTGAAGAGGCCTATTGGAATACTCCACGATGTACTAGTAAAGGTGGAGTCATTCATATTTCTGGGCGATTTTGTGATTCTTGATTGTGAGGTCGATTTTGAGGTTCCTATTATTCTTGGGAGGCCATTCCTTGCTACTGGTAGAGCCTTAGTTGATATGGACAAAAGGGCAAATGAAATTTTGGTTGAACAATGAAGAAGTGACTTTCAACATTTGTATGTCCATGAGGCAGAGTGGTGAGCTCCAATCGGTATCTGCCATATCTGACAGGGTTGAAAAGTCACCTGAGGTACAAATAGAAGAGCGTCTGGGTGTAGAAGCACTAGCGGCAGTGATCATTAATTTTGATAGTGATTGCCTTGAAGAGTATGGGTCATTGGTCGCGGAACTTGATTGAGGTGATGTTCGGTTTAAACCAAAGAAGTTTGAGTTAGATATGAAGCATCCCGAGTCTTCACCCGCGAAACCATCTATAGAGGAGGCTCCAAAATTAGAACTTAAGGCTCTACCACCTCATCTGAGGTATGTATTCTTGGGAAAAGGTGACATTTTGCCGGTAATTATTGCATCAGATCTGAATGTCCATCAAGTTGAGAGTTTGGTCAAAGTGTTAAAAAGGTTCAAAAGATCTATTGGGTGGACTATTGCGGATATTATTGGGATCCCTCCCGGTATTTGTTCGCATAAAAAACAACTCATGCCCGATCATAAGCCAAGTATCGAGCACCAGAGACGTTTAAATCCACCTATGCAAGAGGTGGTAAACAAGGAAATCATTAAGTGGTTGGATGCTGGAGTGATATATCCAATCGCCGATAGTAGTTGGGTATGCCGAGTTCAGTGTGTACCTAAGAAAGGGGGAATGACTGTGGTCCCCAATGAGAAAAATGAGCTTGTTCTGATGAGGCCGGATACTAGATGGAGAGTGTGTATGGATTACCGGAAATTAAATGCATAGACCGAGAAGGACCATTTTCCTATGCCCTTCATGGATCAGATGTTGGATAGACTTGCCGGAAAGGGGTGGTACTATTTTCTTGATAGTTATTCGGGTTATAATCAGATTTCTATTGCACCAGAAGATCAAGAGAAAACCACCTTTACTTGTTCTTATGGGACCTTCGCGTTCAAGAGAATGCTGTTTGGGTTATGTAATGCACCGGCCATATTTCAGAGATGTATGATGTCAATATTCTCCGATATGGTGGAGAACACTATTGAGGTGTTTATGGATGATTTTTCAGTGGTTGGTGATTTCTTTGAGCGGTGTTTGAGTCATTTGTCCGAGGTTCTTAAGAGATGTGAAGACTGCAACCTTGTGCTAAATTGGGAAAAATGTCACTTCATGGTGAAAGAAAGTATTTTTTTGGGTCATCGCATTTCAGATAAGGGTATAGAGGTTGATCGAGCTAAAGTTGAGGTGATAGAGAGACTTCCTCCACCCATCTTTGTAAAAGGTGTGAGAAGTTTTCTTGGGCATGCAGGCTTTTACCGGAGGTTCATCAAGGATTTTTCAAAGATTGCACATGCTTTGTGCAAGTTGCTTGAGAAAGAGTGTAAGTTTTATTTTGATGAATCCTGTCTTAAGGCATTTGGTGAGTTGAAGGTAAAGTTGGTGTCTGCACCTATCATCATTTCTCCGGATTAGAGCAAGCCATTTGTGGTGATGTGTGATGCGAGTGGGGTTGCTCCTGGTGTGGTTTTGGGACAACGAAGGGATAAAATGCTTCACCCCATTTACTATGCTAGTAAAGCCCTCAATGAAGCCCAAAAGAACTACACCGTGACTGAGCAAGAGCTTCTTGCAGTAGTCTTTGCTTTCGAGAAATTTTGCTCCTATTTGCTTAGCACTAGAGTTATAGTGCATACTGATCATTCTTATTTGAGATATTTGATGGCAAAGAAGGATGCGAAATCGAGGTTGATTCGTTGGGTATTACTATTGCAAGAATTTGACTTTGAGGTGAAAGATAGAAAAGGGACCGAAAATCAAGTTGATGATCACTTGTCCCGATTAGAAGATGAAGCAATGAGGGAGTTAGGTGAAAAGGCTGAAATTAATGATACTTTCCCTGATGAGCATGTACTGGCTGCCTCCCAAGACTTAATTCCATGGTTCGCAGATTTTGCGAATTATCTGGCTAGTGATATCGTCCCACCGGACTTGTCCTTTCATCAAAGGAAAAAGTTCATGCATGATGTGAATTTTTTTTTTGGGATGAACCATACTTATGTAGGAGTTGTGCCGATGGGCTTATTCGGCGTTGTGTGCCGGAAGTTGAGATGTTGAGTGTTTTGGAGGCATGCCATTCTTCACCTGTAGGTGGGCATCATAGTGGTATCCGGACTGCTCACAAGATCTTGCAATGTGGCTACTATTGGCCAACCATCCACCAAGATACTCATGAGTTCGCCAAGGCATGTGATAGATGCCAAAAAGATGGTGGCATTTCGAAAAAGCAAGAGCTCCCTTTAAATCCCATTCTTGTGATGTAATTGTTTGATATGTGGGGCATTGACTTTATGGGCCCTTTTGTGACTTCTCATGGGATGAAGTACATTCTGGTGGCAGTCGATTATGTGTCTAAATGGGTGGAGGATATCGCACTTGCAAATAATGAAGGGAAGAGTGTCACCGCATTCTTGAAAAGAACATATTTTCCAGATTTGGCACCCCAAGGGCTATTATCAGTGATAGGGGATCCCACTTTTGCAACAAGCTATTTAAGGGATTATTGGAAAAATATGGGGTTTGCCATAATGTGGCCACTCCGTACCATCCTCAAACTAGTGGGCAAGTTGAGGTGTCAAACAGGGAGATTAAGCAGATTTTGTCGAAAACGGTGAATACTAGTAGAACGGATTGGTCAAGGAGGCTTGATGATGCTCTTTGGGCCTACCAGACAGCATACAAGACTCCCATAGGTATGTCCACATACCAACTTGTATATGGGTCGGCTTGTCACTTACCAGTTGAATTAGAGCATAAAGCCATGTAGGCAATGAAGAAGTTTAAAATGGATTGGAATGAGGCTGTGGAACAGAGGTTAAACTGGTTGAATGAGCTTGATGAATTTCGCCTAAAAGCATATGAAAGTTCAGCCCTCTACAAAGAAAAGATGAAGAAGTACCATGACCAAAAGATTGAGAAGAGTGATTTTGTGGTTGGGGGTTTGGTGCTTTTATTCAATTCTAGGTTGCGCTTGTTTCTGGGGAAACTCAAGTCCAAATGGACTGGACCCTACTTGATCACCCAACTATTCCCTCATGGTGCGGTTGAGTTATAAAACAAGGAGGGTGTAAGGTTCAAGGTGAACGGACAACGAATCAAAATGGCATGCTGAAACAGTGAATGAAGTGATCGAGGCATACCATCTTGATGAAGTCTGAGTAATCAAGATTCCTCCATCACGCTGCGACGTTAAATCAAGCGCTGATTAGGAGGCAACCCAATATGTATCCTCTAGCCAACTATAGGTCTGATTTTCTAGGAATAGTTGTATTATTTTTGCTTTTATTAATTAATGTCCCATTTGAATATTCTTTTATTTTTCTTTAGATGTGTTGGCTAGAGTGTAGTTTAGGGTCCGTGTCCAAAAAGTGTCCAGAAAATACAAAAAGATTAGCTTAATGGGTGTTAAATGTGCAGGGACCATATCACCAGAAATCTGCAGAAAACTGGTCTGGTGCACCCATTGACGGACCCATCGACGGACTGTGGGTAGGATCCATCGTACCCAGGTATGTTCTTTCAATTTTTATAAGTTAGGCCACAGACGACAGTTCCGTCGACCCACTTACGGTCCATTGAAGGGAATCGTCGATCCCTCACCCACCAACCCGACCCGACCCATCCGGCTATATATTAAAAGTTTTTTTAAAAAACTTTTCAGTTACCCACCTCTTCACATACCCCCATAACCGTTTTCCCTCCCTATTTCCTCTCATTTTCCCCCACTTCCTCACCCATTAACTCCAAATTCCTCATCAGATTCCCACACTTCCCCCAATTCCAAAAGTTCCTTTCTCTCCCAAATCTCCCATTTTCTTCAGTCCCTTTACCGGTCGGTGTTCGTGGTTGTTGTTGCTGTTGTTCAACTACTAGTGTTCATACTCCTTTTCCTCTACTACAGTGTTTTTCTGATCTTCTCGATTAACTATTGTTAATGTTCCTGATTACCTTGATGTCTAACTGTGTGGGTACATAATTTTGGACCCTTTTGCATGCTAAAACTTACACCCCAAAGTCCTAAGTCCCTTAGAACACTAAAATTGAAAGAGATGGTGGTGTCTTGTTAAAAATGGCGTGTGTTTGCATGATTGTGTTCTTGACCTAGGGTTTGATAGGCTGTCGAAAATGAATGTTAAAACTAGGAAAATTCATGCCCTACGATTGACGGGATGCTGGGTAAATGATTGGGAAACTTAGGCTTCTAAGGATACTCCGAATTAGTAAGATAGGGGAACCAAATTGGCTGCAAAATTCTGTCCCTGAAGGACAGTACGAGACCCCATCGATGGACCGTCGGTCCCTCGACGGCCTATCGTTGGGGTCCATCAACCCCAACTTCCCTTGCTTATTCTAAGTGTCCCTCGACGGACCCCTATGATGGACCGCCGTCCCTTCGACGGTCCGTGCTGCGCAACCGTCGACACTGTCAGAACCTTTGTTTCTGATGTTTTAAAATATTATTCTAAGTGTCCATCGACGGACCCCTATGACGGACCGTCGTCCCTTCGATGGTCCGTTCTGCACAACCCTCGACACTGTCAGAACCTTTGTTTCTGATGTTTTAAGATATTATTCTATGTTTCCCTCGACGGACCCCTATGACGGACCGTCGTCCCTTCGACGATTCGTCCTGCACAACCGTCGACACTGTCAGAACCTTTGTTTCTTATGTTTTAAAATTTTATTCTAAGTGTCCCTCACCCCTATGACGGACCATCGTCCCTTCGACGGTCCGTCCTGCTCAATCGTCGACACTATCAGAACCTTTGCTTCTGATGTTTTCAAAAAAAAATTCTAAGTGTCCCTCGACGGACCCCCATGACGGACCGTTGTCTCTTCGATGGACCGTCGATGGGTCCATCATGCAATGCTGCACTTCTGCACTGCCATTCCATTCTGTGTTTTACTCTTATGTTTGATGCTTTTGAATGTGTTACAGGCTTGTAGTGGTACTAATAAACTTCTCTTTGCAGGTACATATGGCACCCAAGCAGGATCGTGGCACCAAAGCAGGATCGTGTCTACTCGAGAGTGCGTTCTAAGTCTGTCGCCCCGTCAAGCCGGATGATCATAGGCTCATACGATGAGTGTGACCCAGAGTATGTGCCACCAGGCACCCTTACTCCTGCCCGTGCTGCCCTCATCACCAGAGCCACGCCCACGAAGGTAGCGCCCAGAGGAGTCACTGCCTCCTAGTCTGATGAGGAGCGCATACTGACCGACACATCTTCTGGGTCGGCTGCATATTCTGAGGGAGCGTCTGGCTCCGAGGAGGTTTCCGGTTCTGAGGAAGCGTCCGGCTCTGTGGAGGCTTCCAGGTTTGAGGAGGATCCTGCCTCGTCTGATGAGGCTGATAGTGCTGACTCCACTCCAGCACCCCAGACTGGCGTCCCCGCTCTGGTTGCTGATCAGCCCAACCGGTGGTATGTCGAGGGTCAATATCAGGTATATGTTGATGCCTAGGTGCCCAATGACAAGGGGGTCATGACCCGTACCCTGACACTCGAGCGGCGGATTCTCATAGGGAATCTTTCCACCATGCCGGCCGTTCATAAGTTATTCACCAGACATCGGCTGGAGTGGACGGCTCGAGATTTAGGCCTCTATAGCGAGGAAATGGTCCGAGAGTTCTATTCCTCCTATGTGGTGACTCTCTGATCTCAGCTGGATAGGCGGGCATCCCCCGCCAAACATGCACCTTTGGAGTACGTTCGAGTCCGCGGCAAGTGGGTTGATATTTCCTTGCCGGCCATTCGCAGGTTTCTCTATGGCGCGGATGTTGATGCCACCCGGACCCCCCTCACCGCCGAGTTTGACTATCGGTGGAAGTTGATCAAAGATGTTCGGTTCCAGCGTGAGCTAGATGTGAGAGAGACCACCAAGCGGTGGATTGTACAGAACCTCTCCGTGGATGGTGAGGTTGCCGATTGGGTGCTAGAGCCCAAGGGGAGTATCAAGAAGGCCAACCTCCCAGCCAAGTTTTTATTGCTATTGGTCCGACACTACCTTTCCCCCACTGCTGCTGATAACATTGTCACTTGGGATCGTGCAGTGCTGATGGCTGCCATGGTTGCGGGGTTCGAGGTGGACTTCGCGTAGCTGTTGTAGGCGGTGATGCATGGGATGGCCTTTAAGGCCACTACTACTTACCCCTTCCCGTGCATGGTTTTTGCATTGTGAAGGTCTGCAGGAGTGCCCGTGTGGCACATTGATGTGATCAAGACCCCGCCTGGCACAGTGGATATTGGCCTCATTTGGGATGAGGCCAATGAGTTGGCTCCCCAAAGAGGGCCCTGTCCAGAGGTACAGCCGCTTGGTGAGAACCTGGCGGCTACGGTAGAGCAAGCCCAAGCGGCTAATTCGGCTACATCTGAGCCTACCGACACCACTCCGATCGAGTCTATCCCGGGTGGTAGCACCGCTCCGAGCTTATCCCGCTCGACTCCATCTGCTACACTGGTCCCGCTTGCTAGGGTCCAAAAACTAGAGGCCCAAATGGTCACACTTCTTCATCACATCCAGCCTTGGATGCAGAGGTCCATTGCTGAGGCAGAGGAGCGTTTAGAGAGGAAGATGGCCCAGCATACTGAGCAGAAGATCATGGAGGTCCACCATCGCTTGGATTCATTTGAGTTGCGGGTTCTCGCTCGGCCAGCCCCTACAGTGGATGTGATGACTCTTCAGGCTGCTGTGGAGAGTCTGAGAGCAGACTTGGATACCATACTGGAGGCTCGGGTGACTGAGTTTGAGCCCCCTTCTCCAGAGCCTGCTGAGGACACTGTGATGGCTTCCCTGTTCTCCACCACTGATGTGCCACCACCTCCCCCACGAGATTGTACCAAGAGGCACCTAGCTAGAGATGAAAAAGAGTCTCGGGCACGCAAGAAGGAGCACCACGAGTTGGAGGCCACGAGGAGAGCCTCGCTGATTGATGAGGAGGCCCGCCAGTTGAGGGTTCTAGAGGTGGCTGCTGGGGCATCTAGCTCCAGAATTTTTGAGGCGGAGAGGAGCACTACTGATGGTTTTGTTATTGCTGAGGACACCACTGAGGGTGTCCCTACTACAGAGGAGGCGGGTTCCGGGAAACCGGACCCGCCAGCTTGTTGATCACCGGCGCTTTGCGCCTCAGGTTTGCTTCACCGACCACCCTATTTTATATACTTTTATGCATTGGGACAATTGCATGCCTTTTTTGTTGGGCGTGGGGTAAATGGAAAGTGAGTTCTAGGGTGAAGTCGGAGTAGCCCAACTCACGATCCTCTCTTGAAGTTTTTTTGCCTGTGTTCTTTTTCCCCAAGAGACTGGTTATTTTATTGTTGAACCGGCATGTTGGTATCTTTTGTACATAGTATAGAAATGGACTCTGAAGCATGATGGCTAAACAAAATGATATCCTGATTTAAAGAAAATGTTGCATGACTTGGCACAGTAACTGATAAATGTGTGGCTCTAAGCATGACATAGAGATACACCACTGCATGACCCTAAATCTAAAACTCGAACTAGGTTTCTAATAATTTGGTAGAGTAATGAGATGTCAAGTGAGTGTGAGGAAAATTTGAATATTCCACCATTGGTACTGAGCTAGAACTTGCCTGGTTAGTCCTGCTAAAAGTAAGCTGTGATAGACAATTAGGAAAGGATCATAGGCCCTTGTTCAAGATAGCCAATCTTTAGCCTATATAAAAAAACCGAATGAAATTAATCCCTTCTTGATCCAAATGATTTGAGCTTAAAATAGACCTTTCTTTTTCACCCCAACTGATCTTTTCTGGGAACAATGTGTTGGCCCTGGTCCCTCCTTGGACATGTGTACTTCAGCTTATGCCAAAAGCATAAGTTGAGGGTGGCTAATGCAAAAAACAACCTTGTCGTGGCCCTGACCCAACCTTGGGTATTGTGTACCTTGACTCATAGCAAAGCCATGAGTTGGGGTGGCTATTATGAGGAATGCTCCGGAAAGTGGGTTGAAAGAATAAAGAGAGAGAAAAAAAAAAGAAAAGTGACTCAAGAAAAGTTGAAAGCAAAGTGAAAAATTTGAAAATTTGAAAATACAAGAAAAGAGAAGAGTCACTTACACAAAAAGATAAAGAAGGGAGAATTGAAAGGCGAAATAATATAAGAAAATTAAGAAATAGGGCAGAATAAAATGATGAAAAGGTAGGACACTTAGCCTTTATGTCAAGGAGGGCAATAAGTCACTAAAATACATCTAAATGTATCCTACCAGACCCCGAGCCTAAGTTACAAGCAAAGAAAGTCCTATCGTGATCCTAAGAGTCTATTATGGTGAACTTAAAGCAGTGAAAATAAGGGCAAGCCTATGGCAATAAGTATAAATGATGTGTGAAGTTGTTCTGAGAGCGAGTGTTGAAAAATAATCCTTATACTCAAACTGAAATCATTGTGTGAAAAATGAGGATGTTGTTTTGAAGCGAGGACACTAGTTGCAATACCGGAAAATTGGTACCTTGGTGAGAGATCAAAGAGGATAGGTGTCGGTGTGTGGTGAGTCTGTGTCATGGTCTGATCCACATGAGCGAGCCTAATAGTTATAACATGCATAAACATAATGAAAATAATCGGGATTGATAACCAGATGATTGCGAAAGCTAAAATAAGGATACTCTTGTACATAGATTTTGTGGTGAGTCATAGTGAGTCCCTTGAGGACAAACAACGAATTTAAGTTGAGGGTGTTGATGTACCGTGGTTTCACGGTACTTTCAATGCTTTTTCTTTAAGTTTATGGTGTGTCTAAGGCCTTTTTGTATTAGTTTTAATGTATGTTTCTCTTTGTTTGCAGGAAATTTGTCCAGAATGAAAACGCGGAAGAATTGTTCTGAAATTATAGAAGTGACGACCTACAGAGTCATCGATGGTCCGTAGGTGGCAACCGTCATATGAAGGAAATGCTGCGAAGGAAGATCGGGGAATTCTGACTAAGTGTGGGGCTACGGAGACTCTCGACGGACCGTCATCTCCACGGCGGACCGTCCTGCACATCCGTCATCGTTAACAGAAAGTATCCCCAGTACCCGTCTTGAAAAGATTCTAAGTGTGGAGAAACGGAAGCCATCGACGGACCGTCGTGCACTCAATGAACCATTATCCTTGTCCGTCGATGGTCACAGTGAGTTGGAGAAGAAAGCAGCTGAAAAAGAGGCTAAGTGTGGAATGACGGAGGGCCTCGACGGTCCGTCGTGGCCTTGACGGTCCATCGTCTTGATCGTCAACTCAGACGCTTTTTTTGGACAGATTTTCCTTAAATAGATTTCCCTTTTATGTTAGGACTTCTTTATTATAAATACTTGTAAAAACCTCATTTTTGGGGTTAGACTTTTTGGTATTTTTCAGTTTTATTGTTTTAGTTGTTGAACTTGTGATTTCGGAAATTATTCTATTTTCCGGAATCGTTTGTGTCACAACCCAAAACCATACCCTAGAAGATAGGGTGCAATCTCGGATTGCGATCGGCATCGTCGAACTCTCAGAGTTCTAAGACAAGCCTCATTCATATCATTCATTGCATATACATAGTGAAAAGTAGTGCGGAATTAAAACTTTTCACAAAAACATAATATAGTCTTTAAAAATATCTTTCATATAAAAGTAATAGAAATGCTAAGTATCAATCTCATCATATTAAGACACAAGAGTACTTTTGGGACACGGCCCATACTTCAACACGAAAATAGAAAGACATAGTCTATTACAATACTTCAAAGAAAAACAATAAAAGACATATGCCCTCGAGTCAATTGAGGACATACTTCAACTTCTTCTTGAACGATCTTCTAAGTCCAAGTCTTCACTTCACAAGCTTTTCACCTACCAAGAACTATAGATAGAAAATAAAGCATGGAATTAGTACAACCACATGTACTAAGTATGGCTATATACATAGAATCATGAAAATGGACTTTATTGGAAATATGCATCTTTTCATTTGGAAATCATAGTTTAAACATAAGAACATCATTTAGCAATTAGGATATACATAAGATAACAATTAACCAAAGATAACATTTAAAGAACTCACTTTACAGTGAGCTATATTCACTGTACATTCAATTCACTGTTACAGTGAAGCACTTCATCCCTTCATTCTTGCAACGAAAAATCTGCACGCAGGGACTTGCTCACGAGGACCTGCCCATGACGGGGCGTCACGGGTGCAGCGGACCGTCATGATCCTTCGTTGCAAGCTCCAATAGCTTACCAAGGGTCTCCTCTACACCCTTTAACAAGGCCCCCACGACGATACCTTTGTGATGGGGCGTCACAGCCACTACTAGCCGTTGACAGCTCCGTCGCCAAGACTGCCTGGGACTGCCTGCACATCAGACTTTTGGGTCCTTCCTCAAGAACCCTTAGATGGTCCTTGGGGATAATTTACCAGACGTTTCCAACCCAAATATGATTATATATAAGTTTAACACCTCTCACATGAATTTTATCCAAAACGAACACATAAAACGCAACTAAACGCGCCTAGACGTACAAGGTTGACTCAAGGCATATCTTTCGAACGCCTTGGACGTGCTTGGTCGTTTGACCTCCAAACTTCACGAAACTTTAACCACTGCCTATACATGCTATATTAACTCTATTAAGAACCTTAAAACACCATGAAACACACATAAACACATAAAACCACATAAGAGATATTTAGGTGACTTAGTCATCAAACGTCTTAGTCGTCTTTGACTTCCAACACCTCTAATATTTTAGCTACTGCCTCTATACCACATATTAAACATATTTAGGACCTTAGAACACCAAGACCAACATTTTAGGCTCTACTTAACCTATGTCATTTTCGAGGTCTTACAATCTCCCCCACTTGGACAACATTCGTCCTCGAATGACACTTGCCACTCTCCGAACACTTCCAAGATTAGAGACTCAATTAGCAGCACATAACCAAGCCATAAAACACATATCAGAAGGAATCATCAATTTCACAAAATCAAGAGATTCACAACACAACAAGAATTTCGAAAATAATTCTATAACTCATTATGCTACAAAACTCACATCCTTCAATCCAAATAGCAAAAACACATTTTATATTCAACATCATACTCATATACATCAGTTCTAACCACATTACTACAATTTTAGACCAAAGAATCAAATAGCCATTTTTACAAAAATATTACAGTGAGCAGTTTATAAAGCAACAGTGAAGTTTTTTTGCAAATTTTCCAAAAATGCAATCTTTAGGCAATTCTCTATATAGACATGCTAATATGCAAGATAAAATCATTTAAATACATCATACAGCATGCTCAAAGTTTCATAAATCACATAATGCAAGAAGTAAATGAAATTCAATTTCAACCAAACTCCTAAACATCATGCACAAGCAACAAATTCAAGAACTTCTATCTCATCTACAAACCATACTCCCCCACTTAGTAGGAACTCATACTATCAAAAGAGAAACAAGAACTTACCAACATCATCATCACCATCACCCGGCTTCTCAATTCTAGTCTGGAGTGCATAGAAACGCTTCTTAGTTGGAGCATCTTCCTTCGGAACACTAGACTCAACCCTCTTGCCATCCTTCCTAGAAGCAATGTTTGGACAATCTCTCACTTTGTGCCCATCCATTCCACATCCAAAGCAACTATCGGTACCCAATAAACACTCACCATAGTGTTTCTTGCCATAATTTGCACAAGTAGGCTTGCCATCCTTAGAGCCACCTCCTTTCTCAAATTTCTTCTTAGGAACACTAGGTCCATCTTGAGTTTGAACCCTCTCTTTGAACCTAGGTTGCACTTGGTCACTAGCAACACTCCTCTTCAAGCTACTTGACATCCTCCCAAGATTAAATTCTTCACATGATTGTGCATACATCATGTGTCTAGATAAGGCCACATTATCATGTAGTATAGTCGCATAGAATTCTTCCCTCACTAAGTCTCTCAACCTAGATGACATAGTGCTCTCCATAGCATTAACCCTAGGCATCATGTTCAAGTTAGCTTGAGCCGTTACGGCTTGGGCTAAAGCAAGCAAAGCCTCTCCAATCACTCTATTAGACAATTCCGGCACCTCATCACCTCCTCCTACATTAGGAGCATGATCACCTTGAGGAGGCACTTGATCATCTTGAGCACCTTGAACACCTTGCCCACCTTGAGCACCTTGAGGAACTTGCTCAACTTGGGGAAGAACTTCCTCATTACCCCTTCCCTCTTCCATCCTTCTAGCGGCCATCCTTCTAGTATTCATCTCTTTTGAACATATTTTAGCATGTAGTCTTCTCACTAACGTCATCCTAAGATTCACTTAAGTCACATAAAGAGAGACCGCCCATACACCCTCTCTAGATGTGCCTAAACGATCCTCAAGATCACTCATAATGAGACACATACACACATACAATACACCAACATACAAAATATACATATTCTGACAATCTCCGCTACCAAGGCTATCAAAAGACTTACTCAAGTACTCCTAGAAGAGAACGCCCATACATCCACTTCAAGGCTACCTAAATAATCCTTAAGACTTCTTAGGTTTAGATCATGTCAAACATATATCAAGCAACTTACCTAACTAGAGTCATTCTCAAGACTTCCAAAGATAAGACATGAAGAGATCATCCTTTAAAAACTTTTCACACTTTAACTAAGGAATCCGTAAGTCACTTTAGATTAGGTACTTATTCATCTACTTGCTCATTATCATTAAGTCATTAGTTCATTAGTTCATTTAAGAGACATACATCACATAGAGGACATTCAAATAATGGTCTTAGACAAGACCTAGGTCTCTCATTAACATCTTCAAAGCCTATTGTGCAATGTCTAAGTAGCGTCCCATACCACCACCTAAACTTCATAGAATTTCTCTAATGCGAATAGGTATCGCATATGATGAGAATAGGAAATAACCTATATAGACCATGGTAGAAAAGCATGGAATCCGAAGTTCTATCCTACTTCTATGAGGTGTTCTACTTGCCAATGGTAGAACATAAAGATTCCATTTAGGCACATGGTTAAGGAATATGAAGGGCGTGCTTTGTATTCTAGTCTCATACTTAACTAGAACTACTTCCCTTTACCATACTCACTCAGTGGTAGCCTTAGTTCTCATATGTCACGACCGAAGTCTAGACCCCAGACGAGACCGGCGTCGTTGACCTCTTAGAGGTCGCAGACAAGCCTACATACGTCATCGTTACTTCATCTAGGTTAATTTTAGCGGAAAATTTGAACTTTTTGTTACTTAACATTCATGTAAGACATTCTACTTAAACTCATAAACGTTCACAATCAACCATCTAATATTAAGATCATCAAATGAAAGAAATAGTTTCATATTGCATTAAGTGTATACTTGCCAAAATGGCACCAATACAATGTCTGAAATAAGATGAGAAAGAAACGCTAGTGGAACATACTCCACTAACTCAAACCTATATCTAAGCTAGAATATAATGGGCAAGCGTCCTCGAAAGTATGAGGGCCTACCAAATCCGGATGAATGCTCCACGTCCGGATAGCTGCAACGTCGTACTGTAAGCTCTAACGTCCACATGTGCCTACACCTAAAAGTAGATATTGTATGGGATTAGTACACACTTGTACTAAGTATGGGTATATGCAAGCACACACCAAGGATATGCATGAGTAAGAATAGCTCTTTCCTAACAACATGATTTATGAAAAGTTAAGTCAGTGGACTTGCCAAATTTTGATTAGGAAAGTCATGCCATGAGAGTAACATGCATCATCATACTTATCATTTTGCATGCAGCACATAACGTATTGCACATATCATATCACGTAGTTCACATCATTCTTTCATATGCCATGAGACCTTGGAATCATTGACTTGACATTAGGACTTCCTAAAATGAGGGCTCAACATATGGGACCTCAACTAGGGAGCCTTCTTTAGCAAACACAGAGTCTGCTTCATTTATTCATACGTACATCATTTTCATTCATTCATATACTAGTGCAATCACTAGTCATACCTAGGATGTAGTTTAAGACTCTCATCGGGTTTTCTGTGCAATGACCAAGAATAACCTAGTGTAATTACTTGAGTCTAGCTCACCTCTTGATTATCCTATCCTAACACCTTTGGTATCATTCATTTCATTATGTGCATTCGTTGAGGCTGGCCTCATTCTTTCTTTGGAAACTTTAACCTTAACCGACATAGATCATGTGAGCATCATGAAATCCAATGTGTAATCCCCACACCGAAAAGAGGTGGAATCACCGGGCAAAGTGAACCAAAACATGCTAGCGTATATAGGGAATCGAACCCTGCTAGATCCCTATATTGGCAGTATAGGTTCAAAGACTAGGAGATATAAGGAGACCCGTACCCCGCATTCCGGACAGTCTCATCTCATGAGAGTTACGTGAACCTCCGCCCTTCCCGAAGGAAGGCATCAACCGCTCATAGCTAGCCTATCGGTGCAAAGTATAAAGTTCCATTACATTCAACTCATACATCATGGAAGCTGGATTCTAGCATGAGGACATCATAGCTCATTAGATGATTTCTCATCTCATCATTAGTATTAAGTATGCATTAACTTCAATACTTTCATTAGAGTGTTCTTAGAGAGTGGTCTCTTCATTAACTTTACACTCTCATAGGTGAGTACGTTTTGGTAACATTTACTTAGGCTCATTTGAGATTGCTCTCATCTTTCACATTAGCCTCTTATCATGTTGTCACCACATTCTTTAACTTTAGCACATTTACTATTCATAATTACTCACCACTTTACGTGAATGTTCATTTCATCGTATGCCAATGCACTTGGCTCTTTTGTATGTGTCACACTCTTACTTGACCCCTCTAGGGATTCATTATCTCATCACATAATATCTTAGGTTCACTTACTTTTTAAATGTATGCTAGACTTATGAGTCCACACATGCAAGCCATGAGGCTTCATTCATAGTGTATCTAAGCGACTCATATTTACCCAAGATTATGTGGTACAAGACGTATGCATCTTGTAGGTATGCCAAGATATTGATTTCGATCTTTGGTGGCAGCATTCATTAAATATTTTTTTACGTATGACTTATGTGTCAATACAGAATTGGGCAAGGGAATCCGATTTCGAATCCCTTGGGAAACAATTAATCTTACATTAAACTTGGTGATTGCATTTTTCATATTTGAGGGACCCTAGTTCGATCCCCATTAGCCCCATAATATTTCCTTTCTTTTTCTCCTCTATTTTTCGTCCAAGGCATGGAGGTTGTGGGATCAATCCCCCACAAGCTCATTTGTTTTCTCTTAATTTATCTTTTAACTTTCTCACCTATCCAAGAGGTTGTGGGTTCAATACCCATTCACCTCATTTTATATTTCTCCTTTATTTTCCTCGTAACTCTCTCATCTATTCAAGAGTTTGTGGGTTCAATCCCTACTCTCCACATTTATTTTCCTCCTTTATTTTTCTCCTAACTCTCTCATCCATTCAAGAGGTTGTGGGTTCAATCCCCACTCTCCACAGTTATTTTTCTCCTAACTCTCTAATCCATTTAAGAGGTTGGGGGTTCAATCCCCACTCTCCACATTTATTTTTCTCCTTTATTTTTCTCCTAACTCTCTCATCCATTCAAGAGGTTGGGGGTTCAATCCCCACTCTCCACATTTATTTTTCCTTTCTTTTTATTTCATGAAATTTTTATGTAATTTACATTTGGTGAGGTCTTGGGTTCAATTCCCAATGCCTCACAATTTTTAAATTTTTTTAAAAATTAGTCATTTTGGCCGAGACTACAAATTTCCAGCTTTCTTCCAATCCATTTTTCTCTCATTATTTTGTTGATCTTTTTGTAGCATTTTGAGTGACATTCAGTCAGCCACCTTAACCTTTTATGAACATCACGTTTTTAGCATTTTTACACACGCAAAACACAACATTTAGCATACAAATTTCAGGCAGCAAACATAGTCAAATTTTCAGCACACACATGCTCAAAACAGTCCACTTAATACACTTTTCCGGAATATATTTTTCATATTTTACATGATTTCTTACCACACATTCAACACATAATCACAACCAGACCTAACATTATCTACCAGAAGACATACCAACGCATGCTTTGAATCGTTCAAAGGAGCTAATGACAGGGGCATGCAACGGGGACAACCTTAGTCTTTAAATCATGATTTAAGCTGAACCTTAAGGGTCTCTTGCGAAAGGGACCAAGAGAGAAGAAAACCCATACCTTAATGTCGTTCAAAACTTGTTTAAATGCTGCCAATTTACCATGAAACATAGCCTCACCACCGAAACTTCAAGCACAATCCCGTCAAGAACTTGTTGTTGATTTTCGTTTTTAGCTTAGTTTTTCTTTTGAGTTTTTGTGTGTAAGTTCTTCAAGAGTGAAGAACTATTATTTTCAGTTATTTTAATGATAAAAAACGTGAGAATGAGAGTGAGAGACGTCAGAATGAGAGGATTATGATTATGATTAGGATTAGGAGAGTTAGGTGGAGACTAAGTCAAACTAGGACTCCTCATTATTTATTAATTTTATTATTATTATTTTTTAATTAAAAATCTGATTTTTCCCTTACTTAAATCAGCTTTTTAAATATTAATTAATTCAACTAATTCACTTAATAAAATTAAATCAATTTAATGCTTGCTTCCACCAAGGCTCGAACCCGGGTGAAGCTAGATTTTGCTTAAAGGGTCAAATTCGGCAACCTCTACCCGAATTGCCCCTCCACCATATTAATTAATTAATTAATTAAATATTTAGGGTAATTACAATACTACCCTTAGCCTGGAAAAGACCATTTTACCCGTAGACCCTCCAAACTTAAGATTACCCCTTTTTAAGTCTGGTTAAGACTCATCCGGGTAAATCTTCATATTCGGGTGCCCTACATGGCTGGAACCAACCTTTCCTAGATCAACTAACTCACCAAGTTAGTTGGCTTGGTTGTTGCAGAGGTTCAGAGGTCTGGTTGTACGCGCATCAATTCGTGTGAACCCGGTCTAATCTAGGCATTCTAGATACATTAGACATTACTTAGCATAGTCATTTTTAGGGTTGTTAAATCATAGATCAATTTACATTAAGGTTCATACAAATGGGTCCCATATCATGTTCATGACCCAATCACATTTACCCTACCAAAGAAAGGTCCATTAGGGCTATCTTACTATGGCGACAAGAAGCTCATCGTGAATTTCCTAAGGTATGATATGATGCCGTTCCATCCAATAAATCTTAAGTCTATCACTCATTACATGAAGGATACCATTACGGCTAACTACTTCACGATTTATAACCTTACCACTTGGTTCAAGGTTCCACATAAATGACCCTTTTAATCATCATTCGAGGTCTCACCTATATTCATTTATTCAAGACTAAGACCCATTTAGGTTCCTAAGTCAAGACATCACATATTCACATAAGCATCAATTAAGGGACACAAGTCTACCTAAGCAAGACACAACATACTTCCATTTAACACATATAGCCTATCTTTCATTAGACTCTTAGGAATGACCTTAACCTTATTTAGTCAACCTATTCATTACCTTAACATTATAAACTTGACCATTTTAGACTCATATAGCCAAATTAGGAACAACCATGTATCAATTCTAAGACTACGCAATTGACACATAGTCAAAGCTTAACATGATTACCTAGTTAGTATCAATAGTCTAGCACATACTTCCACATATATATAGATATGATCACTCATCAACAAATCAACTACACAAATAGCTATATAAGTTTAAGTTATGCCGACAAGGCCATGATTGTCATCAACACTTCAAGCCAATACCAAATCACCCAATTCAACATCACACGGCCCTTACCCATGGCCATGATGTCACGACCCAAAATCGAGCCGCGAGTGGCACCCACACTTATCCTACTATGTGAGCGAACCAACCAATCTAAAACCCCAACATATTGAACAAAATACAAAGCGGAAGACTTAAAACTCATTATCCCCAAAAGCTGGAAGTCATCATCACAAGAACATCTATTCTCAAGTTACTAATCTAAAAGTATCTAAGAAGCTAAAATAAATAAAAGGCTAGTCCATGCCGGAAGTTCAAGGCATCAAGACATTGAAGGGAAGATCCAGTCCAAGCTAGAAGCATTAGCTCACCCTGAAATCCGGTGTAGTGAAGACTGGCTAGAATTGCTGTTGAGTTGAAGACGACGATACGTTTGCTGCATTCCCCAAATAACAAAGAAAGAAACAACAAGTAGGGGGTCAGTACAAAACACAAGTACTGAGTAGGTATCATCGGCCAACTCCAAATAGAAAACAGTATATATCAGTCGAGCATAAATCAACTCAATACTCAACATGTAGCAACAAGGACTATAATAATCAATAAGTACTACCAAGTTCAATCCATGAGGACTCAAGACCTAATACCCACGCATGTGGGAAGTAGGTTCATTAATTGAGTTATTAACAAAAGCTCGACAAGATTCAGGATCTTCGTCCTCTTGTGTCGTACTTGACACATCGATCCCCTACTACTATTGTCGGAACGTGACACTCCGATACCCCTACGTCTCATGTCGGTTCGTGACACCACATCCCCTATACATGTGTCGGAACGTGACAACTTACGCGATCCCTAATGCTACGTGTCCGGTTCGTGACACCCGATCCCCTAATACTATGTGTCGGAACTGACATACGATCCCCCTGAATTCTAACGGGGTCGGTTCGTGACACCCGATCCCCTAATACTATGTGGTGTCGAACGTGACACTCCGACCCTAAATTCTACGTGTCGGTTCGTGACACCCGATCCCCTAATACTTGTGTCGGAACGTACACTCCTCTCTCCGATCCACTAACAAAGTCTAATCAATTCATCAAGCCTTCTTTGATACCAAGGCATCATCAATCTCATTAATGTTAGTTCATCAAGCCTTCTTTTATACCAAGGCATCATCAATCTCAAGGTAAATTAGGGTTCTTCAAGATTTTGGATTCAAAAGCTTCATTATGCTTATTTTATCACAATCACATAATCACATTCATGCAAGCATACAATTAAGCATATAGAAGGGTTTACAATACTACCAATACATATCATTCACTATTAAGAGTTTACTACGAATAGTATCAAACCATAACCTACCTTCACCAAGGATTCTTGATCAAGCAAGCAATCTCTCAAGCTTTTTGTTTCCTCTTGGTTGTCTCTCTCTATAGATCGTTTCTCTCTTCTCCTTGTTCTCTCTATTTTTTTCTTCTTCAAAACTCTCTCTCTTTTCCCTAATTAGCATATAATTAGGTATAAAAGATGAGGAATTAACCCACTACTTAACTCAAGGTTATCTCCTTCACACCCCCAAGGAATTGAGTTTTTAACATTGACCCACGAAATTTATAATTATAACAAGAATAGTCCAGAACTCCTCTTTAAAACTTACCCAGAAATTTGACCCAGACTGGGATTACGCAACCTGTGACGCTCCGTCGTGCCTACGACGGTCCGTCCTGCACTTCCGTCACGACGGACAGAGAATTGCTCTCAGTACCCAATTCTCAAGAGTTGAAGTGTTTTGAAACGGAACCTCACAACGGTCCGTCATGTCTGTGACGGTCCATCCTGCAGGTCCGTCACAGACTTCAGAGAATTGCTCTCAGTACCCAATTCTCAAGATTGAAGTGTTTTGAAACGGAACCTCACAACGGTCCGTCATGTCTGTGACGGTCCGTCCTGCATGTCCGTCACAGACTTCAGAGAATCGATTTCAGCACTCAAATATAAGAATTCCAAGTGTTTGGAACGAGACACCCTCGACGGTCCGTCGTGCCCATGACGGTCCGTCGTTGGATACGTCGTCTTAGACAGTTTTCCAGAAATAAAATCTGCTGCTCAAAACGACTAAGCAGGTCGTTACAGAAGGTTCTTGAAAGGGCAATGAGGTATGTTGATTGTTTCTTCTTGAATTCAATTACGAAGTATGAGTTAATTAGGTAGTAATGCTTCTATCTCTATTGTGTGGTTGTAATATTGATTCTAAGTATTCCTCATCCCTAACCCTATGTCATTGAATTAGACATGAACTATGTATGAATGTTATGATACAATTATTGTATGATTGAAAGTAGTTTCTTATGATTACAATAATGTGTTAAGTGAAAGGTTTACTCACTTTTGAAGTGGTGTCTAAAGTGAAAAGATTGTTCTCGCTTTTGATGACGGATAAGATAGATATGATGAGATGTTTACATAGGGGTATAGAAGAGACTAATATGAACTTGTATAATGAAGTAATATGATTACTAAAGGGAAAAAAGTTTTAGTACCGAAGGGCATGTAAATGAGATAGAGGTCTCATCTTAGTAAGTCTAGCCTCCCACATGGGTTTCCTCGTGTTAGTAAGTCCGGATTCCCATGTTATGTTTCGTCTCATGAGATGGAAACCTCCACGTTAGTAAGTCAAGGTTTCTATAAACAATCTCCTTGACACTTAACTATGTGCCCACATAGGACTCTAGATTAGTGGATCCACTTAGATATCTACGTACGAATGGTTATACCTTAGGCAAGTGTAAACCCTCTCTTTTCGGTGTGGGAGTAGAATACCAGATTTCATGTAGATCACATGGTCTGATGTCGGTTATTGCACTTCTTTCCATAACGTAAAAATTAAATGAACAAGTGAAGTGTGTGAACTCTTATTAGGGTTGTCTTGAAGGCTACTACATAGGGTAAGGGAGGGTATGAGACTTCTCTTACTCATTGCACATGTGGGATTCGAAGGGATGGTTCTAGTAGTGTTCCATTATGATTATGATTATGATTATGATTATGTTGATATGATATGAGTAGTATTGATGTATTAACCATGTCATTATAAATTTATGAGAATATGTTGTAAGTATGAAGTGAGTTGCTTAATGTGATACTTAGCCTTGGATAGGTTTATGGGATTCTATCATTGGAATTGCACAAGTATTACTTCGGTTGTCTACATGATGGGTTGATATTATGTTAAATTGACTTACTATGCTTATTATATGTGCATTTTGAGTTAAATTGATAGAAAACATGATTTTTACTAAATTGACTTTTCTCATGCATTGATGATTTTGTGCATAGCAGTTATACTTAGAAGATGTTGTTTGTACTAACCCATATTTCTCCCCTTTTTCCCAAACATTTTAGGTTCCGGCCGTTGAGAAGTTTGTGGTCGATTACAAGGAAGATTTGGATCTTTTCCCAAGTCATTGGTGAGTCCTCACATCCGGGGATGTTAGCTATGATATTGCTTTGTTTAGAAACATTCATTCTGTCTTTTATCATTGAGACAATTATTGTAAGCCTATAATGGTGCATTGTTAAGCATTTGGCTATGTCCAAACATTCGTACTCTTGTAGATGGTTTATATATGAGATGAGACTTTAGACTCCTATATGATTTGTTATGCTCAATGAGAAGTCTGTGTAAACTTTGTACGTCAGGAGTCTATGTAAACTCCATATATAATATGTGAGAAGTCTAAGTATACTTCATTACGTAAAGTTTTATATTTTTCTGCATTTTTTACTAATGATGGTATATGATATATGCTAAGGGCTTGTCTTAGTCCTCTTCAAGAAAGACGACGCAGGTAACAACTAGGGTGTACTTTGGGTCGTTACACAAAGAAGTTGTGAAGTCCTCCTATGAGTTTTGACTTATCATTATTTTATGTTGTTGTTTGTTTGGCTGCTAGTCTTGAGTCTATCCTCTCCCTACATGAGATTTTAGTGTCATTCGGGGAAGAATGTTGTTAAGTTATGTAACACTCCAGAAATTCCATTACATAGACTAGAGCATCACCTATTAAATAATGATTTAAATGATGTTTCCAGACCTATATAAACGTATTAAGCTCAATTAGAAAAGTTTAGATCCCAAACGACAAAGAAAGACCTTGACGTCCAGAAACTAGCTAAATTGAACTAGTAGACATCCCTATGTTCGGTGAAGGTTTGGGAGTGTCAAATGAACTTCAAAACTTGTAAAAAGACTTTAAATATGTAAAATATAGTACAAAGGGTCCAATGTCGGATAACGACTCCACAAGGACCGCCCGATGGGTCCTTGAGGAGGACCCAAACATTGGCGAGCAAGCTTCCTAAGCAGCTTGCGACAGCCAAGATGTGGAGTCCCCTAGTGCATCGCGGGGATTGGCTAGGAAACATTTCCCTCGCAACTCAAGGCCTCTACGAGGCTCACTGCCTCGATACAAATTTCAGAAAAAATAATTGGAATTGGCCCCGCGACGCGCAGTAACTTCCCAGATTCGTCCGCGTCGTTTTCAAGACAATTTGACCTCACCAAAAGACCCATTTAAGTTAGGGGTCTTTTGGTTATTTTAGGGGACGAGTTTATAATAATTTTAGGTCAGTTTTAAACAAATTTCTCACTTTTTAAATTAGAATTAACAAATCCCTCTCATCTCTCTCAAAAACTATCTCTTTCAACCACCATTGAAGAACAAGAAATCTTAGGGAAGAAAACGAAGACTCCAAGATTTTCATTCAATATTCGTGGAATAATCGTCAATAAGGTATGGGTATTTCACTCTTGGGATATCTTTTCCCCAAGAGGTCCTTTGAAAGATGATTTCCAACAATTCAATTCCTAGGGTTTCTACTCTACAAATGGATTTTGTTCCAAACTTGACATTTATGACTAATGATGAAAATTATGAATTTCTATGGCTAATTAATTATACATTGTTGGGTAATTGACATGTAATGTTAGATTATACATATCTATTACTTAATGTCATGAAAACGTACATATTGGAACTATTTCTTGAACGAACTCATAAATGAACCCTTTTTTCTTAACCATAACTATGAATTAGTCTTGTGTATGACTAGAGTGGTTGGGATTGGTTATGTTATTGAGTATTTCACTATATTATTTTATGATTGTTATGAATTGGGTGTATGCTCTTTATGAATATTGTTGAAGCAATAGGTAACTCTTCTAAAGTCATAATTTCTCTATTATGTTTATTTTGGCCTATAATTGATGTTGTTATGCAATTGAAGTATGCACGTGTTGCTATGCATATATGATGGGATATGAATATGATAAATGTGGGATCATGGTAAGGATATGATAATGCAAGTTGATGATGTTTATCTTGTATGCCTTACACAATATGTTTACAATATGTTAATCTCACAAATGAAGGGTTGAGATGAAAGGAAATTCTGATCTAAACCTAAAGAGATTATTATCATGTTTATACAAGTAATTAATCTCATATGGACTATGATAAGTTTTATGATAAATGATAACTTAAAGGTTACTCAAAAAGGGACTTTAGCTTAGTATCGAGTGAACTAGATTTGAGAGGTGTCCCTTCCCTAGTTGGGAGGTAGGTTCACAATGACTCTTATGATATAGAAGCTTCCATGTAATGTGGAACTATAGGTTTCTAATATATCTCCTAGTTCTTGAACTATGTTGCCTCCATAGGAATACTAGCTAGTGGATCCACCTAGAATGATATGTTCATGTTTTGGTTTTGCCTTAGAAAGTAGACCACCTTCATTCTGTGTGGGGTTTCATGACACCAGATTCCATGATAAGTTCACATGGTATAATGTCCGTTAAGGAGATTGTTCCCTCAAGTAAAATAAAAGACAAGTAAATGAACATTGACTAGGGTAACTTCAGGAATCTACTTAGTATAGGTAGGGATATGGGACTCTACCTAGACATTGCACAAGTTGACTCTAAGGGAAATCCTAGGAGATTGTTCTCATGTAATATGAATATGAAATGTATAACGCTTATGACATATGATGTTGCTCTTATATAATGTTGACTATGTTAATGAACATAAAATGGCCTATGTTGCTATGTGTGATGATGACTACATAGGAGGTAAGTTGTATGAAGCAAGGCATTACTTATGGTCTTCTTTCTTGGTTACTTGATTATGTGGGGTTATGGGGCTTTTCATGATCATTCCACTTGTAGTCTTGGGATGGAATCATTGGTAAGTGTCATGTATGTTATGTTATATGATCCAATGAACATGAAATATTAATATGACTTTGTGATGATATGTCTTTGGTTATGATCATGCTTTATGTTGTTGTGATATTTATCTTGTATATGCTCTATTGTATGTGCATTAACGACTTTCAAATGACTTAGCATGCTTTCTAAAGAAATGGTCCTTTTCATGCATGTCCTGAAATGTTTATGTGCATATACCAATATTAGTACATGTAGCGTACTAATCCCTTACTTTATATAACTACAAATGTAGGGTCCGGCCATTGAAGATTAAGAAGGTCGATTGAAGAAGCTTGCAACTCTTTCTCCATTTATTGGTAGGTCCTCATGTTCAGCGATGCTATCTTTTCGTTATTCTAGCATATGAAGAATTTTGTAGTTTTAAGAGATACTCTTTATTTCCTTTTATGCTTGGATTCTATTTTAGCAAGGAATATATGTCATATTGACATTGTATTTGCTAAATCCATGATTCGTATTCTTTATATGGTTTTTATGTGAGACTGCTTTTAGATTATAGCATGTATGTTTATCATGTTTCTATAAGAAAAGCCTAAGTAAGCTTCTATGTGGGAGGTCTATGTATACATCAATATATGTTAAGCTTGAAGTCTAAGAATATTTCACATAGTATGCAAAAGTTTTAAATTTTTCCGCTTTTGTTTTAACCGATGATATGTTATAAAGAATGCTAAGGGCATGTCTGAGTCCTCTAAGAAGACGATGACGCCGGTCGCATCTGGAGGGTGCTTTCCGGATGTGACAGGAGTTGTCCAATATCATTGCCCAATAGAGTTACTGGGGTTTACTTGGTATAACTTGATATGGTTGACTTCGATGTCATATTGGGGATGAATTGTTTGCATGCTTGTTTTGCTTCCATAGATTGTACAACAAGGGTAATCAAGTTTAAATTCCAAAATGAACCCGTCTTAGAATGGAAGGGAGGTAACTCAATCCCTAGAGGTCGAATTATTTCGTGTCTAAAAGCTTACAAAATGATCTCTAAAGGGTGTATTTATCATGTTGGAAAGGTCAATGACCTTGAATTTAAAATCCCTCCATTAGAGTCGGTACCCATAGTGAGGGATTTTCCGGAAGTTGACTTGCCATGAGTTCCTCCCTAAAAGGAAATAGACTTCGGCATAGACTTGTTTCCATATGCAAAGCCTATTTCTATCACTCCTTACCGGATGGATCCGGATGAGGTGCAATAACATAAGCTTCAACTCAAAGATTTACTTGAAAAAGGTTTCATAAGACCTAGTATTTCTCCTTAGGGGGCTCCGGTTTTGTTTGTAAAGAAAAAGGATGGGTCCCTTATGATGTGCATCGACTATGACCATTTAAATAAGGTTACCATAAAGAACAAGTATCCTCTTAATAGGATCGATGATTTGTTTGATCAATTACAAGGGGAAAGCTACTTTTCTAAGATTGACTTGAGGTCGTGTTATCACAAACTTAGGGTGAGAGGGGAGGACATACCTAAAATGGCTCTCTAAACTAGGTATGGTCACTATGAGTTCCTTGTCATGTCCTTTGGTCTAACCAATGCCCCGGCGGCTTTCATGGACCTAATGAATAGGGGGTTCCGAGATTACCTTGACTCCTTTGTGATTTCTTTATTGATGATATTTTGGTGTACTCCAAGAGTGAAGATGAGTATGTGGATCATTTAGGGGTAGTGTTGCATGTCCTTAAGGAACACAAACTATTTGCCAAGTATAGAAACTCTGAGTTTTGGTTAAGATTGGTTGCATTCCTTGGTCACATTATCTCGAGTAAGGGTATAGAGGTTGATCTAAGAAAGACGGAGACGGTTAAAAATTGTCGTAGACATTTGACTCCAACCGATATTAGATGTTTCTTGGGTATAGCCGGGTACTATAGGAGGTTTGTGGATGGGCTTGCGTCCATTGCTTCTCCTTTGAGTACCTTGACCCAAAAGAGTGTTAAATTTGAGTGGTCAGAGGAATGTGAAAGAAGTTTCCTAACATTGAAATATAGGCTTACCTCCGCTCCGGTGTTGACTTTACCAGAGGGTACCAAGGGTTTCGTGGTATATTGTGACGCTTCCCAATGGGGTTTGAGTTGTTTCCTTATGCAATATAGGAAGGTAGTAACCTATGCCGTTAGATAACTTAAGGTGCATTAGAAGAACTACCCAACTGATGACCTTGAATTAGCGGTCTTATTGTTTGCCTTGAACATATGCAGGCATTACTTGTATGGTGTCCATATGGATGTACTTACCGACCACAAAAGCCTTCAATATGTGTTCACCCTAAAAGAGTTAAATCTCCTACAAATAAGATGTTTGGAACTTTTGAAGAATTACGACATGAGTGTTCTCTACCACCCCGACAAGACCAATGTTGTTGTGGATGCTTTAAGTCGTATGACCACGGGAAGTGTTTCTCATGTTGAAGAGGATAAGAAACACCTATTAAAAGATTTTCATAGGTTGGCTCGGTTGGGTGTTCAGTTGGAATATTCTCCAAATGGTGGTTTTGTGGTCCATCATAACTCTGAATCGTCGTTAGTGGTTAAGATGAAGTCTAAGCAACATCTTGATCCTCTATTGATGGAGTTGAAGGAGTCGGTACTTGTCAAGCTTAATGAGTCATTCTCGCATGGGGGATGGAGTACTTACGTACCAAGGTAGATTGCATATACCGGATATTGACAAGTTGAGAGGTAAAAGTCATATGGAGGAATCACCTAGTTGAGGGAGAAAAATGGGAGGCCGAGGCCGACATGAAGTCCCATTATCCTCATCTCTTTCCTCAAAATTCTATCCAAAGATGAGGTTAGTAATCCTCTTAAAACAAACTAATTAATAATGTTGAATTTGGCTTGACTTGCTAATATGTGCATAATTATGACAAAGGTTCATGCTAGAATGGGTTTTCATCTAAATATGCTCATTTACTTAACTTGCACTAATTTGTGGTGTTGTGTATAGTTGTTTTTCAAGAAAGGATATTGCGAATTTTAAAGGTTCCTTGAACGAAGTTTTTGCATAAGTCACTCTTGATGTTATATTGAGTTCGTGTTGACAATGAGAAGGTAGTTCCTCATGTTGTGAAATTGATCTCTTATATGTGGTAAGTTGAGTTTTGAGTTTCTATGTGTAAATGCCATGCTGATATGTTGATTCGAGTTGTAACTCATGTTTTAATATGTTGTTGTTGATTAGGCAGCTAGTCTTGAGTCCTCCTCTCCCTATAAAAGTATTTTAGTGTTATTCGGCGATGAATGTTCCTACGGGCGGATAATGCAACACTCCAGAAGTCCAAGACTTAATCTAGAGCCTCAGATGAGGAGCAAAGACTTAGAACACTGTTTTAGGGCCTAAAATTATAACAACCCAAAAGCACCCCCTAGAAGCTAGGGAAAACTCCCGGATCGTGGCCGGGCGTACTTGACCCTTTGGGGTCTACAAGCCTTTCAACTCCTGTTCATTACATAAGACATGAAAAGTAGTGCGGAATTTAAAACTTTTCACGAATACTTAAATAAAGGAAGTCTTTCATAAATACTTAGAGAATCTCATCGTCACAAGCCAACTTAAAGACACGACTTAGAATCTTAGGCACACGACCCTTTACAATAAAAAGAAAATACATAATAAGTCTTAATAGTAAAACTAGGATACATAAATTATGTCCTTGAATATATGAGGACATACCAAATCTTGAGAGAGTAGAATTCACAAGCTTCAACTTCAACCTTCCAAAAGCTTCCAACCTATATAAGGTATATAAAAGTATTGGGTTAGTACTAAACAATGTACTAAGTATGGCATATGCAAAAACATGTAAAAAGGGACATTTCAGTGAAATAGTCTTTCATGGCACATAATTATAACATTCATGAATTTAGAAACAAATCAACATAGGAACCATCATTTAACACGTAAAGAAGGACTCACATAATTTTAAACCAGAATAGGCATTTACAGTAAACTCTTCCAAAATTTAACAGTAAGGTTGAATGGACATTACAGTGAATTGTTTTGAAATATTATAGTGAAAACCTTACAGTGAATGGTACGGTCCAAGTCATATGAACCCGTTTTCCTTTGAATCTTCCCTACCCCAAGGTTATCCTAAGATTCCCTAAGGTGAGACAAGAAGGGATCATTAATACACCCCCTTCAAGGCACACCAAAGTGAACCTTAAGACAACCCAATCATAGGTGTACCTCGTTTGGAAATCATATCCACGCCCTCGGCTAACATATGCAACACACTCATGGAAATATAGGTCACACTAAGTGCAATGTAAGAGTAGCATCCCATACTACCACTCCCACTTAGTGATCCTAATGGATTCCATTTACTCAAGCACTTCACAATAATCATCCATAACACCAAACCATAACAGTCATTCACACGGATTTCATGAAAGTACTCTTCTCCCATAGTAGGTATAGGTCACACTAAGTGCAATGTGATAATAGAATCCCATACTACTACTCCCACTTAGTGCTCCTAATGGTTACTATTTGGATCGAGCAATTCACGACATTCATACACAACATCATCAATATACAAGTTAACTAGTCCAATCAATTCTTTTGTGGGAGTTAGCTTAGCCGACAAAGACCATGAGAGCTAGACATGGACTCTCGATATTAACCCCTATCGGATGAGGGATCGTTACTTGCCTAGAGTAAGGTCATGCTTTTAGCTTTTACATGGCCTTTCCAATAGCTACACCTATGCGGGCACATAGTTAAGGGATAAGGAGATTGCTACTAAGTAAGTCATTCTCTACTAACGAGAAGTACTCATCTCAAGAGGTACTTTGGACATACAACATCTCAACTCACGAAGTGTAATCACCTCTCCTTCATATCCTCTCGGTGCTAGGCATAACTCCCTACTGATTCTCAACATCTTAGACTATAGGTCAAGGATAACTAATGAATACCGCATATCAACTCACGAAGGGCATTCATCTCCCCACCTATCTTAGAAAGAACATTAGGAATAGTGAGGTCGCTACTAGACACTTCATCTCAATTCCCGAAGAGTGTCCACCCCAAGATTCCCCTTTTCTCAACTTAACATCATACATTCTTTTAAGGTGTGTGTGTACATGTGAGCACACCTTGCATATAAGCGTCATTTCATTCTTATCAACTTCTATACATGATTTCAACCTTCATTCATCAAATCACACACTTTACATGCTTCACATAATCATATACTTCGTTTAGACATAATCTAGGTCAAACCTACAATTCAAGCTTCACAAAGCACAATACAAGACACATTTTTAATATCACTTCATTTTACCCATTAGGCCTTCAAGACCCCATTTACAGTACAACTAAGTAATATCAAGTTCATCAAATAAACACCGCCACCAAGAAGGTGGACCATACAACTCAAGAGCAATTTATAATAAGAATTATACAATACAATCAACTCACCATATATCCAAGACGTCCTCACCTATAACCAATTCCTCAATATTTTATCAAAATAAGGCCCTTAGGGCAGTAGCTAAACCAACATGACAACACAAGAAAACAAAAGTTTATACCCTACTCCAACATGCTCATATAACCCATTTCCCAAGCTAAAAGTTGAAATTTGCATAAACATGAGTTCATTAGTGTTTTAACATCAAAATCGCCAATTCATACTAGAATAAATACATTTAAACCTTTAGAATACTTTTACAAGAAGACCCATGCTTAAAATCAAAGATAGAAGAAATTTGAGTTTGGAAACCCATTTTGAAATCTTTTGGAATTGACTCCTTTAATGAAAAGGGATTCTAGGATGGATACCATGCCTTAGATAATAGAAATCCCAAAGATTTTGGTGAACAAATCGACCACCAACAGCCCTCCTATCACTTCTTGACTTCTACTTTCCAAAGAGACTTGAGAGAGAATTCTAAGGGAGAGGTGTTTTGGGGTTTTACGAAATGAAGTCTAAAATTAGGTATTAGGGTTTGAAATACATTAATATACCTATATAACCCTAAAAATAACTTCCTAGGTTTATAAAAGACTTGGGGTGAATTTACCAAACACCCCAAGACTTCGCAGCCCCTTTGACAGCTTTTGGGCAGTCTCACCAACGGACCAACCAACGGACCGTTTGTCAAAGGATGGACTATTGGTGGGGTCTCGTGGGTTGAGACTTAGTTCCATTTGGAGCCTTTCTAACTGAACTTTCAGGTCCAATCGACGCCCATGGTCGATGGTCCGTTGGTGGACCAACGGACCGTTCTGTGAGTCGTCGTTTGGTCACTGCTTTGGCAGTTTGGTCCAAGTCTTGGTCCCTTCATCTAGGGTCCCTTGTGGGTCCTATGTGGGGTCATGCCCGGACCTCTAAACTAAGTCGTCTAGGTATTAGTAACATCTCATGCAAGTTTCAAGTAAAACAAACACATAAAACTAACCCAAACACATCAAGACACACAAGTACTTTCTAAGGCACACCTTCCGAACGTCATAGACGTTCTTGGTCGGTTGACCTCAAAACTTAACCAAACTTCACACACTGCCTAAGTACACTAAATTAAATCATTTTAAATTAAAATTAACTCGAGAAACAACCACGAGGCTCTAGTTCACCTTCGTTTGAATTAGGGCGTTACATTCTCCCCACTTGGGATAACATTCGTCCTCGTATGACACTAAAACTCTAGGACCATAAAGGACTCACTTAGAATCACATAACACATTACACTTATTATAAAAACATCAACAATCAAAGCATCAACTAATAAGAAAAATCATTTCACACTTTCAAACGCTTAGCAACATAGGCAACTTTTGCCAAACTTCGCAAAGTCAAAACTCATTTTTAACCTTCTTTTATGGAGGAACTACCTTATATACATTAAACACGCTCATATACAACATTTTTGCACACATTGAAACTTCAATTGAAGACAAAACAAATTTTCTCAAAAATGCAAAATTTCACAGTGAGCATCACTGTAGCCACTGCCCAAACATTCATTTTTTTCAAAAATTTATTCTTTGAGCAATTAATCAAGATGACATGATCATTTGAACTATAAAACCACATAAACTCATTTCATAACATTAAAAAAACAATCATAAAGGGCTAAGACTTAACAAGATCATCAAAACCGGATTAGTTATCCTTCCTAGCTCCCATCCCATAGGAAAGGTTCTTCTTGGGATCATTAGGATCTAGGGAAGCTTGATTGACATCTTTCCCTCTTGCTTTGAGGTTAGGGAAGTCCCTCATTTTGTGGCCTTTTCTACCACAACTAAAACAACCATCCGTTTCGGCAAGACACTTACCTGAATGTTGCTTTCCACAAGTAGGACACCTTGTATAATTGGGTAATGTAATTGTATCTTTTTTTATCACTTTGTATACTAACTGCATATGTAGAGGTTTGTGGTGTTGGAGTATTTATTATTTGGGTTTTTGGAATAAATGGTTTTGCAAACAGGCTATTTAGGTTTGTATTTTTTGGAGTAGTTTTTTCCATAGCTCCTGTGCTTGTACCTGCAACTGATAATTTGTTAATATTTTGAGTTTTTAGGTGTTTTTCAACGTCACCTCTTAGCTCTGGCCATTTACCGTCTGCCTAACGACGTAGCTCCACATTTTTAGAGTCATGCTGCTGACTATTAACTGTTTCTTTAAGTACTTGTACTTCTGTTTCTATTTTCTCCATCTTTTGACAAAGATTTGTCATCATAGCTAATATTTCCTTCATTGTATCTTTTTCTTGAGAGATAGTCTGCAATAATATTTTTATCAGTCTTAATTATCTCAATTGTAAATGTAAAATTTTAAATATTTAATACTAATCTCCTTATTTCTTTTGTCGTAACTGAATCATCTATCTTTCTTGTTATCCACCATTTTACTTGTGTATTATCTGTTCTTACAATGAATTTATTATAAACAATATATGGTTCAAATGCTAATAAACATTTATATAATGCTAATAATTCTTTTCTATTTATTTCCCATTTAATTTGTGCCTCTGTATAAGATCCTGAATAATATCTACAGTGATGTTCTATTTTTTCATTTTTATATTTATATTTTAAAACTCCTCCATAACTATGATTACTTGAATCTATTTCAACTATATAAATAAATATTTTATTTTCATCATGAAAATAGAGTTTTGGTAATTTTTTACATAATTTCTTAATATTTCTTATATGTTCTTTATCTTTATTATCAAAATGATATTCAACATCTTTTTTAAGTTTTCTATGTAGTGGTTTTAAATATTCTGCTAATTTTGGTATGTACTCTCGTACTTGGTTTACTAATCCTAAAAAGGATTGTAATTTCTTTTTTGTATCTATATCTTCATCTAGGTTGATTATTTTTTGTACTATATGTGTTTGCATTTTAATACCATTTTTATCTATTTGTATTCCTAGAAATTCTATCTGTGATTTCATAATTTCTGCTTTCTTTTTACTTAAACTTATACCTGATTGTTTAATTATATGTATGAATTTTTCTAATAATCTAATATGTTCATCTTGTGTTCTAGAGAATAATAATATATCATCTATATAAACTATGCAATTTTCTAATTGATTAAAATAATTATCCATAAAATGTTGATATCTACCTGGTGCATTTTTATATCCAAACGGTAAAACGCTCCATTCATAGAACCCTTGCGGTACTGTGAATGCTGTTAATTGTTTTGATTCTTCTTCTAGTTTTAGATGATAAAATCCTGATTTACAATCAAATTTACTAAAATAGTTATATCCTTGTATCTGCCTTATTTTTAATATCTTATTTGGTATTGGATAATTATAAGTTTTAGTTTTAGCATTTAGATTACGATAATCTATAACCATTATACTTTTACCTCTTTTTTGTTCACTATGTTTATTTACTATAAATGCTGGACTTGTATGTTTACTATTACTCTCTTGTATGTAATTATTCTTTAATAGTTCATCTATATGCATTTTAAATTCGTTTAAATAATCAAAATTATATTTTAATGGTTTTTGTCTTATGTTTTTCCCATCCTTCTAATGGATTTTCACTATATAAAAGTTCTAATTGTTCATTTATTATTTTAATCTTATCTATTGTAAATATGATAATTTCTAGTTGGTTTATTTGTTTGCTATTTATGTTTTCCATTTCTTGATTTATTTTTTCACTTCCTTTTATCCATTCTTTTGGTTTTCTTTGTTTATTATTTACTCTTTTTGCTCCTATTTTATATCCACATGGTGTAGTAAACCACCAATGTGTTTTAGTTATAATATGAGGATATAGTTTATCTAAAAATGGCATTCCTAATAACATATCTTTTGTTGTAAATTCAAAATTATACATTTCTTCTATTATTAAGATTTTATCCCATATTTGTATTTTTATGTTTTTTGCTTTATATGTAATCATACTACTTTCATTGTTGAATCCTGTTACTACCATAGGTGTTTTTAATTTTTCCCATTTATCTTCTGGTAAACAATTATATTTATATATATTTGTTTCTGCTCCTGTATCTATCATAGGTGTATAATATCTGTTGTGATATCCTTCTACAATAATTTTTGCAAGTATATATATCTTCATTACTCATTTTGTTCTTTTTATAATTATTTTCTTATTTTGACAGGTTATGATTAATTGTTCATCTTCTATTTTATATGGTGTAAATTGATCTAACCATTTTATTCATAAAGTAATATTTTGATTTCCTTGGTAAACATTAAATGGTATTAATAATAAAATTCCTCCTATAATTATTTCTTTTTCTACTATTTCTTCATTTATAGTTACAATTTCACTAGGTAATCCAGGGCATACATGTCCTGTTTTTGTAATTTCTGTATCTAAAATTAATTCTCTAATTATATAATTATCTTCTTGTCCTGTATTTATCAATATCCTGTATCTTTTTTCATTAATTATGCCAGTTATAAAATAATGATTTGGTGTTTCTTCTTCTGTATTTAATATTTTAGGAATTTCATATTTTCTTTTGGATGTACTAGCTCTTGATGAAGTAGTTCTATCTAATATATTTGGTATACTTGAAATACTTATTCTTTCTTTTATTATTTCTAAGTCTTCTTCCATGTCAATTTCTTTATAACTATAATCATTATTATCTATTATTGTAATTACTTGGTCAAAAGGGTTTTCTATTTTTATTCTATCAATTTTATTTTTTGCCATTACTTTATGTTTTGTTGTTAATATATATAGATTTTTACATCTTGTTGTAAATATTTTACTTCCTGGTGCTAATTCTATTAATAATAGTTTCCAATATAATACCAATGATTTATCTATGTTTCTATCTGTTAATGCTATTGAGTAATTTGCACTTATTATAAATTTAAATTTTTGGTATATTAAATTTCCTTTTACTGCACTTATTACGCTTTTTTGTATAGGGTGTATTATTCTATCATCTGCTAAATATATTTCAATAGGTGTATCTATTCCTTCTCTAAAACATGCTTTTATTAGTATTTCTGTTCCTCCTAAATGTACATATTTTATAGGTATTTTTGCTTTTATATGTTGTATTTCTTGATTTATCATTCTTTTGTTTAATATAGGTATTTGTGCTTTTCCTTTTGTATATTTACAATCTACAATATGTTCTTTTTGACTAACTACATAATATGCTTCTTTATTTCTTTTAAACAAATTTTTTAAAGTGGGTATTTCTAATAGTTTATCTACACTTAAATCTAATTGTTTATTTTTTATTTGTTGGAAAATTGTATTATCAAATATAATTTTTTGTTCTACTGATTCTTCATTCTGATATTCTTCTTTAGATATTATTTTTATATCATTTTCAGTCATTATATTCCTTCATTTATTATTTCATTATCTAATTCCATTTTTATTCCTTCATTTTCATATTCATTTTCTATATCTGAGATTTCATATATACTATCATCATCACTTAATTCATAGTCTATATAATCTATTTGCATATATTTTTCTTCATCCATAATTATTTCTACTGATTGAAGAAGAAAACCATAGTAGTGACTAGACGAGATGATTATTAAATTATTATTATTACATAAGAAATAAGTATAATCTGTGAAGAGGTCAGAAGGAATAAAATTTTAAGCGAAAATATGATAAAATGACTACCTATTTATTAGACGATGATCTTAATTATATGATATTATTATTCTATATATTGAAAGATCTTGATGCTGATATAAGAAGAATAATATATGATAGATTAGTAACATATGAAATAATTGAAGAAACAACTTATGGTTGGTCAGAATTAATTATCTCAGATAATTTTGATCTTGATTACTTATATGATGTTTTAGAATTATATAGAGATCAATGATAGATATTTGATATTATGGAAAGAAACTAAAGAAAAGATAGATCTAGAAGAAAAATTATTAATTGAAAATGTAAATAGATATATATATCTTAGAGAAGAAGAATATTTAGAATATATAGAAACTAATGTTAAAGAAATACAAAGATTAAATTTAGTCAAAAAGGAATATTATGAAAAAATATTTTCTTAAAAAATGAAAAAGGCAAATAATAATATAGAAAGAAAGGTAAGAAAGATAAAGAAAAAGTTAAATAATTTATATACGAAATATGAATCATTAAAAATCACTAAAAAAGATACTAATAAAGAAAATTTGTCAGATGACATTTTCCACCTACAAGAAAAACGAAGATCCATCGTTTGATCGACGAGCCGACAATGGCTCCGTAGGTAAAGACTTGGTCAAATTCAATGAAATCTCTGAAACCCAGTCTCTGTCGCAAATGACAACTTGCCATTACAGGCCGTTGATGGACCTACGGTCCGTAGGTTGAAGAGTCGTTGTTTGAGGGGTGTGTTCACTGTTAATTTTCCTAGTAAGTGGTTTAATTATTTAATTAGTTAGGGGTTTTATTAGGGGTTAAGGGGTGGTTAATTAAGTTAGTAGAGGTTCTATATAACACCTAACCCTGATTAAACTAACCAAACACCACACTCTTCCCCAAACTTCAACCTCCATTGAAGAACACTAGATCTCCAATTCAAGGACGAATTTAACAAGGTTTTCATCTCAAGTTCGTGGCAGGATCATCACTAAGGTATGGTTTCTTTCACTCTTGGGGTTCCTGTAACACCTCTATAACGACTTAACTTGAGCTCCAATTGTCCATACTTTTAACCAAACCACTAACCAACAGGACAGTCCGTTGGTAGGACTATGGGGCGTAGGTGGGGTGGCCATCGATGGCACCTACAATTTCTTCACGTGTCTCGTCCAAGGAAAGGGTATTTTGGGGTTTCCACCTAGCCTTCCTAAAAATAGTCAGATGGTTTATTAAACTCATTTTAGGTATTTTAAGTGGGTTTATAAGTCATAAACACTTAGATGAATTCACTTTTTAAAATCAAACCCACAAATCTCTAAGAAACTCTATAGAACTCCATTGGATCCAAAACTCAAGATAGAGCTTGGCTGAAGATTCTTTGGTGATTTCTCCATCAAATCTTCTCAATTTTCGTGGCCTAGCATCAATTAAGGTATGGACTTCATCCTTGAATCTCTTTTCTTAAAGAAGCCAATCTTGAAAGTGATTTTCAAAGACTTCTCAAAAAGATAAACTTCTAACTTATAATCTAGCCATGGGTTCTTGCATAAAATATTTTGAATCATTGTATATTGATTGAATTGATGTTAATTTTATGATTTTAGACTAAAAACTCTATGAACCCATGCAATTCATGAAACCCTAGTTTTGACTATTTTATGGGTAATTTGACTATGCCTCATTGCTATTGAATTCTTGTGTAGTTTGATTAGGGCTATTGAATTATGAAAGAATCATGCTAGAATTGTAAGTAGGCTGCCCTAGTTTGATAAAGTCATGTTGTATCATCTTTGATTCTTTGTCGATTGTAATGATTGGATTAAATTGGTGACTATGGCTATTGGTAAGACCCTTTGTATACTGAGTTGGTTGAATTGACTATGGATTGGAGTTGTTAGATTGGATTGGTGGTATGTAGACCTAACTCTCTCTATATTGTGTAGTGTAAGTCTTAGATTATGATGATGTTTGGTATGGTCCACTTATGGTGGTGGTCCTTATGCGCTATACTTGTGAATAATGTGGCTTCGTCGGCATTACTTTATGAATTGTGAAACAATATGGCCTCGTCGGCATTACTCTATGAACTATGTTACTAGAATGTAATACTTGGCTATGTGATCATTATAAAGTCTTTATAACTTATGTTTATATGTGAATTCAAAGCATGAATTCTTCTAGTTGATGATATGTGTCTCTAGTAGTCTATAGTGAAGTTGTTAGGTGTATTACCTTATGATTGAAGTATGATGCTTATTGTTGAATTATATGAGACTTGTGATGGTTTATATTGTCGATTATATAGTAGTGAATAGAGTGACCTATAGTTGACTTGGTTGTACCTATGGTTGCTTGGAAGTTATGCTATATGTGATAAGGTGAAGTATTTGTGTGTCTTGTTGTGGTAGACTTGTGTCCCTTACTTGATACATATTGAATGTGATTATGGATTCTTGACTTAGTATTCTAAAGCTCCTTAGTCTTGTATATGTAATTGACATGTGACCTTGAACATTAAGAAGTTCAATTATGTGGAACCTTCAACCTAGTTGGAATGTTATGATATCCTTGTAGTTGAAAGTCGTAATGGTATCCTTCTTTTGTGAATGGTCGACTTAGGGTTGATTGGCTGGAATGACATGAAATCATTCATATGAAAGTCATTAAGATATCCTCTTAGCCTTTATAGGTAGCCTTAGTGGACCCTCTTTGGTACGGTGTAATGTGATTGGGTCATGAACTAGATATGGAACCTCTTCATATGTTCCTTTATTTAAAATACTCTATGAGAACAAAGGCTAGCACCGAGTGATTATGCTTGGGAAGTTGATTTAATTAATATGACCTTAGAGAACAAAGAAACCTTCGATATTCATTAACCATGTGCCTACATAGGATGTGTCCTCGTTATACCATTGGCAAGTAGAACAACCAACCATAGGAAGAGAGATTCATGACTCCGGATTCCATGCATAGCTAGTATGTTCTATGTCGGTTATTGCCTACTCATCATATGGGATACATGCTAGTGTTGGATAAGTTCTATGAAGTTTAGATAATGGAATGTGACACTATCTAGACACTGCAAGATTTGGCTTGGAAGATGATAGTGTGTGAGTCCCTAGGTCTTCTCCAAGACCATTATGTGTATGTCCTTAATTGTTGAATGTCTCTTACATGGACTGATGAAGATAATGACTTGAACTAAGAGTATGTTAATGAATAAGTGCTTATATAGAGTAGCTTTAAGGATTTCCTAGTTAAGGTGTGGAGCGGATATATGAATTTTCTATTCATGTCGTAATTACGGAAGTCTTAAGAGTAACTCTAGATAGGAAAGTTAATTGATGAAATAGACATAATCTAAACTTAGGTAGTCTTAAGGATTATTTAGGTAAACTTTGAGAGGGTCTATGGGCACTCACTTATTGAATTACTTAAGTAAGTCTTATGATAACCTTTGTGACGAGAGTGGCACATTTTTGTTTTTGTTTGTTATAAAGTTCACTGTAATGTTACACTAATATTACTGTAAATTGAAATATATTTGATATGACTTGTAATGTGTTTTAAATGAGATATTTGGTATTTAAATATGGTTCTTATACTTATTATATGATGTTTTAATCAAAAAGAGCATGTTTCTCATAAATGTTTGTTTCTCATTATTTTATCCATTATGTCATACTTAGTACATGCATTGTACTAATTCCATACTTTTTGTCTATCTCTAAAGAAGTGGCTAGATAGTGAGAGGTTTCTTGAAGCAAGCTTGGAATTTAATAACCTTTCAAGCAAAGTTGGGGAATGTCCTCACTCTATTCGAGGAAATTATCATCTTTAGACTTCTGTTATTTAAAGTATTGTAATAAACATTAGATTTATATATTTCGATTGTATGGGTCATGTCCTAAGTATTATTGAGTCTATGAATGGCGTATGTTGAGACTTAGTGTTTTATATCGTTTTAATATGAAAGATATTTAAAGATGTTATTCGTGTGAAAAGTTTTAATTCGGCGCTACTTTTCATACATGTATGCGATGAATGACGTCTAATGGATTTTACAAGACCTCTGAGAGGTCAAATACGCCATGTTCAACCCAAAGGTTTCCTTTACTTCTAGGGTGTACTTACAGAGTGTGACAAACTTGGTATTAGAGCATAGCTTATGAAGTAGTAATTAGGAATCAAAAAGTCTCAAAAAGCTATGTACAGTAGATTTTTGTTCATATGTGTGAGTCGCGACACATTCATGAGCAAGAGGCTATCGGACGATAGAGTTTCCCTCCTTTTCTACTCTTGTATTGTGCCGTAGAGTAAAAAGGTATGAGTGTCCTTCTTAATGTTTTTCCTCGTGTTTTTAAGAAGATGAATACTAAAAGGATGGCTGCAAGGAGGGCTGAGGAAGAGAGGGTGCATGAGGAGATTCCTCTTCAAGTTGCGCAAGTTGAGAAAGTTCTTTAAGGTGGACAAGTTCCACAAGGTGCTGAAGATGCTCATGTTCCTATTGTTGAAGTAGGTAATGAGCTTTCGTTAGTTACCGCAGAGTTGTCTAATAGGGAGATCAGAGAGGCTCTAATTGACCTAGCTCGAGCCATGACTACTCATGTGACTAGGGATGTTGGGCCTAGGGTGAATGCTTTGGAGAGCACCATCACATATAGATTGAGAGACTTTGTGAGGATTAATCCTCCTATCTCTCTAGGCTTTAAGGTTGGAGAGGATCCCCAAGAGTGTCTTGATGGTGTGTACAACATGTTTAGTGCCATGGGGTAGATTCATACCAATTGAGGGGTGTTGCTCAAGTGTGGTACCCTCCATGGAAAGATAATAGACCGGTTGAGTCGGGTCTCATAGAGTGGGAAGAGTTTAAGAAGGCTTTCTTAGAGAAGTATTTTCCCCGTGAGAGGAGGAGGTGAAGGTTTAAGAATTCAACAACCTTAATCAATGCAATATGAGTGTTGAGGAGTATTCCTTGAAGTTCACTATGTTTTCTATGTATGCTCCATCCTTGATGTCTAACCCAAGGAATGAGATAAGTAGGTTTTTGACCGGTGTTGCCGACCTTGTGAAAGAAGGATGTCGTACGACCATGCTCTATAGTGACATGAACTTGTCTAGGCTTATGGTGTATGTTCAATCAATTGAGGAGTCAAAACTTGGTAGGATTGGTAGGAACTTCAAGAGGGGTGGACCTAATGAGAAAAACCAACCTAGATTCAAGAAGAGGACTCTAATGCAAGATGGACCTAGTGCTCCTAAGGTCAAACTTGAGAAGGGTAGTGGTTCTCAAAATGGTAAGCCTACTTGTGTTACTTGTAGGAAGAAACACTATGGAAAATGTCTAGTTGGTAGCGGGAATTGCTTTGGTTGGTGGTAAGGAAGGACATAAGTTGAGGGATTGTACTTCTATTGCATCTAAAGGATGAGAGGGCAAGCAAGTTCCTCGAAGTGTTCCGGAAGGTGATGTTCCAAGGAAGAATCACTTTTATGCACTCCGGGCTAAGGGATCAAAGCCGGATGATGAAGATGATGCCAATAATTTATAGTTTTCTCTCTTTAGTGTTATGAGTTCCTTCTAAGTGGGGGAGTGTGGTGAGTAGTGGAATTGTGTTTTGTTGTCTCTTCTCTTCTATTATATTCATGCTTGAGAGTTAGAAACTCATAGTAGCATGTTGGATGTTGCATTGTGTTTAGGAGTCTTGTTGTAATTGAAATTCATCAATTCCTCGTATTGTGCATTTTATTAGGTTATAATTATGTTGTAAAATGAGTTTATATGGTTTTTTTTTCTCCTATTGTCATGCTTTTATCATCAATTGCCTTAATGATTCAGTTTTGAGAAATTTGAACATGTTCACTGTAAGGAAATTGTAATCACTTTGAAGATTTTGTAAAAATGAATAAATAGTTCTTTTGTTTAAAATGGTTGTATGGTATTTATAATTGATGTATATAAGCATGATAGTGTGTACATAATAAGTTTCCTACAAATTGAAATGAAGAATATTAGTCTTATTACATAATGAGTCGTAGATTAGTTCCTATCCTCTTGTTGTGTTTTGAGTCTCTTAAAGTATGAGAAATTGGTGTTCCTCCTAAATTGAGTATTGTTTATGGTGTGGTATTGATATGGGCTGCTAGTCTTGAGTTTCTTGTCTCTTGAAAGTGCCAAAAATGAAGCAAGTGTCATTCGAGGATGAATGTTGTCCAAGTGGGGGAGAATGTAGCACCTCTATAATGACTAAGGTGAAAATAGAGCCTAAAGCTTGTGTCATGCGGTCTTATAGTCCTAAAATGGTTTTAAATGGGGTTATGATGCAGTGTTTAATGTTTCGTGATTTTTGAAGGTCAAATGTCCAAAAACGTCCACGATGTTCGAAAGGTTTGCCTTGAAACGTCCTTGTCTGTATTAGTGTGTTTCGTCAAGTTTTACTTGTTCTTTTTGGATGAAATTGATGTGAGAGGTATTAAATATGTGTACAACAATATTCAGGTTGGAAACGTCCATGAAAAACTCTCCAAGGATAAACCTCGGGTCCTTGCGGAAGGAGCCATCTTGGTTGGAAAAACTGCCAAAAGCAGTCCCACCTACGGTTGGCAATCGACGCCCAGTAGGCTGGTTGACACCCCGTAGGTGGAGGGCGTAGTTGGGTACTTAGGCATGGGAACTTGTGCTCCAATTGTCAAGACTCTTACCCAAACCACGGACCAACAGGACAGTTTGTTGGTAGGGCTACGGGGTGTAGGTGGGGTGGCCGTCGATGGCACCTGCAATTTCTGCAGGTGTCTCGGCCAAAGCAAGGGTATTTTGGGGTTTTCACCTAGCCTTCCAAACAATAGTTGGACGGTTTATTAAGGTTATTTTAGGTATTTTAAGTGGATTTATAAGTCTTAAACACATAGATGAATTCAGTTTTCAAAATCAATTAAGGTATGACCTTCATCCTTGAATCTCTTTTCTTCAAGGAGCGAATCTTCAAAGTGATTTTCAAAGACTTCTAAAAAATGAGCTTTTAACTTGTAATCCAGCCATGGGTTCTGGCATAAAAAGTTTTGAAACATTGTATATTAACAATTAGTACTAATATCATTATTTTATACAAAACAATCTCTATGAACCCATGCAATTCACCAAACCCTAGTTTTGACTATTTTATGGGTGATTTGATTATTCCTTAATGTTATTGATTTCATGTGTAGTTTGATTAGGGATATTGAATTATGAAACATTCATGCTATAATTGTAAGTAAGCTTCCCTAATTTGATAATCATGTTGTATCATCTTTGATTCTTTGTGTATTGTACTCACTGGATTGAATTGGTGAGTATGGCTATTTGTAAGAGCCTTTGTATATTGATTATGTTGAATTGGATATGCATTGGAGTTGTGAGATTGGATTGGTGGTATTTAGACCTAACTCTCCCTATATTGTGTAGTGTAGGTCTTAAATTATGATGATGTTTGGTATGATCCACTTATAAAGGCGGTGCTTATGTGCTATACTTCTGAAAAATGTGGCCTCATCGGCATTACTTTATGAATTGTGAAACAATATGGCCTCGTCGGCATTAATTTATGAACAATGTTACTAGCATCTAATACTTGGCTATGTTATCATTATGAAGTCTTGATGACTTATGTGTATATGTGAAGTCAAATGATGAATTCTTCTAGTTGATGATATGTGTCTCTAGTAGGCTGCAGTGAAGTTGCTAGGTGTATTACCTTATGATTGAAGTGTGATGATTGTTGTTGAATTATATGAGACTTGTGATGGTTTATATTGTTAATTCTATAGTAGTGATTAGGGTGACCTGTAGTTGACTTGGTTGTCCCTATGGGTTACTTTGAAGTTATGTTATATGTGATAAGGTGAAGTATTTGTGTGTCTTGTTTTGGTAGACTTGTGTCCCTTACTTGATACATATTGAATGTGATTATTGATTCTTGACTTAGTATGCTAAAGATCATTAGTCTTGTATATGTGATTGACATTTGACCTTGAACATAGTTAAAAAGGTTAATTATGTTGAACCTTCAACCTAGTTGGAAGGTTATGATATCCTTGAAGGTTAAAGTGGTAATTCTATCATTCTTGTATGAATGGTGGACTTAGGGTTGATTGGCTGGAACAGCATGAAATCATCCTTAGGAAAGTCATTGAGCTATCCTCTTTGCGAGTGTAGGTAGCCTTAGTTAACCCTCTTTGGTAAGGTGTAATGTGATTGGGTTGTGAACTAGCTATGGAACCTCTTCATATGTTCCTTTATTGAAAATACTCTATGCGAACAAAGGCTAGCACCGACTAAGTATACTTGGAAAGTTTCTCTAATAAAGAATACATTATAAAACAAAGAAATCCTCGATATTCCTTAACCATGTGCCTACATGGGATGTGTCCTCGTTCCACCATAGGCAAGTAGAACAACCATACATCGGAGTAGGGATTAATGACTCCGGATTTCATGCATAGCTAGTATGGTCTATGTCGGTTATTGGCTATTCTCATCATATGGGGTACATGGTAGTTTTGGATAAGTTCTATGAAGTTTAGGTTGTGGAATGAGATGTTATCTAGACATTGCACGATTAGTCTTTGAAGATGTTAGTGTGTGAATCCCTAGGTCTTCTCCAAGACCATTATGTGTATGTCCTTAATTATTGAATGTGTCTTAAATGGACTAATGAAGATATTGACTTGAACTATGAGTATGTTAATAAATCAGTGCTTATCTAGAGTAGGTTTAAGGATTGTCTAGTTAAGGTGTGGAGGGGGTATATGTATGGTCTCTTCATGTCTTACTTAGGAAAGTCTTAAGAGTAATTCTAGATAGGAAAGTTAATTGCTGAAACAGAGATAATCTAAACTTAGGTAGTCTTAGGGATTATTTAGGTAAGCTGGGAGAGGGTGTATGGGAGGTCTCTTCTTGAATTACTAAAGTGAGTCTTATGATAACAGTTGGGAGGAGAGCGTCACATTATATGTTTTTGTGTGTTATATAGTTCACTATAATGTTACAGTAAATTTACTGTAAATTGACATAAATTGGATATGACTTGTAATGTGTTCTAAATGTGATCTTTTGTGTTTAAATATGATTCTTATAGTGATAATATGAATAATTAACAAAAAATAGCATGTTTCTCATAAATGTCAGTTTCTCATAATTTTATCCATTATGCCATACTTAGTACATGTATTGTACTAATTCCATAATTTTTGTCTATCTCTAAGGTACGGCTACAAAGTGAGAGGTGTCTTGAAGCAAGCTTGGAATCTAGTAACCGTTCAAGTAAAGTTGTGGTATATCCTCACTCTATTCGAGGACATTATCCTCTTTAGACTTCTTTTATTCAAAGTATTGTAATAGGCATTAGATTTATATATTTCAATTGTATGGGTTGTGTCCCAAGTATTCTTGAGTCTAAGAATTGTGTATGTTGAGACTTAGTGTTTTATATCATTTTAATATGTAAGATATATTAAGATGTTGTTCGTGTGAAAAGTTTTAATTTCGCGCTACTTTTCATACATGTATGCAATGAGTTATGTCTAAGGCTTGTACAAGACCTCCGGGATGTCAAGTACGTCGTGTTCAACCCAAAGGTTGCCCTAAAATCTAGGGTGTACTTGCGGGGTGTGACAATTCCTTTCCCAAAGAGGCCCTTCCAAAGATGATTTTCAACTTCCCCAAAAACTAGGGTTTCAATGTAGACATGGGTTCTCTTTTCAAAATGAATATGTTAATTAATTGTGATGAACTATAGTATTTTATCATTTCTAACTAAGAATTAATGGTCAATTATTCTTACTTAATCAATATTTCACTTTTGAGCCCTTGTTCTTCGCTACACACATTATGTCTTGTAATTCTATAGCAATTGTGAAAGGTGATGACTATATGAATGTGTAGAATAGTAATTGCTATTTATTACTTCTTTAATTTACCTTGTTTATGCATTGGTTATGTAATTCTTTGTAATTGATATATGATGTCAATGAAAGGGCAATAAGGTATGAAGATTGATTGTCCTTGAATTCGAATATGAAGTATGATTTACTTAGATTGTGTTGCTTCTATGTCTAATAAGTGGTTGTGATGTTGATAGCAAGTATTCCTCATCCTTAACCCTAGACTATTGAATTATCTATGAAGTATGCAAGTATGTTAAGATATGATTATTATATGATTGAAAGTAACTCTTCATGATTATGATAAAGTGTTGAGTGAAAGGTTTACTCACTTGTATGTGGTTTTGTAAAAGTGAAAGGGTAGTTCTCACTTATAAATATCAATGATCAATTATTATAAATTGTTCACATAGGGGTATAGAAGAGACTAATGTGATCTTAAATGATGAGTATGATGGCTACTAAAGGGAATAGATGTTTAGCACCAAAAGGGCATGTAAATGAGATGGAGGTCTCACGTTTAGTAAGTCCGGCCTCCCACTTGGGTTTCTTCACGTTTAGTAAGTCTATATTCCCAACATATGTGTTGTCTCATGAGATGGAAACCTCCATGTTTAGAAGTCAAGTTTTCTAGTAACAATCTCCTTGACCCTTAACTATGTTCCCACATAGGACAATAGCTTAGTGGATCCACCTATATAGCTATGTAAGATTTGTTACACTTTAGGAAAGTGTTAAACCTTTATTTTTGGTGTGGTAGGAGAACACCGGATTCCATGTAGGTCACATGGTCTCATGTGGGTTATTGTACATCTTTCCCTAATGTAATAAGGTAAATGAATAAGTCAAGTATGTGAACTATTAGTAGGTCTTGTCTTAAAGGTTTCTAAATAGGGTGAGGGAGGGTATGGGACTTCTCTTACTCACTGCATATGTGGGATCCTAAGGGAGGGTCTTAGCAGTGTTCTTGTATGATTAAGGTTATTTCATGTTGCTTATGTCAGGTTATATTTGATCTTATGAATCAACCATGTTATGTTGCATGTATGTAGTAAGTCACTTAATGTGATAATTATCTTTGTATAACGTTATGGGGTTCTATTCTTGGCATTTGCACAAGTATTGCTTTGGATTGCTTATATGTTTGGTTAATATCATGTTGGGTTGACTTATAATGTTCTATATATGCATATGTTGTAACTCTCCGGAAATGACATGACTTGGAATAGAGCTTAATCTATTAAATAATGTTCAAAATGATGTTTCCAAACCTATATTACTGTTATAAGTTCATTTAGAAAAGGTTAGAGCCAAAACAAAAAGAAAGACCTAGACGTTCGGAAACTAGCTAATTCAAACTAGTGGAAGTCCCTATGTTTGGTGAAGGTTTTGAAGTATCAAATGAAGTCCAATACTTGTAAAAAGACTTTGGATAGGTAGTATGTAGTACAAAGGGTCCAAACGTCTAGAAACGATACCCCAAGGACCAACTAAAGGGTCCTTGGGGAGGACCCCAACATGGGCAGGCAGGCTGCAAAAGCAGCCTACGCAAACAAGATTGGAGCATGAGGTGTGCGACGCACACCCTACACACAGGATACTGCCTCAATAATTGTGAGTCATCCTTGCGGCGCGAGTCTTACATGCACCTCACTGCCTCGATCCAAAATTGCAAAAAAATAACGGGAATTTTCTCCGCGACGCGCAGCCACTTCCCAGAATAGTTAAAGTTGTATTTTTGGTAATTTATCTTCTTAAAAAGACCCATTTAAGTGAAGGGTCTTTTGGTTATTTTATAGGACGACTATATATGGAAACTAGGTCAGTTTTAGATCACTTTTTACACGTAGAAATTAGATTCAAACGCAATTACCCATCTCTATCAAGAGACACTCTCTTTTCTAAACTCCATTGAAGAACAAGAAGAGTTTAAGGAAGAAGACGAAGGGTTCGAGGTTTCCAATCAAATTTTGCTGATTATTCGTCTATAAGGTATGGGTTTTTCACTCTTGGTATTCCTTTCCCCAAGAGTTCCTTGCAAAGATAGTTTTTCAAGAAATTCAATTCTAGGGTTTTTACTCTACAAAACTGGTTTTTTTCCTAACTCTAGATTTATGACTATCGATGAAAAATAATTATTTTATATGGTTTATTTCACACGAATTGTTATGTATTTGATTAATAATGTTTTAATATCATGTGATGCATGATCTGTTTCTAAATAATGGTCTTTATTGGGTCTTACTTACTACTTGATAACATGTAAACGTCGGGATTGGAACTAAGACTTGAATGAACTCTTTGATGACACATTCCCTTATCCTATATATAAATTAATTTTGTTTATGAGTTGAAGAATTAGTATTGGTTATGATATCGAGTATTTCACTATGTTGTTGTTATGATTATTGTAAGTTTAACGTAAGTTCTTGAATGTGGTTCTTGCAAGCAAGAGGTAAGTCTTCTAAAATCATGATTACTCTATGATGGTTATGTTAGCCTATGAATGATGATGTTATGCTATGGAAGTATGTATGATGTTGCTATATATATATATATATATATATATATATATATATGGTTGGCTACATATATGTTAATTATGAGATCATGATAAGAATACGATTAATGCAAGTTTATGATATTTTCTTGTATGCTTTACACAAGATGATTATGCTATGTTAATCTCACAAACGAAGGGTTGGGATGAAAGGAAATTCTCATCTAATCCTAAAGAGCTTATGATCATCTTTATACAAGGATTTAATTTCCTATGACTTATGATAAGATTTATGAACATATGATAACTTAAAGGAAAAAGGAATTAAGCTTAGCATCGAGAGAGCTAGATATGAGAGGTGTACCTTTCCTAGTTTGAAGGTAGGTTCAAAATGTCTCTCATGAGATAGAGGTTGCTATGTAATGTGGAGCTATGGGTCTCTAATACATCTTCTAGTTCTTGAACTATGTTGTCGCCATAGGATACTAGCTAGTGGATCCAAATACAAAGCTATGTCATGTTTGGTTCTACTTTGGCCGGTAAACCACCTTCCTTCGGTGTGGGTTTTCAGGACACCGGATTCCATGATTATCTCACATGGTCTAATGTTAGTTAAGGCAAATGTTCCCTCATGTAAAATGAAAGACAAGTAAATGGACGTTTACTAGGGTGACTTGAACAGTCTACTTAGTATAGGTAGGTGTATGAGACTCTACCTAGACATTGCACGAGTTGACTCTAAGGGAAGTCCTAGGAGATTTTTCCTATGTAATAAGATAACATGAAAGGTATGATGCTTATGATACATGTTATTACTCTTATATGAAGATGGTTACGTTGATGGACATGTTATTGGTCTATATTGCTTTATGAGGTGATGACTACTTATGTTACAAGTTATATGAATCCAAACTATACTTATGGTCTCCTATCTTATGTACTAAGTTGTGTGGGGCTATGGGGCTTCCCTTGACTATTGCACTCGTAGGTTGGGGATCGGATCATTGGTAAGTGTTTTGTATGTTATGTGTATATGATCTTTTGAATATTAATTGTTAACATGACTCTATTATAATATGTCTTTGATTATGATTATGCTTTATGTTGATGGAATCCTTAACCTGTACATGTTCTATGGTATGTGCATTGAAGACATCCATATGACGTAGAATGCTTTATAAAGAAATGATAAATGATCATTTTTCAAGCATGTCCTTAAATTTTATGTGTGTATACCCATACTTAGTACATCTGGCGTACTAACCCCGTAACTTTATACTACTACAAATGTAGTATCCGTCCATTGAAGATTAAGAAGGTCAATTGATGAAGCTTGGAACTCTTTCTCCAAGAGTTGGTTGGTCCTCATGTTCGGGGATGCTATATTTCATGTTCTAGCTTATGAAGACTTTAGTAGCGTTAAGAATATTCTATTTCCATTTATGTTCTTTTGATTCTTTTGTATTAAGGCTTATATGGCATGTTAACTATTTATTGTCTAAGTCCAGATTCAAACTCTTTAGATGGTTTTATATATGTGAGACAAGTTTTGAGAATATCGTATGCCAATATGAATGTTAATTATGAAGTCTAAGTATAATTCACATAGTTTTAAAACTATTCATTTTCAAAAAAATTTAACTGATGACATAGTATCTGTAAGGGCAACGACGTCAGTCGCATATGAGTGTACTCTCCGGGTGTGACAAACTTGGTATCAGAACATGAGGTTAAATATCCTTAGGATCAATGTCTCACTAAATGACATTACCTAGTGTCTTGTTCATGGTTCTGAAGCGCGCCACAATTGTGGATGAGAGGATATGTGATGATTAGGAAAATTCTCTTTTCTTGGTAATCTTATGTCGTGCCTTTAGAGTTTTGACACTATGCGTCTTTTATTATCAATCCCTTTCTTGTGGTTATAGTTGATGAACACAAGGACAGCCCCGAGAAGAGAAGTAGAAGAGATTGCGAATCACGGAGCTACTCTCTAAGGCAATCGAAATGCTCCTCAAGTGAAAGATGCTGCAAACAAACAAGTTCCAGTCAATCCTCCGGCAATGACGGATGGTGAGGTTAGGGAAGCCCTGTTCTGAATGTCCAAGCCATAACCACTCAAGCTCAAGCCATTACAACACAAGCTAACATAGAGGTTGTTCCTCGAGAGAATAAATATGCTAGTATTATGGCTAGCCTTCTGAGAGATTTCACGAGGATGAATCCTTCTATGTTTTTCGTTTCTAAGGTTGATAAAGACCCCCGATACTTCTTTGATAAGGTTTACAAGATTTGTTTTGCTATGGGGGTGAGTACTACTGAGAAGGCTAAACTTTCTGCTTATCAACTTAAGGACGTGGATCAGACATGGTACAATTAGAGGAAGGATAGTAGGGCTTTAGGAGGTTGTCCCATGACTAGGGTGATCTTCAAAAAGGCCTTTCTTGAAAGGTTCTTTCCAAGGGAACAAATGATAGCTAAGGTAGAGGAGTTCATCAACCTTAGTCAAGGAGGTATGAGTTTTAAGAAATACTCCTTAAAGTTCATTAAGCCGACCAAATATGCTTCTTCTTTTGTTTCCAATGCTAGGGATGAAATGAGTCATTATGTAGCGGGTGTGTCCGAAGAGCTTGAAGAATAATGTCGTGCATCCATGCTTTATGACAATATGGATCTTTCTAGGTTGATGGTTCATGCTCAACAGGTTTAGGAGAGTCGTCAAAGGAAGAGGAATAGGGAAGCTAAGAAGGCAAAGTCTTTGGAAAGTGGTTCTTCTAAGAGTAGGCTTGATGTTCAAGACAAGCCAAAGTTTAAGCAGAGGTTTTCAAACCAAGTTCCTTCAAATTTCTCCAAGAATCGCAATGATAGAGGTTCTAATCCTACACCTCAAAATGGGAGAAATGTTGATTCACCAACAGAAAGACCAACTTGTAGTAAGTGTGGTAAGTAACATGTGGGTGAATTCCTTGTTGGAACTAATAGTTGCTATGGTTGTTTCAAAGGTGTCCATATGGTGAAAGATTGTCCTAATGTGAGAATTCAAGGAAAGGGGAATAGCCAATCTCAATCAAGCGGTCATAGTTCTAAAGTTCCAAAAAGGAACAGTTTCTATGCACTCAAAGATAAGGGTGAACAAGAAAGCTCTTCCGACGTTGTGACGGGTATGTTACAAGTTTTTCTATTAATGTTTATGCTTTTCTTGATCTCGGTGCTACCCTTTCTTTTGTTACGCCTTTGGTAGCTAGGAAGTTTGATATACTTCCTGATGTTTTGATTGAACCCTTTTCGGTTTGTACCCCAATGGGTGACTCTGTAATTGCAAAAAAAATCTATAGGAAATATCTTGTAATGCTGCCCAATAAAGTCACTCTTGTTGATTTGGTTGAACTTGACATGTTTGATTTTGATATCATCTTGGGTATGGATTGGCGTCATGATTATTATGCTTCCAAAGATTGTAGAACAAGGGTAGTGAAGTTTCTATTTCCAAATCAACCCATTCTAGTGTGGAAGGGGGAAATTCTATGCCAAGGGGTCAAATCAATTCTTGTTTGAAGGCTTGTAAGATGATAGCCAAGGGTTGTTTATATCATGTGGTGAGAGTTAAAGATCTACAATTTGAAACTCCTTCTATTGAGTCAGTCCCTTTAGTGAGAAAATTTCTAGAGGTTTTTCCTAACGACCTTCCAGGAGTTCCTCCCGAACGGGAAATTGACTTTGCAATTGATTTATTACCGGACACGAATCCCATTTCAATTCCTCCATATAGAATGGATCCGAATGAATTGAAATAGTTGAAGCTCCAACTCAAAGATTTACTAGACAAGGGCTTTATTTAAACTAGTATTTCTCCATGGGTTCCCCGATCTTATTTGTGAAGAAGAAGGATGGGTCCCTTAGAATGTGCATTGATTATCGCAAACTTAATAAGGTCACCATAAAGAACATATCCTCTCCCTCGGGTTGATGATCTCTTTGATAAACTACAAGGTGCTAGCTGTTTTTCCAAGATTGACTTAAGCTCAGGACTAGATATGGTCACTATGAATTTATAGTTATGTATTTTGGGTTAATAAATGCCCCAGAGGCGTTTATGGACCTAATGAATGGAGTTTTCAGAGATTACCTTGACTTATTTGTGATTGTGTTCATTGATGATATTTTGATATACTCCAACAAAGGAAATGAGCATGAGAGTCACTTGAGGTTAGGCTTGCAAGTCCTCAAAGAACACCAACTTTAAGAATTTAGCAAGTATGAATTTTGGTTGAGTTCAGTTGCTTTTCTTGTCCATGTTATGCTATTGTGAGGGTGTAGAGGTTGATCCGAAGAATGATGTGTTCATAAATTGGCCTAGACCTTTGACTCCCACTGACATAAGAATTTTCTTGGGTCTAGCCGGGTATTATAGAAGGTTTTTGATGGATTTTTGTCCATTGCTTCTGCTTTGATAGCTTTGACCCAAAAGAAGGTGAAGTTTGAGTGGTCGAAAGCTTGTTAAAAAGGTTTTCAAGAGTTGAAAGATAAGCTTACTTCCGCTCCGATGTTGACCTTACCGGAGGGTAATGAAGGCTTTGTTGTGTATTGTGATGCTCCCCGAGTGGTCTTGGGATTTGTCCACATTCAACATGTCAAGGTGATAGCTTATGCTTCTAGGCAACTGAAAATTCATGAGAAGAATTACCTAACTTATGATCTTGAGTTAGCTGCTGCAAGTTTTTCCTGAAAAATATGGAGAAATTACTTGTATGGTGTGCAGGTTGATGTGTTTACCGACCATAAAAGTCTTCAATATGTGTTTACACAAAAGGAGTTGAATCTCCGATAAGAAGATAGTTAGAACTGTTAAAGGATTACGATATGACTGTCCTTTATCACCCTGTAAAGGCCAACATGGTTGCGGATGATTTGAGTCGTATGACTATGGGTAGTTTGTCTCATGTCGAAAAAAAGAAGAAAGAACTTGTGAAAGATGTTCATAGGTTGGCTATATTAGGTGTGCGGTTAGAAGATTCTCCAAATGGTGGTTTCATGGTCCATCATAACACCGACTCAACATTAGTGGTGGAGGTGAAATCTAAGCATCATCTTGATCCTCTATTGATGGAGTTGAAGGAATCAGTACTTGGTATGCTAAATGAGTCATTATCCCAAGGGGTGATGGTGTTCTTAGGTACCAAGGGAGATTATGTGTACCAGATGTTGAGGATTTGAGAAATCAAATTCTAGAAGAAGCCCATGGTTCTCGCTATTCTATACATCCGGGTGCCACCAAAATGTATCATTATGTTAGGGAAGTCTATTGGTGGATGGTTTAAAAAGGGACATAGGAGAGTTTGTTGCAAAGTGTCCAAATTGCAAACAAGTTAAAGTTGAACATCTTAAACTTGGTGGTTTAACACAAATCATGGATGTTCCTACTTGGAAGTGGGAAGCCATCAATATGGACTTTGTTGTTGGGTTGCCTCGAACCTGGAGGCAAAATAATTCTATATGGGTTATTGTGGATAGGTTGACCAAATCTAAAAAAAATTCCTATTAAGTCTACTTATACAGTCGAAGATTATGAAAGAATCTACATTAATGATATTGTGAGTCTTCATGGGATTCTTTTGTCCATCATTTCAGATAGAGGTGCCCAATTTACTTCTCGTTTTTGGAAGGCTTTTAAAAAGGTTTTAGGTACTCAAGTGAAACTTAGTACTGCTTTTCATCCGCATATAGATGGTCAAGCGGAACGTACCATTCAGACCCTTGAAGTCATGTTAAGAGCCTGTGTTATTGATTTCAAAGGAAATTGGGATGATCACCTACCTTTGATTGAGTTATCTTACAACAATAGCTATCATTCGAGCATCTCCATGGCACCTTTTGAAGCTCTTTATGGTAGAAGGTGTACATCTCTGGTTGGATGGTTTGAGGTTGGTGAGTCCTCACTCTTTGGTCTAGAGATTATCTATGAGGTTATACAGAAATTTCGACTAATAAGAGACAAATTGAAGACTCTCTATAGTCGGCAAAAGTCTTATGCGACAATAGAAGAAGAGATCTTGAGTTTGAAATAGGTGATCATGCCTACTTAAAAATTTCACCTATGAAAGGGGTGATGAGATTCAGTAGAAAGGGGAAATTAAGTCTCCGTTATGTTGGCTCTTATGAGTTTTTGCAACGGGTTGGGAAGGTTGCCTATGAGTTGAAACTACCTAGTGACCTAGCTTCAGTTCATTCGGTGTTTCATGTTTATATGCACAAGAAATGCGTGGGCGACCCGGTATTTATTCTGCCTATTGAAGGATTAGGGGTGGATGAAAACCTATCCTATGAAGAGGTTCCGGTTGAGATCCTAGATCGCTAAGTCAAGAAGTTGAGAAACAAGGAGGTTGCCTATGTAAAGGTTCTATGGAGGAACCATCTTGTTGATGGTGCGACATGGGAGGCTGCAACCAACATGAAGTTCCGCTACCCTTATCTTTTTACTCCTTGAGGTTAGACATTTCCTCTTAATAAAGAAGTAATGACTAATCATGAAATTGACTTGTTTCTACATAGGTGCATGTTTTGGTAAAAGTTATACCAATTTGAGCTTAAGAAAATACATTCATACTCTATTCTTGCACATATATGAAATATGTATGCATGTTGTCTTCCATAGATTTTGTTGTTTTGTTGTTGTATTGAGGAGAATTATAGCATTGAAACTCCTTGATGTATTTTGAGCTCATGATAATGTTGAGAACGAAGTTCCTCACTATGTGTTATGAATATGGAGCTCTTATACTTTGTGTGTCATGAATTGAGTGCTATGTGTAATGTTATGGTATATGTTGTAAGGAGTTGTGAAGTACTCCTATGAGCTGTGACTCATTATTATTTTATGTTTTTGATTGGTTGGGCTACTATTATTGAGTCTATTCTTACCCTCCAAAATGATTTTAGTGTCATTCGGGGACGAATGTTCCTAAGGGGGGGATAATGTAACACTCCGGAACTGCCATGACTTAGAATAGAGCTTAATATATTAAATAATGTTCAAAATGATGTTTCCAGACCTATATTAATGTAATAATTTCATTTAGAAAAGGTAAGATCCAAAATGATAAAGAAAGACCTTGACGTCCGGAAACTACCTAATTCGAACTAGTTGACGTCCATATGTTTGGTGAAGGTTTCGAAGTGTCAAATGAAGTCCAAAACTTGTAAAAAGACTTTGGATAGTTATAATGTAGTACAAAGGGTCCAAACGTCAAGTAATTACACCGCAAGGACCATCCGAAGGGTCCTTGGGGAGGACCCCAACATGGGTAGGCAGGCTGCCAAAGAAGCCTGCGCGAACAAAATTGGAGAATGAGGTGTGTGACGCACAGCCTACACACAGGCTACTGCTTCAAGAATTGAGATACAGACTTGCGACGCGAGGATGACACGTATCTCACTGCCTCGACCTAAAATTTCAGAAAAATAACGGGAATTGGCCCCGCGATACGAAGCCACTTCCCATAATCGTTGAAGTTGTATTATTGGTAATTTAACTTCTTATAAAGACCCATTTAAGTTAAGGGTCTTTTGGGTTATAGGACGACTATATATGGAAACTTGGTCAGTTTTAGACCACTTTCTACAGGTCAAAATCAGATTCAAACACAATTACCCATCTCTCTCAAGAAACGCTCTCTTTTCCAAACTCCATAGAAGAACAAGAAGACCTTAATGAAGAAGACGGAGGCTTTGATGTTTTCAATCAAATTTCGCCGATTGTTAGTCTATAAGGTATGGGTTTTTCACTCTTGTGATTCCTTTCCCCAAGAGGTCCTTTCAAAGATAGTTTTCAAGAAATTCAATTCTAGGGTTTTTACTCTACAAAACGGGTTTTCTTCCTAACTCTAGATTTATAACTATCGACGAAAAGTAATGGTTTTCTATAGTTGATTTCACACGAATTGTTGAGTATTTGATTAATACTTTTTGAATGTCGTGTGATGTATGATCTCTCTCTAAATAATGGTATTGATTGGGTTGTACTTACTACTTGATAACATGCAAACGTCGGGATTGGAACTAAGACTTTAATGAACTCTTTAATGACCCTTTCCCTTATCCTACATTATAAATTTATCTTGTTTATTAGTTTAAATGTTAGTATTTGTTATGCTATTGAGTATTTCACTATTATGTTGTTTTGATTATTGTAAGTTGAAAGTAAGTTCTTGAATGAGGTTCTTCGAAGCAAGAGGTAAGTCTTCTAAAATCGTGATTACTCTATGATGGTTATGTTAGCCTATAAATGATGATGTTATTCTATGGAAGTATGTATGATGTTGCTATGTATATATATGTTGGGCTACAAATATGATAATTGTGAGATCATGATAATAATACGATAAATGCAAGTTAATGATATTCTCTTGTATGATTTACACAAGATGATTATGCTATGTTAATCTCACAAACGAAGGGTTAAGATGAAAGGAAATTCTCATCTAATCCTAAAGAATTTATGATCATCTATATACAAGGATCTAATCTCCTATTGCTTATGATAAGATTTATGAACATATGATAACTTAAAGGAAAAGGGACTTAAACTTAGCACCGAGCGAACTAGATATGAGAGTAATCCCTTCCCTAGTTGGAAGGTAGGTTCACAATGACTCTCATGAGATAGAGGCTGCTATGTAATGTGGAGCTATGGGTCTCTAATACATATCCTAGTTCTTGAACTATGTTGCCGCCATAGGATACTAGCTAGTGGATCCACCTAGAAAGCTATGTCATGTTTGGTTCTTCTTTGGCCGGTAGACCACCTTCCTTCTGTGTGGGGTTTCATGACACCAGATTCCATGTTTAGCGCATATGGTCTAATGTCGGTTAAGGCGAATGTTCCCTCATGTAAAATGAAATACAAGTAAATGGATGTTGACTAGGGTGACTTTAAGAGTCTACTTAGAATAGGTAGGGGTATGAGACTCTACATAGACATTGCACAAGTTGACTCTAAGGGAAGTCCTAAGAGATTGTTCTTATGTAATAAGTTAGCATGAAAGGTATGATGCTTATGGTACATGTTATTACTCTTATATGAAGTTGGTTATGTAGATGGAAATGTTATTCGTCTATATTCCCTTATGAGGTGATGACTACTTATGTTACAAGTTATATGAAGCAAAACTTTACTTATGGTCTCCTATCTTATCTACTTGGTTATGTGGGTTTATGGGGCTTCACATGACCTTTGCACTCGTAGGTTGGGATGGGATCATTGTTAAGTGTTTTGTATGTTATGTGCATATGATCTTTTCAATATGAATTCTTAACATGACTCTATGATAATATGTCTATGATTATCATCATGTTTTATGTTGATGGAATCCTTAACTTGTACATGTTTTATGGTTGCATTGAAGACATTCATATGACTTAGCATGCTTTCAAAGTGAAATGATAAATGATCCTTTTTTCGTGCATGTCCTTAAATGTTATGTGCATATAATCATACTTAGTACATGTGGCATACTAAACCTCAATATGTGAGAAAAGTTTTTAAATTTTCCGCACGTTTGACCTATGAAATGTAATGATTAATGCTAAGTGGCTAGTCTTAGTCATTTTTGAGGATGACGATGCCGGTTACGTCTAGGGAGTGCTCCCCGGTCGTGACAGATGCATCCTGTTCACATCATACATCTTAATATTAATACTAACCTCCATTAAAGTATACTTATGCAATGTATGGGTGAAGTCCCATTCCCTCACTCATACTAAGTAAACATCTGAAGAAGCCATGACTAGAGTTCATATTCTTATCTTAGTTCACTTCTTAAGAATTCGGGAGACATTGCCATAACCGACATAGACCATGTGAGATACATGGAATCTGGAGTTCCACTCCCACACGGAAAAGAGAGGATACTACTTGCCTAAATTAGAACCTTTCTTAATACATATCTAAGTGGATCCACTAAGCTAAGACCTACAGGGGCACGTAGCTATGGAACAAGGAGATTGCTACTACAAACCCGGACTTGCTAACGTAGAAGGCTTCCAGCTTAGGAGACGACGCATATCCTTGGGACCCCGAACTTGCTAAACTTAGAAGGAACCCAGGTGTCAAAGCCGGACTTGCTAGTTGTAAAAGCCTCTATCTGATTTTCATATTCATTTGGTGCTAAGCTCAAGCTCCCTTTTTAAAAAATCTTTAAGCCTTTACTTAAAATTGATTCCTAAAGTAGGTTTTAAGAAAATAATCCCTCATATATCATATCGATCAAAGGTTTCTAAGCTGAGAATATCCTTTTATCATAGACTAAATTATGTGAGAATGTCCTTTCACATAATCATAACATTCATAACATAGTCTAGTTTAGAGTACATTTGAGGAAGTATTTCAAGATACTCACATCAACTAGAATATCTTTAACCTTATTCATTCAGTCATTCATGTGTGTACATATGTGAGAAAGCGTTTCACCTAAAAACCTTTAAGCAACACATGTTCATACCATTCTAATCATATACTTTTCATCCGTAATAAGATATAAAGGTGCAAATAAGAATTAACCTGTCAATTGACCACATAAACACATCATATTCATAGCTATGAATGGGAGTGTGTGTGTACATATTACTCATCGTAATGGAATAATAACAACAACATTGTCATTAAGGGAGATTCCATTCAAAGGATCACAACACATTCATAATATCCTTAGTCATGAATAATTCACGTATAAGGCTTTTAAGGATTCTGAACCACACACATTATATTCGGCATGGGTACATTAATCATTCAACAAGGTAGTTCATAACATTAATAAGATCATACATTCATATAGGGTTTATGTGGGTAGGTTCCTTCCACAATAGCATCTCATGAAATCTCAACATGTATCCCACGCCATGTTCATCACAGGTCTCAGCGGTGCGGCTAGAAGGGTGCCTCTTGACATGAACAAGTGGTTCGGGTTGTGTGTTCGCAGGTGCCTTAAATAAGGACTTAAGGACAGTATCTTCTGCCAGCTCTGTAGCGGCATGCTATGGCTAAATCTCTTGCATCTCGAAGATAGAATCTATATTTTTCTAACCCTAATTTGTATAAAGTATGTATCACTAGATCGGAACTGACATGTAGAGTTAGACACACATGTTGCGGGTAATTAAGATGCTACACAATCACTATCCATCATACCAAGGGTTATCACTACTTAACTTTTAGCATGCATTGTTAGTTGATGCAGTCCCAAGGTCAAGATCCCGCTTCAGACTTCCTATATTCAGCTATGAATGTGAATTCAGATTGAGGGGAAGCCAAATTACCTTTCAGGCGATGAAGAGCAGTGTGATTGTTTGCCTACTATGGTGTGCCACCCAAAGAAGAAGTCGATGATCGCCAAACCCGATCACCAGACTTGTGGCGATGAAAAGATATCAAATTTTGGAGAGAGGTGATTGGAATTTTGGGGAAATTATAAGACATAGAATTTTTTAAATATGTGGTAATGATTTGGGGAGTGATTTAGGGAGGGCGTTAAAGAGGGGAGACGGTTATGAAAATAAATTGGAAAGAAATTGGAAAGAAATTGGAAAGGGGGGTTTAGATTTGAATGGTTGTGTTTTAAATAATAGAGGTCAGATCGTGTCGATTCACTAGCAGACTAGATACATGATACCCCTTTAACGGTATGTGGTTCGATCGACGGTCCGTCGATCGCTCTTATGCTTAAACAAGTTTTTAGGTGTACTTGGGATGTATAGACACCATTCAGTGTCCGTCGATTGAACGAAGTACCGTCAATGGGGTCGGTAAACATCTTCACCAGACCATTTTCTATAGATTCTGATTTGCCTCCTGCACATATAACAATAATTAGGCCATTCTTTTTTATTCTATGGGAACATTTTAGACACAAACTCAATGCTATGTCTAGCGAACTTTAAAAAGAAAAATAAACTAGGTAAACACTATCTACTCTTGTGAAGGAAAATCAACTTGACACCGAAAAACAACTTGACCATACTTTTAAACCTATGGTTTGCCAGACCTTACACCTTTGGTTGCCTCCAAAGAAGCTTATGATTTAATGACGCAGCACGATGCCGGTCTCTTGATTACTCAGACTTCATCAACATAATATGTCTCAATCACTTGTTGCACATTCTCCACATTTCCCAGATTCAGCTTGATCCTCTGTCCATTCACCTTGAACCTTTTTCCATCAGTATTCTCTAGATCCACCGCTCCATGTGGGAACACTTGCTTGAGTAGAAATGGTCTGGACAAATTTGATTTGAGCTTACCATGAAACAAGCGCAACCTTTAATTGAAAAGAAGTACAAGATCGCGGCTACAAACTCATGCTTTTAAATTTGTTGATCATGGTACTTCTTCATCTTCGCTTTGTACATGGTTGCACATTCGTAAGCTTTTAGGCGAAACTCAGAGAGTAGGTTCAAGTCTTGTACCCTTTGAGTTGATCTAGTGGTTCAATCCAAGATAAACTTCATCATTGCCCACATGGCCTTGTTCTCTACCTCTAATGGCAAATGACAAGACTTCCCATATACAAGTTGGTATGGAGACATGCCTATGGGGGTCTTATATGCTATGCAATATGCCCATAGTGCATCATCTAGCATCCTTAACCAATCAGTTCAATTGGTATTCACAGTCTTCGCCAAGATTTTCTTTATTTCTCTGTTGGACAATTCAACTTGACCAGTAGTCTATCCATTGTAAGGAGTCGCTACGATGTGGCGGATGGCATATTTTCCAAGAAATGTTTTGAACAACTTGTTGCAAAAATGGGAACCTCCATCCCTGATTATTGCCCGTGGGGTGCCAGATCTGGAAAATATAGTCTTCTTCAAAAATGCGATGACACTCTTGCCTTCATTTTTGGGGAGATTAATTGCGTCCTACCATTTCAATACATAGTCAACGGCCAACAAGTATATACTTCATCCCATAAGAGCTAACAAATGGCCCCATAAAGGTAATGCCCCATACATCAAATAGCTCGATTACCATGATTGGGTTCATAGGAAGCTCTTGCCTCCTTGAAAATTCACCTTCTCTATGGCACCGGTAACAAGACATGATAAACTCATGGGTGATGAATGGTCAGCCAATAGTATCCAAACTGTGGTGTCCCCAATAGGAAATTAATGACACGCCTCGAGAATACTCAATATCTCTAGCTCAGACACATAGAGACAAATAATCCCATCGGCGCAACTTCGATACAAGTATGGCTCATCCCAAAAGAACTTTTTCAATCATGCATGAACTTCTTCCTTTGATGCGACGACAAGTTTGTTGGTACTACATCGCTTGCCATGTAGTTGCCAAAGTTGGCAAACAAAGGAATGAGTTCATGTGAGGCAACCAATACCTTGTCATCTGGGAACATATCATTTATTTCACCCTTTCCCCAAGCTCGAGTTAAGCTTCATCTTCTAACCTCGACAGGTGATCGGCAACTTTGTTCTCCGTTCCCTTTTGATCATTCACTACAAAATCAAATTCTTGCAACAACAACACCTATATAATAAGCTGAGGTTTAGCAACCTTCATTGCCATGAATATCTCACCGTTGAATGGTCTGTGTATACTATCACATGTGTCCCAAGCAAGTACGAGCAGAACTTCTCAAAAGCAAACACCACCACAAGAAGCTCTTGCTCTGTAAGTGTGTAATTTTGTTTGGCTACATTTAGGGTTTTGATAGCATAGTAAATGGGGTGAAGGATATTTTCACTTATTTCCCCCAATACTACTCCAAGCGCCACCCCACTAGCATCGCACATAACTTCAAACGGTTCCCTTTAATTTGGAGCAATAATGATATGGGCAGACACAAGCTTCTTTTTCAACTCTTCAAGTTCTATCAGACAAGCATCGTCGCAGTAAAATTTACACTCATTATCAAGAAACCTGCACAACGGATGTGCAATTTTTGAGAAATCTTTAATGAACCTTCTATAGAACCCGGCGTGCCCAAGAAAACTTCTAACAGCCTTTATGGAGATGGTGGTGGAAGCCTTTCGATCACCTAAACATTGGACCTGTCAACCTCAATACCCTTGCTCGAGATCCAATGACCCAACACAATACCTTTTTTGACCATGAAATGACACTTCTCCCAATTTAGAACAAAATTACAGTCTTCACATCTTTGAAGCACTTTGGCTAAATTGTCTAATCAACGATCTAAGGAGTCGCCAATGACAGAGAAAACATCTATGAATACCATAATATTTTTGTCACCATGTTAGAGAAGATCGACATCATACAACGCTATAATGTGGCAAGTGCATTGCATAACCTTAATGGAATCTGTGGTCTTTTCTTGATTTTCTGGGGCTATAAAGATCTAATTGTAGCCCGAATACCTATCAAGGAAGCAATACAATCCCTTAAATGCAAGTTATCCAACATCTGGTCCATAAACGGCATAGGGAAATGGTCGTTTTCTGTCCAACAATGAACTTCTGATAATCCATGCAAACTCTCCATCCGGTAACCGATCGCATTTGAACAAGCTTCTTCCTTTCATTCAGGACCATAGTGTCACAAACCGCATGTATACCCTACAATTTTACAGTATCCTTAGGTCGTGGCACGGCGTACGTGACCTCTCGGAGGTCTTGTATAAGCCCTTTCTGATCGTTCATCGCATATACATAATGAAAAGTAGTGCAGAATTAAAACTTTTCACAAAACATTAGAATATCTGTAATAACATATTTCATTAGAAATCATAGGAAATACTATGTCTCAATCTCATCAAAGCTTAGACACGAGAATACTTGGGACACGGCCCATACATCAAAATATAGAAATGCTTAGTCTATTACATTACTTCAGTATTAAAAAAATCTAAGATAATTATGCCCTCGAATCAAGAGAGGACATACTTCAACTTCACTTGAATGATGCTATAATCCAAGCCTTGTTTCCTGATGCTCTTTACCTACAAACCACTATAGAGATAGAAATATATATGGAATTAGTAAAAACACATTTACTAAGTATGACATAACGCATAAAAATCATGAAAACAGACATTTATTGGAAATATGTATCTTTTGATTTAAATAGAAAAATAATAGCATAAGAACAACATTTTACACCTTAGAAACACATAAGAAATTACTTAAGCAATTTATCACATTTTTAAGGAACACTTTACAGTGAGCTAATTCACTGTGACAGTGAATCCTTCACTGTCACAGTGAAGTCCTTTAACTTAACATTAGACACCTTCTAGCATATAATTCCCCCACTAAAAGTTATCCTAAGTCTCACTTAAGTAAGACAAAGTGAGACCGCCCATACACCCTCTCTAAGCATGCCTAAATGATCCTCAAGACTACCTATAATGAGACACATACATTTACAATACACCAAAACACATAACATGTATAATATGACATTCTCCTTACCAAGGCTATCAAAAGACTTACTTAAGTAATCCTAGAAGAGAACTCCCATACACCCTCTTCAAGGTTACCTAAATAATCCTTAAGACTTCCTAAGTTTAGATCATACCTAAATTATCGACCAACTTCCCTAACTAGAGTCATTCTCAAGACTTCCCTAGATAAGACATGAAGAGATCATCCCTTATGCCCCCTTCACATTTTAACTAGAAAATCCTTAAAGTCACTCTAGATTAGGTACCCATTCACTTACATGCTTACTAACATAAGTCATTATCTCATTAGTTCATTAAGAGACATTCATCACATAGAGGACATTCAAGTAATGGTCTTGGAGAAGACCTAGGGACTCTCACTAACATCTTCAAAGCCTAAGGGTGCAATGTCTAGGTAGCGTCCCATACCACCACCTAAACTTCATAGACTTCTCAAATACTAGTAGGTATCCCATAAGATGAGAATAGGTAATAACCAACATAGAACATGGTAGCAAAGCATGGAATCCGGAGTTGTAACCTACTCCGACGGAGGGTGTTCTACTTGCCAATGGTAGAACTTGGACACTTCCCAAGTAGGCACATGGTTAAGGAATATGAAGGGCGTAATTTGTACTCTAGTCTCGTTCTTCACTAGAGCTACTTCCCTTACCATACTCACTGGGTGCTAGCCTTTGTTCTCATAGAGTAATTCACATTAAGGATCACATGAAGAGGTTCCATATCTACTTCATAACCCGATCACATTCACCTTACCAAAGAGGTCCCCTAGGGCTGACGTACAATGGCGACGAAGATAGCATAATGACTTTCCTAAGGATGATATGATGCCGTTCCAGCCAACCAACCTTAATTCCACCATTCATTACAAGAAGGATACCATTACGGCTTTCTACTTCAAGGTTCATAACCTTACCACTAGGTTCAAGGTTTCACATAAAGGACCTTCTTAGAATCATTCAAGGTCTCATATTATTCATACATATAAGATAAAGTGGATTTATAATCCTAAGTAAGAAATCTCATATTCACATTCATACATGTATCAATGAAGGGACACAAGTCTACAACACAAGACACACCAAGACTTCACTTTATCACATTTAGCATATCATTCTAGAAGCACATAGGAATAACTATTATCATCTTTAAGTCACCATATACACTACTATAACATCATCAATATAGTCATCATAAGACTCAATAACCAAATAGGAAGAATCATGCACCAACTCTATGATTACATACCTAAAGACATAGTCATAGTCTAACATGATCACCTAACAACTTCAATAGAAGAACCACATACTTTCACGTTACTTAACATATAGCTAGATATGACCAAACTTCACATAATCAACTACACAAATCATCATAATACTTTAAGTAGTGCCAGCGAGGCCATGATCATCATAATACATAAAGTAACGCCGACGAGGCCACAACATTCACATAGCACCGCCACCATAACTGAACCATACGAATCTCGACATAATTCAAGAGCTATGTTACATAAAATAAAGAGAATTAGGGTAGCGTACCACCAATCCATTCTCTCCAATTCAATCTTTAACTAAATCATCCACTTCAATACCAATAGGCCCTGACCCATGACCATGATCATCAATTCAATAAAAAAACAATAATACTCAATGAATATAGGTCAATTCAGTATAGATTTATCAATCTAAGACAGCCTATACATCAATTGAATACAATTATTAGATCATTCAATAGCCCATAGAAAACTTCACTAGAATTCATAAGCATTAAGTACATATCAAGTCCACCACAAAGTAGTAAAAATCTAGGGTTCATGAATTACATTGGTTCATAGGTCAATTATATTAAAAAAATCTAATTAACATCAATATAATCAATATATAATGATTCAAAACCTTTAATGCAAGAACCCATGGATAGATCTTAAAATTGGACAAGTTCATCTTTAGAAAACTTTAGAAATCTCTTTGAATTTTGGGCTCCTTGATGAATAGAGTTTCAAGGATCAAATATAATACCTCAATGATGTCAATCCACGAAATTGATGAAGAATCACCACTCAAATCTTCAATCCTATCTCTTCCTTGAGTTATGGCTTCAATGGAGTTGTAGAGAATTTCTTAGGGAATTTGGGTTTTGATTTTGAAGAATGAATTCATCTAGGTATTTAGGACTTATATAGATGTTTAAAATACCCAAAATACCCTTTGAGTAACCGCCAAAAGTCTTATTTGGACGTGGGGTGAATTTACCAATTCACCCCTACAGTTCACAGTGAAGATGCAAAATTGCAGGCTCACAGACACCCTCCACCTAAGGCTCTTCGACCAGGCCACTGGCCGTCGTTTTCCATCCGTAGGTGGGACTGCCTTGGGTAGTTTTGTCCTAAAAACATGGGTCCTTCCTCAAGGACCCTTGGATGGTCCTTGGGGATGTTTGTTCGGATGTTTCCAAGCCTAATATGTTCATATACAAGTTTAGTACCTCCCATATCAATTTCATCCAAAACGAACACGTAAAACTCGACGAAACATGCTAAGACACACAACGTCGTTTCAAGGCAAACCATTCAAACATCATGGACGTTCTTGGACGTTTGACCTCCAAACATTACGAAACTCTACACACTGCTTATATACACTATAATTACCCATTTAAAGACCTCATAAGCTCATGAATCACACATAAAAACATATAAACACATATGAGGCACATAGGTGACTTAGTCGTCGAACGTCTTAGTCGTCCCTTGACGTTTGACTTCCAATGCACCTAATACTTTAGACACTGCCTCAATACCACATTACTAAACATTTTTGGACCTTCGACCCTCATGACAACCATGTTAGACTCTAAATTCACCTAAGTCATTTTTGAGGTATTACACATAGGATGCCACCCTTTTTAGGTACACACTGAACAGGGCATACCCAACTACTTCCTGCGATGGGATAAATGACTCCAGCATCCAACAATTTAATAATATCCTTCTTCACTACCTCTTGCATCGACGGATTTAATCTTCTCTGATTCTAAATGTTAAGCTTGTGATCCGTCATAAGTTGGATCTTGTGAGAGAAAATACCTAGAGGAATTCCGATAATATCTACAATGGTCCACCCAATGGCTTGCTTGAACCTTTTTAGCACGGCTACTTAACACTCGACTTGTTTGCTAATCAGATCTGCCACAATAAATAACTAGAAGTGTCTCATTCCTTCCCAATAATAAATACCTCAAATGCGGTGGTAGAGCCTTCAGCTCCAATTTTGATGCTTTCTCAATGGATGGCTTTGGAGGTGGGGATTTTTGATTCTTTATGTATAGCTCGAACCGCTTTGGCTTCAACCTACACTCAAACCTCTTTAATGCAGCCACCCACTCGTCATAATCCTCTATGCCATCACTCTCAAAGTTTTTCATAACTATTATGAGAGACTCAACACCGAACCATTCTTCAATTCTCATATTAATCACATCATGGACTGTGTATGTTATTGCGGACACCAATTTCACTTCGACACCTTGCTTCATAGACCTACAAATATCAAATGTCGCTTTTTCATTATTTAGGATGAACGTCATCTGCCCCTTTTCCATATCAACTACTGCACACCAGTAGCAAGGAATGATCTCCCAAGGATGATGGGAACCTCAGATTTAACCTCGCAATCAAGGATCACAAAAATATGAATGATTCGACTTTCACTAGAATATCGTGGAGTACACCGATTGGACTCTTTACAGTCCGATCGGCCATTAGTAGCCGCATCACAGTGGGCTTTGGATTACCTAACCCTAGCTTCTTATAAATGGACAAATGCATGAAATTTAATCTAGCACCAAGATCACATAATGCCTTATAAAGGTGTAACAACCCGATAGTACATGGAATCTTGAAGGCGCCACATCGTCCTTCTTTTGCACTAAGGACATTGTAGCAATAGCACTACAATGTTGTACTCTATAATCATCTTTAAATGGCATTAACTTTTTTTCGTCACCATGTCCTTCATGATCTTTGCATACCCAGGCATTTTCTATAAGGCTTCCATCTCGGGACGTTCATGGAGAGCTACTTCAACATATTTATAAACCTGCGGTATTTTCTTTCTTCATTCTTATTCACTAACTTTTGTGCGAAAGGAGGGGGAGGTCTAGGTATTGGGACAAATTTTTGTGTAACTTCTACCTCTTTTTCCATCACAATTGCGGACTCTCTACAGACCCCTGTCACCTAAACATCTTCTTCAGTGTCAGTCTCCCCTCTAGACGGCACATGTGGATCACTAGTTTTATTGCCCCCTCGAGTTGTGACTACCATTCATTTACTATTAATCTTTGGGTTTTGGATCATGTTGCTTTGAAGAGTTTCAGGTTGGCGCAGGTTCACTGTAGTGGACAACTGAGTTATTTGTAGATAGAGATGCTTTATCTAGAATGGATGTGCATCAACCTTTTTCCCAATACCAGACAAGTCGTTTTGCATCTCCTTCATATTCTCATCAGTTGTGCAAACCCTCCTCAACATTTTTTGCATTATATCCTTAATACTGGACATATTATCTCCCCTTCCCTAGGAGTAGATACCCGATTTTGAGGAGGGACATATGGCCCAACCCGATCGTTCCTGTTTCCATAATTTTACTGGTTGAAGTTGTTGTCACGCCAATAGTTCCCATCTCGGATATACTGACCTTCTCTGTAGTAGATTCCATAGTTCCGACCATGGTTTACATGAACTTGGTTTCAATTATAAATTTTGGACCCTTGGGTGTTTGGTCTGAAACCCCCCGTATGATCATTTACATTATATGTGTCCTCTTTATAGTAGCATTCTTCTGATGGTGGTGGGTTTCTTGTGAAGTAGTTCACCGCATTTACCTTCTCACATCCACTGCTCACATGCTTCAATAATAACCCCCGCTTAGTCCTTATCTGAGTCATATCCTCCCGTATCTCATTGTTGGGTTGGTTAAATGCACCGTGAATGGTGAATGTGTGTCTTCCAGTGTATGACATTCTAGTGCACCACGCTTTATTATTCTAAGAGTTCTTTTCCAACATTTCCGCTCTCTCACCATAGGTGCATTCTCCATTGGATCCACCAGTAATCCTATCTAGCATAGCTTTATTGGTATCATCTTGACCTCTATATAAATACTCCTTCAGTGACGCATCATCAATACGATGATTCGAGACACCCCTTACAAATGCAATGAATCTGTCCCAAGAGCTACTCACCGACTCTCCAGGTAATGCCACAAAATTGTTCACCTTATCTTTTTAGTTGATCTTCTTGGACACAGGGTAGTACCTTGCTATGAACACAACTTTCAATTGTTAACAAGTATAGATTGAGTAGTAGGGCAGCTCAGTGAACCATACATCAATATCTGCTGTTAGTGATAGAGGAAAGACTCGCAGTCCGATGACATTCATGTCAAAATCTGGTCTACCCACGCAACTTTTGCAAACCACCCTCAGCTTGGCTATATGCGCATGTACGTCTTCCGATGGAAGTCCCAAAAACAAGCCCCTCGTGGTGAGCATCGGCATCAAGCTACTCCTGACCACGAATTTGTGCCCTGGGGGCAAAGGGGTAGGACCAGAGGTCCATCAAATTCTGCAATTTTCACGTTGCCCCTATAATGATCCTGAAGTCATGGGGCTGCTGGTGGTTGCACTCGCAATGCGTATCCAAACTGATTTTCAATGGGATCCTAGTTGTTGGAACTAACTTGTATTGTAGGTTGCATGTCTACTCGATCACCTACATTCCATCTATTTGGGTTACCTGGACCTTTGATTTTCCATCCTTCTTAAAGTTTGGTTCATTTCGGGAACGTAAGGAGTGAGTGGTTCCCCTCGGCTCCATGTACTTTGAATACACTAGAGTTAGACCCTGAGACAGACAAAAACACAAAGAAAAAAGTTAAGTTAAGACCATGATAGAGACAAAAACACAAAGAAAAATGTAAAATTAGGAAATAGTTGACTAAAGTTCAATAATGTAGTTAAAATCAATCTAAAAGCGAAATTCCCTAGCATCGCGCCAATATTTTATACCCTCAAATTACACCTCCCTAATGAAGCATAAGCGATCGTTATCAAGTAAAGAACCCAACTAGTAGGTTGGGGTCGATCTCTCGAGGAATATGGTTTCGACTTAACTTTAACCCACGATTATATCTTTTTAGTCAAGGTATTTCCTAAACAATTAAGTAAAGGTTTTTTTTTTGTGAAATAGATTCCTTTAATTGTATGATTAGCAAGTGAACAAGAGTAAACTTTTTTGGTTATCAAGATGAGAAAATAACTAAGGTGTGTGTTCCCCACAAGTTCATAACGCAACATTCCTAGTAATAGCAATCCTTTCCTAGTGTATTACATGCAAAGTGATAAGTTATGTATCTCTAAATCCTTGGTCTGGCATCTAGATAATTTGACCCTGCACCTTAATACGGCTACGTGTGTATGATTTAATAACCCTTACCATTACCTCATATTAGACATCACATCTATGTATGCCTTTTTTTTGGCCCTTGCACCAATCGACACTAGCCTATGAGATTGTATCACACTAAATCTATGTTGATAATTATTTTCTTATTAACTACCTCCTTAGACTGACAAGTAGCAACAAGGCGAGTTCTAATGTGTGCACTTGTTAAAAATACTTCTAAACGAAAGAATTATCAATGCATGCGAAAAAACTATTCAAGAATTGCTTATTACTAGTTATACTTTGTTAATCCCTCGTGGTTCCCACAACCCTAGTTATGCATTTTGTTACCCATATTAGCGAGAACACAATTCATATCGATAGATGAAGAAATCATGAACTTACATACTAAGAATAATAAACCCAGAAGTTGCAGTTGAATTGCTAACGAAAAGCTTCAAAACCAAATCCGAATATCAATTATTTTTCTATGTGGTGGAAACTAATCTCCCAAATATAAACTAGATCAATGGTAGTTGGGGCTAACCCCAAAAACGAGGTCTAATGCCTTATTTATAAAAACAAAATCCTAATTAAAAAGAAATTCAAATAAGGAAAGTTTGTTCAGGCACGCAACTTCAATCTACGAGACCAACGGACGGGCCGTCATTCAAACGACGGCCCGTGCTTTGCTTCCGTTAGCCAGGACATAGAAATATACTTCAGTCTCCGGATTGCATCTTCTCTTAATCAAACATCGGACAAACAAGACGGTCCATCGACCCACTTACGATCTGTCAATGATACTCCATGACTCCACACTTATAATCTTCAAGTATCAGGTAGTGGAACCTTCGCAGTGTCATACTATGATTTACTAGTAGGGTCCATGGATCGATCAACATACCGTCGATTCTGGCCGTCGTAAAACACATTGTCAGAATTCCCTGGTTTCATCTAATGCCTGGGCTGCTCATCTGCAATTATCATCTACGGGGTGTGAATGGATCTTTGGTTCGTCGATTTCCTCCGTAGGTCCTTTTTTTTGCATTTTGTCAATTGTCGCCTTTGTTTTATTCCTGAACATCTTTTATGAAAAACAAGACACAAAACTTGTTAAAACAAATACAAAAAGTCTCTAGATACACACAACCCTTAAGTGAAATGTATTAGAAATACCGTGAATTCCCGATACATCATCATCCCAAACAAAGTTGCTCACCCTTGTACTCGAAGAGATTACTAATCTTCTAAGCGAGTTCTGTCAACTATCGTGTGAATATTTCCTCTACTCAACAAAAATAAGAATAAGTGCAGGATCAGTACACAACCATTATGTACTAGTAGGGTCACGCCGCTATCCCGCTAGTGAAACATAATAAGTCAAGCAACATTAAATTATCATGCATATCTATCAACATATTCAATATCATCATAAGGAGTCAACAACACATTTCACATTCTTAATTATATAATTGGTCCTCTCACGTAACCCAAACCCAAACTGTTAACATGCCGTAACGTGGAAATCTGATCAAAATGTAGCATGCTGGCACTTGGCAATCCAATGCAAAAGTTAGCATGCTGGAATGCGGTAATCCAATCTCTATCACACATCACAATAATACATCAAGATCACACATTTATGTCTTGGTTCATTTCAACGTGTATGATCAACATTGCAACATGAACACATATACATGTATTACAAAGACGAGAGAATAATTATTTATCACACAATTATAGAATCACAACCATCACCTACCTCGAAACAAACTTGGAACCCTAAGAAACTTGATCCTTCCCTCTCTAGATTCTTTCCGTTTGTTCTTGGTCTAAAAAGATCAACTATATACGGCAATCAATAAATAAATCACTAATTTCTAATAAATTCATGAAACCTAGGTCAAACTCATGACCCCAACTAGCCAAACTATGATTGTTTCCACCATGAATTCTATCAAGAAACCCTTCCCCATCAATTATAATCCATTCTAAAATGTTTCACAAATTGAAAAACTAAAACAAGGAGTGAAAGGCTAACTTTAGCCTTACGAATGGTTCAAAACGATTTGAAATTTCACAAGGGTCATTTTTTAGCTCTAAAATTCAAAAAATGCCAAATAAGGTTGCCTAGGGGTTTTATTTACGAATTAAAAACCCCTTATCCCGCTATCGTGGTGTTGCTGAATCGGCACCCATCCCGCTGCAATGATACTTTTTGAACAAGTGAGCTCCGCCTTAAAAATCTCAAAAAGTCTAATAAATCAATCTTCGCCATATTCGCTACAGCGGCACCCATCCTGCTGTAGTGATGTCGCTGCAGCGACAATAATCCCTCTAACATAATCCTATAGTAGTGCAATGAAAGGAGGCAGTGAGCTCCTAAGGTATTTTAAATTTCCCCCTTTCAAAACATATTCTTAGCGCACTATGCTTTGAAAAACCCTTAACGTTATGATCGATTACCGATGATCTATTTATCCAAATTCAATTACGTAAAGACGTACATGTTCCTTAACGAGTTATCTAACTGATTATGTAATCAAATTACTTTTACTCCAGCCTATTGCTACACACCTTTATTACTCCAATTTCCTCCAAATCTTAGCTAGGTTGGGAAAATCCTAATACAACGAAAAGATTTTCCAGCCCCTAATTTTCCTCGTTGGAATTCATATAACGACGAAACCTGGTCGCTATAATAGATATCAATTTACCCATCACTAGTCTTTGACTAATCATCTTAGCAAGGTAAGATAAAAGGGAAAAAGGTAGTACATGATTCGAAGAACAATTAGAGTTACTTGTCTCGCATGTCCTTCTCAATCTCCCGAGTAGCTTTCTTAACTTGACGATGTTTCCATTGAACCTTCACGGATGTAATCTCCTTGGTCCTCAACTTACGAACATCACGATCAAGAATATCAATCAGTTCCTCCTCATATTGGAGATCTTTGTTTATCACTATTGAGTCCCACTTAATGATATTGTAATTGTTGTCATAATATCTCTTTAACATAGACACGTGAAATACGGGATGTACAATGGACAAGTTAGGAGGTAGCTCCAATCTATATGCCACCGGTCCAACACATTCAAAAATCTCAAAGGGGCCAATGTAGTGCAGATTCAACTTACCCCTCTTACCAAATCTCAGCACCCCTTTCATGGGTGATACCCTGAGAAGAACATTATCGCCCGTCTGAAGGTCCATATTTCATAAATTGTTATCTGCATACTTTTTTTCTCTACTCTGCGCGGCTAGAACTTTAGTTTGAATGCTCCTCACCTCATCTTGAGCATCTTTCACCAACTCAACCACCAAAGGTTTCACATCTCCAGACTTGAACCAACCTATGGGTGATCTACATCCTCTCCCATACAACTCCTAAAATGGTGCCATATCAATGTTTAGGTGATAATTGTTATTGTAATAGAATTCACATAGTCTTAAAAACTTATCCCAATGCCCTCCAAAGTCAATTACACAAGCTCTCAACATGTCTTCCAACACATTAATAGTCCTCTCTGATTGTCCATTCATGTGGGGAGGAAAGGATGTAATAAAAGTGAGATGAATTCCCAATTAATCATGAAACTTCCTTCAAAACTTGGTAGTAAAAAGGGTAGCACGATCAGAGATGATAGAAAGGGGCACATCATGCAACCTCACTATCCCCTTTACATAAATCTTAGTCATTTGTTCAGCATTGTTATCTACCCTTCAAAGAATAAAGTGAATTGATTTAGGCAATATATCAACCACAACCCAAATAGAATCAAACTTCCCTAAGGTCTTGGAGAGGCAAACCACAAAATCCTAGCTATCAATTCCCACTTGCATTCCTAGATCGACATTCTTTGGAGTAACCCCGCAGCCCTTTGATGCTCATATTTTACCTGTTGACAATTCTGACACTTTGCCACGAACTCTGCGACATACCTTTTCATACCCGGCCACCAGTAGACTTGCTTCAGATCTCCATAGATCTTAGCTACACCCAGACGAATAGAACAGCGCGAGCCATGAGCTTCTGCCAACAACCTTGGAATCAAATCCTCCACTCGTGGAACACCTATTCTACCTTTGTAGTTGAGTACACCATCCGCATCCAGATTGGTTCATTGATACTTACCTATCAAAATCATTGATCTAAGCTCATGTAAATCTCCATCTTCAAATGCTTTGCCTTGATTTCCTCCATGAACATGGACTTAGCTTTAATGCTAGCTAACAACCCACCTCTTTCAGAAATTCCCAACTACACTAACTTAGACTCTAAGGTCTAAATTTCCATATCCAAAAGCCTCTTGGTACCACTCAAGTAAGCTAAGCTACCCATACTTAACGCTTTCCGACTTAAACCATCGGCCACAACAGTTTCCTTACCCGGATTGTATTAAATCGTCACATCATAATCCTTGAGTAATTCCATTCATCTTCGTTATCTCAAGTTCAAATGCTTTTGAGTGAATACATACGACAAACTACGATGATCAGTAAATAACTCACATTTAACGCCATAAAGATAATGTCGCAAGATCTTAAGAGAATAACATTGCCGCTAACTCTAGATCATGCATAGGATAATCTCTCTCGTGCACCTTTAATTGACACAACGCATAAGATATAACATTATTATCCTATATCAAAATAGCACACCAGAATGTGAAGCATCATAATAAACAATGAAATTCTTACCCTGAATCGGTAATGCTAGATGGGTGTGGTGGTCGAAAGAATCTTAAGCATTTGGAATCTGTCTCACATTTTAGTCCATTCTAACGGTACCTCCTTTTTGGTTAGATTGTTTATGTGAGTAGCAATTGAAGAAAAATTCTTAACAAAACGAAGATAGTAACAAGCAAGTCCCACAAAACTCCTAACTTCCGTGACCGTACTAAGTCGTACCCAATTCTCGATCGCTTCAACCTTTTGGGAATCTATCCTTACCCCTTCTTTTGATACCACATGCCCCAAGAGTGCAACTAACTTCTCCACCAAAATTCATACTTTGAAAAAATTTCATATAACTTTTGCGTCCCAAGAACACTCTAAATAGTACGGACATTGTTAGCATGATCTTCTTTGTTTCTTGAATACACCAAAATATCATTAATAAAAACAATCACAAGGAATCAAGGAAAGGCTTGAAAACCCCATTTATCAAGCTCATGAAACCTTCAGGCGCATTGGTCAACCCAAAAGACATAACTAAAAATTCATAGTGCCCATAAAGAGTGCTAAATGTCGTCTAGGTTATAACTTCAGGCCTAATCTTCAATTGATGATACTCAAATCATAAATCAATCTTAGAGAAGACCGGTGCACCGTTAAATTGTTCAAAAAGATCATCTATTCTAGTCAAGGGGTACCTATTTGGAATAGTGACCTTATTTTACTGCTGGTAAACTATATACATCCTCATGCTACCATCTTTCTTCTTAACAAATAAAACTAGGGCACCCATGAGAAAGCACAAGGGCGAATAAAACCCTTATCAAGGAGCTCTTGGATTTGAGTCTTAAGCTTTCTCAACTATGTCGGAACCATGTGATACAGAGGAATTGAAATGGGGCATGTACCAAGCTCTAAGTCGATACAAAAATCTATTTCTCTATCCGAAAACATGCCCCGAAAATCATTTGAGAATATTTCATTAAACTCATAAACAAGTGGAATAGACCCAATTGATTGAGTTTGAATCACAACATCCCTAACATGAGCCAAATAAGATAAACAACCTTGCTCTACGCGTTTACTAGCCCGGATGGAGGATATAATCTTAGTTTGCTTAGGCTTGTACACCCTTTTCCACTCTAATTTTTCCCTTCCCGAAATTTCTATGGACGCAAACATAGTCTAACAATTAAGCACAACATAATTGGGAGACAAGTAATTCATGCCTATGATAATATCAAAACCAGCCATGTCAAAAATCACCAATTCAACCTAATTCTTAAATCTCATAAACAAGATAGGGCAAGCACGATAGACATGGGTGACTATGATTAACTATCCAACCGAGGTAGAAACACATATAGGGGCATCAAGAACATCACATAACATCTCAAAAGCAGAGGAAAAACTCACAGACACATAAGAATAGGTAGAACCCAGATCAAACAATACATTATATATATGGTCATAAACAAGAATAGTACATGTGATCACTGCATCGCGTGCCTCTGCCTCATCTTTCCATGCAAAAGCATAACATTTTGCTATATCATCCACACGAGAAAACTCCATGCCTGGTTGCGTGTTACCTCTACTTCCATTACCATTTCCTCTACCTCGATGGCCTCGTTGATTTCCTACCCTACTTTTTGACTTTCTCTACAATTATTACCATTTCCCATGGGTAGAGTTGCTTGATAAAGTTGTTGTCCGAACTCAAACAATCGCAGTTGTGGGCAGTATTTCATTATGTGTCCAAGTTCCTCACATTTAAAGCAAGTTCAGTCGCTACATGGTCTGCTGCCCGCCACATGCACAATACTTTGACTAGCTGGAAAATTATAAGATGGAGTCCCCGATAGTAACATGTAGAGGCGGGAATGATGGACTAAATTTGTTTTTCCGCGAGGGTAGGTCGGTCGGATCCTCTAGCATAGGATCCCTCAAAATTTCCAGAATTTCTGGCCCTCTTAGCTAATGCCTTAGCTAGACTATCTCGCTTCACCCTCTACACTTCTTGACATAATCAGTCACCTCATTGAATCTCTTTCCTGTAGAAGTCATGTGGACAAATAACACTTGTACCTCAGAACCAAAACTAACAAATTATTGGATCCTCTATTCTTCAGCGGTAACCAACTGTATAGCATATCTAGATAAGTTATGGAACTTGTCCTCATAAGAAGCCACGGACATAATACCCTTCTCTAAGGCCATGAACTCATCATTCTTGTGATCTCTAAAATTCCTGGCAGATATTTCTCTATAAACAATGCATGAAACTAGGTAAAAGTTAGTGGAGGTAATGTAGAGAAGCTACATTCCATATAAGACCTACACCATTGTTTGAACTCACCTTGGAGTTGAAAGGACACAAAATATACCCCATGTTGGTGCACAATACCCAATATATGACACCTCCAATAACAACAAGATGAACTCCTAAGCATCTTGAGTCTCAAAACCAAGAAATATCAGAGGCTTAAGTTTTAGAAATTTTATCAAATATATCGTGCTCATTATCGGATATCACATACCCTAATGAAGGACGAAAGAAGGAATTGTTACCTCCTTCTTCTCCGGTCATTGGCATAGTCTTACCTACCAAAGGATTCGTAGGGACTTGGGTAGGTGGAATGATCCTCGGACCAGCCAACCTTTTCAAAAACGCCATGATCTGCTTATCTAACACTGGATAAATGGGAGTGATCCATGCAATCTTATCCTCTATACCTTCGTCATTTTAAACCTCCTCAACAATCTCAAAGTATACTTCCTCTTCTATCTCCTCATTGTGCACCGGTGGGTTCCCATTTACAAAAATATTGTCAATCGGCACCTACTCTACAGTAGGAGCCACCCTCATATGGACTCTTCCCCTAGCTCTTCCTCTACCTCTGCATCGACCTCGGCCCCTTATTGTGGGTTCCTCAGTTGGAGCATTAGCATGAGCTACAATCCTAACGTCGTTATACCTAGTATTAACCATCTATGGATAGAAAAGTGAAAGAAGTTAGATACCAATTTGAATCGACATATGCCAATTAGAAACAAGTTATAGCACGAAGGAGAAAAGAGAAAAAAGGAGATTTCCTAAACTCATATAGCCTCTAGAAGAAAAGTAAAGGTTTCCCTGTACCGTTCTGCGAGACTCCATTAGGCACGTTTAGGTACATCGATATCAATGAACCTAGATTCTCATACCAACATTGTCATGACCCAGACCGTCAAGATTGACACCCACAATAACTACTCGTTGGGATAACCGTTACTACTATCCAACCAAAGCAAGAAATCTAAAACTAAGGCATTTCAAATATGGAAGCAAGTTAACTAACTAAGTTAAGTTCCATTACTAACTAAAGATCTAACGACTAACAAACAATGCGGAAGATAAACCTAGAATTTGAAAGTGAATGTAACAAAACTTGAAACGACAACTAGGTCTAACAAAGAATTCTATCGAACTATTTTTAAAAAAAAAAGTCTAAGTCCAGAAAGGTTGGACATAGACAAGTAGAATTCCATGGCAGCCCGAACAAAGTGGCTCACCCTTGAACTTGAAATGGTCACTGATCTCCTAAGCGAGGTTTGTCAACAGCCATGTGAACATTCCTTGTACTGAACTGAAATAAGAACAAGTGCAGGATCAATAAACAACAATCGTGTACCGGTAGGATTACGCGGCTATACCACTAGTTTAACATAACAAGTCAAGCAACTTTATAATATGATACATATATATAAATATATTCTATATCATCATTGGAATCAATAACACATTTCACATGCTTAATCACAAAGTTAGTCCCCTCATGGAGCCCAAACCCAAATCGTTAGCATGTCGTAACGTGGCAATCCGATCCAAAGTTATCATGTCGGCACGCTACAATCCGATAAAAAATTTAGCACACCAAAGTGTTGCAATCCGATCTTAATCACACATCAGAATAAGACATCAAGAACACACATTTAAGTCATGGTTCATTTCAACCTCAATTGTTCAATATTGCAACATATATAGGTATTAGAATGACGAGAGAACAAGTATATTTCACACGATCATAGAATCACAACCATCACCTACCTCGATACAATCTTGGAACCCTAAGAAACTTAAATCTTCCCTTTCCGAATTTGTTCCTCTTGTTTTTTGTCTACAAACAATCAACCATATACGACAATCAATAAATAAATCACTAATTTCCTAGAATTCTAACAAATTCATGAACCCTAGGTCAAACCCATGACCCCAACTAGCCAAACTACAATTGTTTCCACCATGAATTCTATCAAGAAACTCTTCCCCATCAATATTGACCCATTCTAAAATGTTCTACGGATTGAAAAACGAAAATGGGAGTTAAAAGCTACCTTTAGCCTTAAAAATGGTGCAAAACGAGTTGTAATCACCCAAGGGTGGTTTCTTAGCTCTAAAAGTCGAAAAGTGTCAAATAAATTCGATTAGGGGTTTTATTTACTAATTGAAAACATGTTATCCCTCTACAATGGCGCCCATCCCGCTACAACGACATCGCTGCAATGTCACTTATCTTGCTGCAGCGGCACCTTTTGAAATAGTGATCTATGTCTTAAAAATTCCCAAAAAAATCGTGTAAATAAATCTCGGTCTCATCCCGCCCAGCGGTACCCATCCTGATGTAGTGCGGTCGTTGCAACAGTAATAATCCCAGTGCAGCATCACAAAGCGAGATAGTGAGCTCCTAAGGGATTTTAAATTTCCCCCTTTCACAACATGCTCTTAAACCACTACGCTCGGAAAATACCCTTAACGCTAAGATTTATTCTCGCAGATCTCTTTATCAAAACTCAATTCTGTAAAGTTGTACGGAATCCTTAACAAGTTATCTAACCGATTATGTAATCAAATTTCTATTAAGTCCACCTTATTTATACCAGATCTCCCTACACCTTGATGACTCTGATTTACTCCAAATCTTAACAAGATTGGAAAAATCCTAATAGTGCGAAAAAGTTTTTCCGACACTGATTTTTCCTCATTGAGATTTCTTTAAATATGAAACCTGGTCGTTACACCTTTTCAACCAAAACAAATAATTTTAAGAACTTACCATAAGTTGGAAAGTCATTTATAGTCTATAAAAAGCAACATGAATCTTGAAGGAATACCCGTTAATGAATCAAATGTATCTACACCATCACTCCATAACTCATTCACCTCATCAATTAATGGATGCAAATAAACATCAATATCCTTTCTTATTGCTTGAGGACCGGGAATAAGCAATGACATCATCAGTCCTTAAAGCATTTCCAAGGAGGAAGATTATAAGGAGAGAGAATAACGGGCTACATATGTGCTCATTTGGTTAAACCCATTAGTTGCAAGAACGAGTATAATACTAAGAGGTTCTTGGGAAAATCACGTATGATTTTTGTCAAACTCATTCCATTTTTCGGGATCTGCAGGATGTCTTAACACATTTTCCTCATCAAGATGTTTTTCTTTGTGCCACCTCACATCCATACTTCTTTTACTAGACATAAATAATCTTTGAAGTCGAGGCTATAATGAAAATTACTACAAGACTATGGGTGTATATGTATGAAGAAAAATGTTTTCCTGGAAAACAACTAGATTTATGACTTATTTTTTTTCATGTTGGTGAGTAGAAAAGATTTTTAGGAAAATAATTTTTAGTGTTTGATTTACGAATGAAAAATATTTTTGAGAAATATATTTTACTTTTACTTTAGTAGAAAATAATTTTTGAATTGAAAATATTTTTTTGGGGGTTGAGGGGGGGCTGGCGGGGTTGAGGGTAGAGGGTGAAAAAATAAAAATTTACAGTTGAAAATATTATTTAAAAATAAATTATTTTTTATGGGGGGGTCTAGTAGGGGGTAGGGGTGCAATAACAAAAAATTGAAGTTTAAAATATTTTTTTAAAACAAAATGAAAATTAATTTTGGGAGGTGCGATAGGGGGGGTGTTGGGGGGCGGGGTCGAGGTAGAAGTAGGGTGAAAAAATTAAAATTTGAAGTTGAAAATTTATTTAAAAAATATTTAATTTATTTTGGGAGGTTGGTAGGAGGGGTATGATAGAAAAATTAAAATTTGAAGTTGAAAATATTTTTTTATAAAAAAAATTAATTTTTTTTTGGGAGGGGGGAGGGGTAGGAGGGGTCGAGGGTAGGGGTGAAAAATTAAAATTTAAAGTTGAAAATATTTTCTAAAAACAAATTTAATTTTTTTTTGGGGGGTGGGTGGGTGGTAGGGGGGTGGATCAGTGTGGTTGAGGGTAGCGGTGAAAAAATGAGATTTTGAAGTTGAAAATAACTTTTAAAAACAAAATCTATTTTTTTTTTTTGGGGGGGGGGGGAGGAGTAGTATGGGAGTGGGGGTCGGGGATCGCGGTAAAAAAATAAAATTTTGAAATTGAAAAATATTTTTTAAAATTAAAATTAATTTTTTTCCGAGGGGGGTGGACAGGCCGTCTCAACCCCTAGGTCACTAAATTCATCACTTGGGGCCCAATATATTTTGGGCCACCATTTTTGAAAAACAATTACATATATAAGTTATTTTTTAATAAATTAACAATTAGTTTTATGATTTCTACGAAGAAAATTGCATACGAGATGAAAATAAACTTGAATTTCAGATGAAACAATTTGATGAAGATATGAATAGCGAAACCACAAAGTCCCTTGAAGAATTTTATAGAGTTTATTGCTTTGTATGTGTAGAGTAGATCAAACTATTTTGTCACTTCAAAATATCTTCGATCCAATTGAAGCATATGAAAAAAAATTGATTTCTTATTTAGTGCTAAAATATTGAAATCACTAGATGATGAGAATTTAAATAGCATTGTCTTAACCTTGAACTTTATTTAACGAGTAATAGTTATTCTGATATTTAATGTTTAGATTTATTTATCAAATAAAAATGTTGAGGAAAATAATATAAGTAGAAGATAATGAGCTAAAGAAAATACTCAATCAAATTAAAAGACTTGATTCTTTTCCAAATACACATATTCTTTATAGAATAATATTACCGTTATCTCAGCCGAAAGAAGGTTTATTGAAATTAAAATTCATTAAATCTTCTTTAAGATCAACAATATCTTAAGAGAGTTCGAATAAATTAACTATATAAAACAAATTGATTATCATACCGTAGATTTTTAACAAAAATATATATATTATGACAAAAAAAAATATTAGGGTCCCTCTCTTAATTTTCGCTTTAGGCCCTAATTTTGTTGAGTCAGCCCTGGGGTGGAGGGATGATGGGGGGAGGGGGAGGGCGGAGGTCAGAGGGCGGAGTGAAAATATAAAGTTTTGAAATTAAAAATATTTTTAGAAATTTATGTTTTTTCAAAAAACAAAAATGTAATTTGAAGTTGTATGACAGTTTTAAAAAATGTTTTCCTTAACTTTTGAATTGAAGTCATTTTACTTGATTTTGAGGAAAATGAGTTGATTTGGAAAACTTTTGTCTCAACCAAAAATGAGGAATCTTCGTATCTTTTTCATTATCAAATTTCCACTTCGAAGTACCACAATGTGGCCACTCTTGTCTATCTTAATGTTCAGCCCAGTAAAACACACAATCATTTTTGCCAGCATGAATCGAAATGTATCCTAATCCCAAACCTTGTAACATGTTCTTAATATCATAAAATATCTTATGAAGTGCCTCACCAGTAGGCAATGCCTCTTTTAGTAAGTCCAGTAACATATCAAACGACTTATTACTCCATTGATTGTACACTTTAAAGTGTAGCAACTTCACAAGAAACGAAAGCTATGAGAATTTCTTACAGTCCGAGCATAGTTCATATTTAGCTTCTTCCAAAAATTTGTCAAACCTTTACGCTGTAGGATGAGAAGGCAAAAAATAAATGAAAGAATTTGAGAGACAAAAGGTTTCTTTTTTTTTACAGCAAAACTTTTATATCTTAAAACCAAATCTCCTATTGCCCTTTTATAGGCTTACAATTAACTACTAAAGCTAAAATAAAGCAACACATGAATAATGGAAAAGTGGTACATGGTCCACTACAATAAGAATATAATTTCATTGACTAAGTATAACATAAACCCACTAATCCTAGAAAATAGACCCACAACTTGGTTTCTACAAACTAACTATTTTGAAGAATTAGTCAACACTACCCCTATCTTCAAAATCACAAACTCCCATTTGTTGTCAGAAGAAGTCATGCTTGTTGCGGGGCAGCGACATCGTAAGAACATCAGCAGTATATTTATTTGTGCCACAAAATTCCAGTAAGATTATTCCTCCAGCGACTAGGTCGCGAATAAAGTGATAGCAAGTGTCAATGTGCTTCGTTCTACTGTGAAAAACAGGATTTTTATGTCATAGCAATTATCTCCTTGTTGTCACACCATATTTCCGTTGGACTAGTCTGCTGTTGTTGAAGATCTGCTAACAATTTTCTTATCCAAACAGCTTGACAACATACTGAAGTTGCAGCCATGTATTCTGCTTCCGAAGATGACAAAGCTATTGTATCTTGTTTTTTTGAACTCCATGAGACTGCTCCAGAGCCAAGACTAAAAAATTCCCAGATGTGCTCCTACGATCATCCAAGCTACCTGCCCAATCACTATCAGTAAAGCCAATTAATCTGAAGCTTGATACCTTTGAGTACCAAATTTCGTGACTTGTTGTGCCAGCAACATATCGCAATATCCTCTTGGTTGCACCTAGGTGTTGCTTTAAAGGACTATGCATAAACTTTGAAATGAAACTGACATAAAATGTTATATCGGGCCTTGTGTGCGATAAGTAGTTTAGACCACCAACCCAGCTTCTATAATAAGAAGCATTTGTTGCACCTGTACCATCATCGAGTAACAACTTCTTATTCATATTCATAGGCGTGGGAGATGGATTACAATTCATCATGTTGAACGTCTTTAAAAGTTCAGTTTCATATTTCCTTTGTGAAATAAAAATTCCATCCAAATCTTGTCTCACCTCAAGCCCAATAAAATAATGCAGCATACCCTAGTCGGAATCTCAAATTTACTCATCATGCAACTCTTAAATTCAGAAACAATAGATTCACAAGAGCCCATATATATAATATCATCAACATAAAGACAAACAACCAGAAAGTCAGTATTACCTCGCTTCTTCACATAAACTGTAGGTTCATTTTCACTTTTCCTAAAATACTCCTATTGAAAAAAAGAATCAATTTTGCTATACCATGCCCGTGGTGCTTGTTTTAAACCATACAATGCCTTCTTAAATCTGTATACTTTGATCTTTCCTTCACTAAAAATGAAGCCATAAGGTTGGAAAACATAAACTTCTTCTTGTTATTCTCCATTTAGGAAAGCAGACTTAACATCAAATTGGTACACATGCCAACCAAGTTGAGCAGCTAAGGCTAGAGTAGTTCTAACTTTTTCAAAGCGAGCTACTGGTGAGAAAGTCTCATCAAAGTCGATGCCTTGTTGTTGAGAGTATCCTTTTGCAACAAGTCGAGCTTTATGCCTTTTGACACTTCCATCAGCATTGTTCTTTGTTTTGAAAATCCATTTTAGCCCGATAACATTGTTCCCTTACGGCAGATCAACTAGCTCCCAGATATGATTTTTTTCGATATCCTGAATCTCTTCAATCATCGCATCCTGCCACTCTGGTTGCTTTGCAGCTTCTTCATAACATGTCAGTTCGGCAGCTAACAAGGCAAAACTGCAAGATGCATAAAGATCTTGCAGTGACCGGAACTTTGTTGGTGGCATCTCGCTGAATGACGCCGAAGGTGGAGAACCAGAGCTTGGTGGAGCAGTATGGTTAGTATTGATGCTACCAAGTGAGGAAAGATCAGAACTTGTTGCAAGTATCCCTGTATGCCCTACTTCTACGTCAGCTGGAATATGGATTACTGAATCTTCTTCCTTGTCGTTCCACTCCCAGGCTGATTCTTCATTAAATACAACATTCCCACTGATAATCGCTTTGCCACTTGTAGGATTATATAGTCTATATGCTTTGGATTGAGGACTATACCCAATGAAAATACATTTCTCTGATTTTTCATTTATCTTGGAACGTAAATTAACCAAAGCATAAGCTATACAAGCAAAAACTTTCAAGTGGCTTACTCGTGGTTTCTGTCCCGTCCATGCTTCGTATAGAGTTCGATTCAAAATGGCTTGTTGGAGAGATGTTTAAGAGGTACACAGTTGCAGCCATTGCTTCTCCCCAAAAATGAACAGGAAGTCCCCCTGCATTAAGTAAGCTTCTAGCCATCTCAACGACAGTACGATTCTTTTGCTCGGCGACTCCATTTTGTTGTGGTGATTACGGTGTTGTAAGCTCCCTGCGAATTTCAATATCTTCACAAAACAAAGTAAAATCAATAGATAAAAATTCACCACCACGGTCTATGCAAAGAGCCTTAATGTTGCAGCATGTTTGCTTCCCCACGTGTGCCTTGAATTTCCTGGAATACTCAAATGCCTCTGATTTGAAACTCAGAAAATAAGCTCAACTCATACAACTATATTCATTAGTAAATAGAAGAAAATACCGACTCCCACCAAGTGACTTGGTCTTTATTGGTCCACATAGGTTGGCATGTACAAGCTCAAGACAACGGCCAACTCTCCATGATTTTCCAACAGGAAATGATTTTCTACTTTTTTTCCCGAAGATGCAACCTTCACATAAATCAAGAGCACCCATTTCTGGTAACCCAACTACCATATTCTTCCTAATAATAATTTCAGCCCATTAATGTTCAAATTGGCATAGCGGAGATACCATAGTTGAGTTTCATTAACACCTTTAACAATTAAGGCATTTTTTTCCACAATTGAAACATTAAGGGGAAACATGTTATTTTGGGTCATAGGCACAACATCTATAGTCTTACCACACTTAATATCACTGACAACACATGAACTATTTTGAAACAAAACATAGTAACCACTAGACATCAATTGTCCAACACTCAACAAATTATGTGCCAAACCAGGAACAAGTTGCACATTGCGAAGGAGTTTTACAGTACCCTGCATTGTCTTGATGGCTATGGTTCATTTTCCTTCAACTCGAACTTGCTTGTCTTCACCAAGTCGAACCTCACTCTTTTGTGACTCATCGAGGTCTTAAAATAAAAACCTTATGCCACTCATATGATTCGAGCATCCACTATCAATAAACCAAACATTATCAGTAATGTTAGTGACTAAAGAATGAGCCATGAATAGCTTACTTTCATTCTCTGCGTTCTCAGAGAAATTTGCTTGATTCTGCTGGTCCTTTTGCTTAGTCCAACAATGTGGTTCACTATGACCGAACTTTTTGCAATACTGGCACTGAAAGTCACTCTTGGGCTGACGGGTGTCATTGAATTGACTGCCTCTACCGCGGCATCGACCTCGGCAATGAAATCTGCCTCTTCCTCTACCTCTGCCAGAAAATTTTATGGATTTTTCTTTGGAGAAAGATGACTCCTCTTTCACTTGGAATGCTTTTTCTTCAATTTTCTCATGAGACCTATTTATCCTATCTTCAGGAGCTAATAAAGAACCCATTAATTCATCAAATGAATAATCAGATAAATCCTTGGATTCTTCAATAGCAGCAACCACATGCTCAAATTTTTTTGTTAAAGATCTCAACACCTTTGCCACAACAATTTCATCACTAATATTCTCCCCATACGACTTGATAAGATTAACAATGGAAGAAACTCTAGACATGTAATCTTGAACAAATTCATTTATTTTCATCAGTAAAGTTTCAAAATCATGATGCAAAGTTTGTAATTTTACAGGAATTACCTTCGTATCTCCCATATACTCCTGTTGCAGAATTTCCCAAGCTTCGTGAGAAGTCTCTGTTGCTGAAATTCGGGGAAAGATATCATCATGAAGGGCTGTTGAATCAGGAACAACGACTTTGAGTCTTTCTTGCGATTCTCCCGTAGCCATTGTGTGTGGCCTTCATCCAGATCTGCAAATCCAATCTCCACCAAGTCCCACAACTCTTGAGACTTGAAGAGAGTCTTCATGTTAAGACTCCAAAAATGATAATTCTTCCCTTTGAAAATTGGAAGATGATGGGAGTTAGTGTTAGAGTTTACTGCCATCATTTCTCTGATTTGGTATTTCTGGGGCTAAAAATTTTATCTCTCGTTACTCATAAAAAACTGGCACTGATACAAAATTTGTTGAATGAGAAAGCAAAAAATAAATGAAAGAATTTGAGAGACAAAAGTTTTTTTTTTTACTGCAAATTTTTTTTTATCTTAAAACCAAAACTCCTATTGCCCTTTTATAGTCTTACAATTAACTACAAAAGCTAAAATAAAGCAACACATGAATAATGGAAAAGTGATACATGGTCCACTACAATAAGAATATAATTTCATTGACTAAGTGAAACATGAATCCACTAATCCTAGAAAATAGATCCACAACTTGATTTTTGCAAACTAACTATTTTGAAGAATTAGTCAACATACGCTTCCTTCTCACTCATGTTACCGCACACATCATTATCAGTTGTTGTCTCCTCCAAAAAATTGACAAATGATTTTCCACTAACATCTTCTAACATAGTATGAATTTCTTCATCACTGTCATGCTCTTCATTTTCATCTTCATTGTAATTCACTTTATCGTTATAACTCATTTGTTGTTGTTCCCACCATGGTATGTCCATTGTACGTAACTTCCCACAAGAAGTGGTCAAAAACTACTTCTTGTGTCTGAAAAAGTACATTTAATCAATGTTGACATGGGCATCGAACTTTAGAATTTCGATCAAAGTGAGACCGAATAAATTGCTTAAAATATTGGACACCCTCAACATATCTTTTGGAGAACTTCGCTTCATGCATCCAATCTCTATCCATGATCAACTTCACAAACACATCACTTATCAGATAAATATTATAGAAGAAGTACATACAAGATTCTTGAAAATAAAATAACTATGAAAATAAATACTTGCTTCTAGTGTTTTTAATAGAGTAAAAACTGTTACTTTCCTATTTCTCAGGATCCTCTAAAGAAACTTGTGGATCAATATTTTCAACATGAATGTAAGCTTATGTTGCTTGGCACATTTTGTAAACTACTACAACAGAGTTTTGCATTTAGTTTGTTCTTACTCCAACTTTTCATTCCATTTAAATGCTTTTCTAGTAGTGTATAGGCATACTACATATGGCTGTAGGGTACTCACACATTAACTGTAATCATTATTATATTTTGATAAAGTAGGAGATCGTATAAATGATATCAATAAGATGTTTGTGGATCAGTAGTTTCTAAAGAAGATGAAAATGTGTGGATCAGAATTTTCAACCTGGATCACAAATTTATTCATCTTAATCACAATTTTTTAAGCTTATGCTGTCAAGGTCATTCTGTAAACTACAGCAACAGAGCTTTTGCATTTAGCTTATACCTACTCCAACTGTTCATCCCATTTAAATGCTTTTCAGGTTCCCCTTGTTAGTGTAAAAGTTTACTCCATATGCCTCTAGAATACTCACATATGAACTGTAATTTTTTTTTTATAAAGTAAGAGATCGTATAAATGATATCAAGAAGATGCTTGTGGATCAATAGTTTTTAAAGAAGATAGAAACTTGTGGATCAGTATTTTCAGCCAGGATCATAATTTTATTCATCTCAATCGAAATATTTGATTTTGATCTCAGGGATTTTCATCAATGAGTTTTATGATTTCTACTAAGAAAAATTGCGTATGAGACGCAAAAAAACCCGCATTTCAGATGAAACAATTTGATGAAAATATGAATAGTGAAAGCACAAAGTCCCTTGAAGAACTTTTAGAGTTTATTGTTTTATATATAGAGAAAGTAGATCAAAATAATTTGTCACTTCAAAATAGATTCGAACCAATTGAAGCATATGAAAAAAAAATTGATATCTTATTTAGTGCAAAAATATTGAGATCACTAGATGATGAGAATTTAAAAAATATTGTCTTAACCTTGAACTTTCTTTAACTCGTAATTGTTATTCTGATATTTATTGTTTATATTTATTTTTGAAATAAAAATGTTAAGGGAAATAATATAAGTAGAAGATAATGAGCTAAAGAAAATACTCAATCAAATAATTCTTCATTCTTTTACAAATACACATAGTCTTTATAGAATAATAGTACCGTTATCTAAGCCGAAAGAAGTTTTATTGAAATTAAAATTCATTAAATCTTCTTTAAGATCAACGATATCTTTAGAGAGTTCGAATAAATTAACTATATTAGCATTTGAAAAGGAATTATTAAAACAAATTGTTTATAAAACCGTAAATTTTAAATAAAACTATATATGATTAAAAAAAAAATTAGGGCCCCCCACATAATTTTTACTTTAGGCCCCTAATTTTTTTGAATCAGCCCTGTATATACTTCGGGAGAGTCTTTTGTGACAATTGAGGAAATTGTGGATACTCTTCTTGGTACAAATTTGGGAGAAATAAAAGTCCTTGGTTATAGTCCAAAACCAAATACTACAAGATCTACACAAAGGAGAACGGCAGAGTTAGAAGACATTCTCAAAAAAGGAAAAACAAAAAGTTGGTAGTGGCCAACATGACTTAAAGAAACGATTAAATGCTGCTGAAACTGAGGTACAAAACTAAGAGTCTCAGATACTAGACCAGCTATCTCAGATTCAAGACCAACCGCCACAAATAAAGCATTAAATTCTCAGTTGGACACTATTCATTAATCTCTTAATTAGAATGTTGTTATTGTTAAAGTTTATATTACTCCGTAGAGTTGTTTGTAGCTGTGTGTTTTTGTAAAGGCAAAGCTAATTTGCACATTACTGGATTATGTGGTAGTCAACAACTTGCGAAGAGTAGGAGATCAAAAGATATATAATGTCTATCTTTTTTTTAGGTAACCATCTAAACATTATCATTATTAAAACGAAAATATACATGTAAATAGCCCTTCAGCATAACAACTGCATCTTAAGCCTCAAACAAGACATAAAACTAGTTACTCTTTCAGCCTTTGCAGAAAAACACTATTAAGTTATTCGAACTAAGAATGTTTATTCTATGTAATATCTCCCTCTTAATTCTCGTGTGCATCTCGGTTGTTTGTATATGTACTCCTTTGAAGATTTTGTGTATGGTAGATAATTGTCCCCAACTTGAAGCTATCACTTGTTTTTGAAACTGCTTCCGTTTCTTCCTTATATTTTTCAGCATTAACTTCCTTTACCGAGATGTTCATCTTCACCAGCCTTTCCTTAGTTAGCAATAGAAATCTAACCATAGAATAATTCTATGTTTAAGTTGAGCCACTGCACTGCAAATGCATTCAGCAATATGTGAATTGTTTTGGTTCCCTCGAAGATCAATATAGCTCTTTGTGATTGAGTATTCACCTCCCTTAGTCAGCCTATACCTATCTTGCATATACCAATGCCGTATTTTTTGTTTCATGGCGTGAATCTTCCTCCAATACCAGGTGCTACCTACAGGGGCTTTCTGGAATGCGTGATAGAAGGTGATTCTGAATTACAAGTAGTTATACGCAGATTTACTTAGAAAATAACTGAGAAAGAGATTAACTATTCAGTTTAGTAGCATAAATACTTCATATAGTTTGTAAAGAGGTTGGCTCATAGTCTTAGACTAAAATAGGAAATCTTATTTAAGAAAATGCTTTGCAGGAACATATATAGGGTTGAGTAAGTTGGAACCACTGTACTTGGTAAGTAGGACAAACCATGAGGGCAAAGCCTCACTTGTACTGATTATTAACTAAAACAAATATAAGTCTGTTTGGATAAACTAATGAATCAAAAGTAAACATCCAAGAAAATGATGGCTGATGCTCTAAAAGCGAGTGCAGTTTCCACTGCTGACAATCAAAAGAAGAGAACGTTAACAGTATCGAGATTTCAAATACCATTATGTGATTTGGTGGAAGTATCAAGTGCAGAATCTGAGGAGGGACCTGATAAAGAAGAGTCTGATGACTTGAAACAATTTTCAAAGAAGAAAAGTGATAAAAAGAAAATAAAGGAGGATCTAAAGCCTCAACAAGTATGAAAGTTGATAGTTTTAAGAGAAAAAGAAACGGGAGGAGAGAAACTTCTAAAGTAGAATTTGAAAAGTCTGAACAGGGACCTGCTCCGCAGGTAAATGTGGATGATGCAGATGTCAACAAGCAAACAATTGTTGACAATTTGAGTGTGCAAAGTGTCTTAGCAGGTAGAGTTTTTTATATAAATGTTGTTAAGCACCCTGGGATGGATACCTTGCATGACATTGTGGTGATTCAGTCATGGATGCACTTAGTTGACACTAAGTCCCCTGTTCTTAATGAGGAAGAAGTGCGTGAGTTCTACTACAATATTGAGTTTCAAGAAGATGGAAGCATAAAAAAAAGAGTAGGAAACATGGAAGTCCATCTTGATGAGGACTTACTGGGAAGGATTTTGGGAGTACCTCAAGAGGGGATCAGGTCCGTGGTTGGAAGGACCTGCTCGGTTGGATTTTTGAAAGAATGCTCAAAAGTTCCTACCACTCTCCGTGCTTCACTACTCAAGAAACTAATGAAGGGTCAATATCAGCTGATGTTTGAGTTTGTAAACAAGGTTCTCCTTCCTCGATCGGAGAAGAGAATTTCTTCTACTGCAACTGATTTGTTCGTCATGGAAGCCTTGTGCAAATACAAACCACTGGATCTTCCTGCACTCATATTGGAACACATGTACAAGATTATGGTTGAGCGAAAGGGCAAACATAGAATGGGATACGGGTATTTTTGATGAAAGTGTTCAAGTATCTGAACATTCCACTTGGTATTGGAAAGGTGGGGACTGCCAAGCAATCCTTTTCTGAGTCTACTCTGGTTGAATGTGAATGCATTAAGGGAAGGGAAATCCAAAGAGTAAAGTGTCTCAGTTAATTGCAGAACAGGATCAGCTGAAGCATGAGCTGGAAGAAATGACCATGAGAGTGAGTAGCAAGGATGCTGAGATTGATATTCTCAATTGAACTACTCAAGGCGCAGACTGATGGACCTGGTACCTCCATAGTTCAAGAACTGCATAAGGAAAACGCAGAACTGAGGACTAAGATTGCTGTATTGCAAGAGAAAGCAATCAAGGACAATAATGACGCAAATGCTATACTTACTCTCATCATTCAGTCTCTTTCCCATCAGCCTCCCTCCTCATAGTCCGTCCTGTCTGTTCCCCCTTTGTTTTTGTGTGGCACATTTGCAATAATTATCGAAACTTAGTTTAAATTTAATGTATTGACTGCTATTTCTATTTTGCAATGAATCTGATTCCTATTTTGTTCTGACTAATATCTATTGTCAACTATTTTTTTTATGTTTGATTGACAAGGCTATGATCTTACCTGACTATTTTATTGGTATTGTTGGTTTACTGTATCTCTTTTTTATGATGTCGAAAGGGGGAATTTATGGAGATGCTTGGGGTGTGTGAGTCAGGGGGAACTATAGGTGTGTGAGTCAGATTATGGGTGTGTGAGTCAGGGGGAAGATGTGAACGTACTTGGACTCCGGGTATGATTGTTAAGGGGAAGGTATGAAGGGTATGGTGATGCTGATATCATGAATAGTTAGAGGAATGTGCGTTTTATTTCAGGGATTGGTGTATTGCTTGTCATCATCAAAAAGGGGGGAAATGTTATTTGTAGTTTTGATGGTTTGACAAACACAGAGACCTTGTGAAGGAACCTGATTCTCAGCTTAATATGCTTTTTGTTGCCAGCTGGAGAAAGTACAAAAAATTGGTGCACAGTCTGCAACAGTGACAGAAGTGGAAGATGCGCCAGAAACCTTAGCCTATGACATTGCTTTAAGGATTGTGACCTTTCTACATAAACATAACAACTCTACATTCACAAGTTAGTTTTTCCAACTTGCTAAGGCATCTCAAGAACTCTTGTACAGGCTAAGAAAATCGAAGTGAAGAAATAATTCAAGGAATAACTCAAGCTAAGGTGTTGATAGTCTAGGCGTCTTAGAAGTATTTCTTCTAATATGAAATTGTAATATGGTCCTAAAACATATAAAGGATTCAGTGTGTTTTGGTCTGTAAATTCTATGTTAATTAAGTTCAACTAATTTAGTGGGCAACCTGTGTGTTGCTTGGAAAAGTCTAAATCATCAGTAGTGTGGTGGTTTAGTGGGCAATCTGTGTGATTGCTTAGTAAATCCTAAGTTGTCTAGTGGTGATAGCTTAGTGGGCAAAGTCATATATGCTTAGGCTCCTCAAGCAATAGAGTTATTGCTTGATAGTGAGATTAATAACTTTTTCTCACTCTTTTGTAACCGGTTTACTTTTGCTTGTGATGATTAGTGAAACAGTTGGAAATCCTGTGTGACAGGTCGTGGTTTTACTCCCTTGAGCAAGGAGGTTTCCACGTAAAATGACTGTGTTGAAAATCTGCATTTATTTACAGTCATTCTTATTTTAGTGTGTCAAGGGACCTGGTCCATTGGCTGGTAGTGGACGCACAGATTCTAACAATAGACCATTTGAGTCGGATATGAACATTATAGCATTACAATTGCTACCCTTATCAGTCTCTTACTCCTTGGTTCTAGTGTATCTGTTCACTCAGTGATGGTTTGGTATACTTTTTCTTAATTTTTTATACTAAAATTTGGCAACTAGTTTGATAGGTTGTCAATAAATGAAGATTGACATAAAGTGGGGATGTCTCAGTATGTATATCCAATTCCTTGAAACCAAATACTGCAAGTGTCACAATGGTTCCTTATTTTTAATCACCCTTGCAGCATTGGTCTAACCATATTATAGTTCTTAGTAGTAAAACGAATCATGTTTAGACTTGGTTTTTACTTTTGAGATCTCTTATTATCCATGATAGTATTCATTAATCACTTAATTAGAACGTTGTTATTATTAAAGTTTATATTAGTCCTTAGAGTTGTCTTGGAGGTGTGTTACTTTGTAAAGGCAAAGCTAATTTGTACAATACTAGATGATGTGGTACGAGATCAAATGAAATGTAATGTCTATATGTTTTTTTGGTAACCATCTAAACATTACCGTTATTAAAACGAAAATGTACCCCTAAAGAGACCTTGAGCACAACAACTGCATCTCAAGTCTCCAACAAGTCACAAAACTAGTTACACTTCCAGCCTTTGCAGAAAAACACTATGTTGGCAAGCTCTTTTTGTTGAACTAAGTATATCTATTCTATGTAAAATCTCCCTCTTAATCTGTGTGTGTATCTTGGTTTTTGGTATATGTACCCCTTTGAAGATTTTTTAGTTCCGGGCTCTCAAAGTATGGTAGATCATTGCCCCAACTCGAAGCTATTGAGTTTAGTAGCTTAAATACTTCATATGGTTTGTAAATAGGTTGGCTCATATAGTATTAGACTAAAATAGGAAATTTATTTAAGCAAATGCTTTGCAGGGACATATAAAGGGTTGAGTAACTTGGTACAGAGAAGTGCAAAACAAATTGATTGTTTATAATATCATAATGGAACTACTGTGCTTGGTAAGTAGGAAAATGAAGTCCATTTGGATAAACTAATGAACAAAAAGTAAACATCCACCCTCACCCCACGAGCATAAATCCTATTATTATTATTACTTATTATAGTTTCCAATCAATCATATTGGTCCTAGCAGTAAAGTAGTTGTCGTATCTGAAAATGAGACTGAATAGAACGCTTCCCATATGGAAGAAATTGAACTGTAATACCAGAAACAATATATCCAATAATCTTACAACATATTGAATACAAATTGTGTTGTAGATTTTACTTTTAAACATAGTATAGATACCTCAAATTAAATCTTAATTTTACTTTATTCTCTTTTTGCACATGTGTAACCACATTATTTCTACTTTGGAAGGAACTTTTAACTATTTGTCAATGTTTAGGAGTAAAATACTACAGATAGATTTTTTGTTGTTGGACATATGTTACTTTTATATATGGAGTTTATAATGAGACATTACCTCAATGTAATTTTAGTTGTTTTTAATTATATGATCATGGATGAATTTTATTATTATCTAGTATGTATTATTGTTTAATTTTAATTTATGCAACTCTAATTTAATAAACAATACCAATATAAAATAATTAAATGTCACTATTTATTTGTAATTAGTGAAAAATATTTTATCATCAAAAGTAATTTTTAGCATTGACTATATTAAACTTTTCAAGACAAATGTTTTCTTCACAAAATAAGTTAGTTCATTACAAGTTGACTAAATTTCGTGACAAAAACTGTATTGCTCTAGTACAAATTTTTTTATGGAATACAAATAATTTTTTTTCATGTTGTGACAATTGTAGTTGTCACTAATCGAGATAATTTATAATGAAAATATATATGGTCAGTAAAAATAATACTTTGATGATAAAATGATAGCTTTAACCAAAAAAATTATTAATTTTTTTTTATAATATTAAACTTGTCCCTAAATAATGCATTTAAGGAAATAATATTTTTTGGTATATAAAAAGTAGTCATTAGTGAGGAAACTACATTTGTTCAACTAAGAAATACATATAACTTTAGAGACAATTAATGTTGTCACTAATTGAACTAAATAATCCATGAAGACATAATTTTTTCAATAGTAATAACATTTTTTTGTGACAAAACATACTATTAACTACAAATATTTTTTATGATAAATATATTCGTCACAAATATTACTGCATTTGGAGATGCTTTTTCCTTTTATAGTTGATACATACTTTTAGTGACAAAGCACTAAATCGTCTTTATATACTTTTAGCGACACACGTTTAGTTACAATTGATTGACTAAATTTGATTTACAAATGATGAAATTATTCATCCCTAATAATCAAATTTGTTTTAGTGACTTCGCCGAATTATCATTAATGTCTTTAGTCTTCCAAGCTTCCTTGAGTCTATTCAACTTTTAACACTATCAACTTGGGCGAGGTTAGGCCCTTTAGGCGCAAACCCGCAAGGAATTTCTACTCTTCCAATGGTTTTGGCCTTTTTTCCATGAATTCATCCCTACCTTGTCCGTTCGCTTCCATTAGTCAAAAAATATCATAATATCATTAGAATAGGATAGTAATAGGCATTGATAACCGTAATTGTTGAACTAAAAAGTCCTCAAATGGGTGTAAATTGACCACTCATCAACAACTCCAACTTATACTTTAGTTTGTCCTCTAGTTCAACAAGTGTGTCTACTATATGTAACATCTCGCGATTTGAAATAGCTAGGAAGAAGCTAAGAACTAGACATAGTCATTTTGGAAGTAATTAAAAATCGGGAAATTTACTTAAGTTAGAAAAAGTTAGTTTTGGTAAACTTCAAGCGGCAATAAGTTCTAACTCAATATGAGTTGGAAGCACTTCTAGATACGGTTTGAAAGATCCTGGAATAATATTTTAAACAACGCCAAGTTGGCGCGATTCCGAGTTTGTATAAGAAAGTTATGCCCTTTAAAAGTCGGACTGTTAGATTAAGGATAGTTTAAATCCAGATTTTTGAAGGGTGATTTAGTCTTTTCCTTACCTAATTATCCTAATTACTTTTTAGGAGTTTAATTGAGCTAATATCATATTTCAGTCAATTTTAAAAAAGTGAATTTAACGCTAGGGCTTGGAGAAAGGATAAAGAAGGATAAAGGAGGAGAAAGGAGAAGAACGTTCAAGATTCGTCGATATTAGCTTGTGGATTTATTTGGCGGTGATCCATAAAAAGGTATGTTATATCACATAGTGTTGGGTTAGTTCACCCTCGCGTAAATCAAGATTCAATTTCAGCAATGTTATTAGATTTGAAAGTAAATCCTTGAATTCTTGATAAATTTTGTTTGAATTCTTGTGTGTAGTGTTGATTGGAGTTTCTGTATATTTATTCACGGTTTTAGTTGTGTGTCTGAGTAGAATCTGATGTACACTGACCATATAATTTATTCTAAGTGTTTCGGATAGAACCGATGGAGTTTAGAGGGTTTAGAGATAAAAATGAAGAAGAAATTTCGTCGGGCAAATAAAGGTAGTGGTGGTGCGTGGCGGAGCTGTATCCCAGTTTTGGGAAAAATTGTTTCGCATGGAGGAGCCATCACGGATCATTCTGCCTAAAAAGTTATTTCCGAAACCGATAATTAAATGTTTCTCCGCGTCGCGAAACCCAGCCTCAAATTTCGACTTTTGATCATCTTCTCATGTTTAGCTATCTAAGATCATTTCTAAACATAATGAGATAATTCCTCTCACAAATCACAATCCTTGCATCCACAATTCAATTCAAGAAAAGTTAAGAGTCAAGTCAAGAAGTCAAGATAAGTTCTTAAAATTTTCAAATGTCTTTCAAAAACGTTTTAAGAATTATGTTTCAAAGTTAAGCAAAGAGTTCACATTTGAAGTTCATAACTTCAAAGAAGTATATGAGAACTAAGTATTCCCAAGATGTTTAAAAGAATTTCACATTTAAATAAGAATGGAAACTGAGATTTCCAAAGACCCTTTGAGCTAGTTTTCAGAAAAGAGTATACACTTTCATAATAATAATGCAAAAGACAAAACTTTGACATCCAAGGTAGCCTTTGAGTTAAGTTTTTCAGCACTAATCTCAAATTACAAAAGAAATTATGTTGTTAACATATAAGAGCGAATATAGTATTTTTGGGAGTACTGTTGAGAACGGATATGTGGGAGATATTAGACAACTAACCGTCCCCCATAAACAAAGTAGACAAAATGGGTAGAAAAGGGTCAAACTTTATAGATAATTTCCTTTAGTACTTTTTAGCATATACTAGTGGATCCACTTAGTAGTTAAGGTTCTATACTTATGGCACGGTATAGGATTGTCCTGGCAGCGCAAGGCAAAATGTTGTATTATCATGATAGCTCTTAAGTGATGGTTGTCAGTTAGAGAAACATCCACACCATTTTTTGTATTTTTACATACATCAGAAATATTTATATTTTTACATACAAACAGAGTTCATATTGTATCTTTGCATACATACAGATTTTATGATTGTATTCTTAAATACAGAGAGTTGAAAATCATGTTTTAAAGATTTTCTTTATACTACATTTACTTGTATTGCTTTATATTGAAATGAGTTTGATTATGTTGAGTTCAAGTGAGAAACATCCACACCATTATTTTGTATTTTTACATACATCAGAAATATTTATATTTTTTACATACAAACAGAGTTCATATTGTATCTTTGCATACATACAGATTTTATGATTGTATTCTTAAATACATAGAGTTGAAAATCATGTTTTAAAGATTTTCTTTATACTACATTTACTTGTATTGTTTTATATTGAAATGAGTTCAATTATGTTGAGTTCAAGTGAGTTAGGTAAGTTCTTCAGATTTGTTTAAATTATATGTTGTGTTTAGCATTCCAACTCGCATACTCGTAAATTCAATGTACTGATGCTAGTTGTCCTATATCATCTTATGATGCAGACATAGGTAACTAGGATCGGTATCCAGCGCATCGTCGATCCAGTGAGCAGTTTAATGTCTGTTGGTGTGCTTCTTTGCAATCTGGCGGACCCCTTTTTATAACTTTTAGTTTTATATTCGGTTCATTAGGATGTTGTGGGGTTTGTCCCAACATCTATGTTAGTTGTTTCTAGAGGCTTCAAAGATAGTCAGACGATTTGTTATGAGTCTTTTAGCTTTGTATTTCAGATGTTTTGCTATGACAATTCAGTAGCCATTTTTCTAGTTGAATGTCTCTTTAAAGACATTCTCACTTTATTTCACTAGTTTTTTATTTAGACTATTCTTGTATTTTAAGTCTTCCGGTAAGTAAGTAAGAGAGGCCAAGGGTACGCTTGGGACCAGCAATGGTCTTCGAGTTCCAGTTCCGCCCAGGGTCTAGGCTCGGGGTGTGAAAAACATTGTATCAGAGCACAAATTTCAAAAGTCCTAGAGAGTTAGTGAAGTCGTGTTTGTAGAGTCCTTGTTATCGGTGTGAAACCCGCCACATCTATAATTAGAAGGCTGCAATATTAAGGAAATTCCTTCACTTCTTTCATACTCATTTCGTGCATTAGAGTTTATCTCTAAAAAGTTTCTCTCTATTTCGTGCTTGCGCGTGTTTTAGATAATCATGCCTCGACGAATAGCAGTTAGAGGTCGTCCATCTAGGAGGAATGTTGAACCACATAAACAAGGGTACCCTATGTACCTGAAGTGAAAACCCAAGGAAATGTTACTAATGATGAGCTTAGAGAGTCAATAAGGATGTTGAGTCTGGCTGTGACTAATTAGGTTGAGCAACAGAGAGGAGCTAGAAAGGATGTGACTGATACTTCTACGATCCGAGAGTTCTTAAAGATGAATCCACCAAGTATCACAAGATCGAGCACCACTAAGGATCCAGAAAACTTCATTGAGGAGATGAAAAATGTATTCTATGAGTTGCGTGATACTTAGAGAGTTGAGCTAGCAGGATATCAACAAATGAGTGTTTCGAGGACTTGGTTTGATCAGTGGAAAGAGGGTAGCATGAGTAAACACCACCCTCCAGTTGGAAATTTCATACCCTTAAAAAAGAGTCGCTAACTGTTCATGAGTATGGGTTGATGTTCACCCAACTACCCTGATATGATCTAGAGATCATCGCGTATATGTGGAGTAGAAGAGCTTGTTTGTTGTCGCGTTGTCTCGTCTGTCGCATAAGGAAGGTAGGGTTGCAATGCTAATAAGCGGCATAGATATTTTGCGGTTGATGGTTTATGTGCAGCAGGTTGAGGATGAGAAGCTGAGGGATGGAGAAGAGTTTAAGAACAAGAGGGCCAAGAGAGGGAACGAGTCCGGGAACTAGAAGAGTAATCCCAACCTATCATTCTTCCAACAGAAATAGAAGGGACCTGCTCCATCATCTGCTAGTGCACCTGCACTTAAGAACAAAGGTGAGTATAATAATTAGATTTTAGAGCTAAACTTGCTTATTCTCACGGTTGTCACGACCCAAAAGCACCCCTTAGAAGTTAGGGAAAACCTTCGAATCGTGACCGGGCGTACTTGACCACTTTGGGGTCTCGTACAACCCCTCTAACTAGCATTCATAACATAAAGCATGAAAAGTAGTGCGGAATTTAAAACTTTTCACGATAATAATAATAAAAGGAGTATTTTCATAAATACTAAGAAATCTTATCGTCACAAGCCAACTTAAAGACACAACTTGGAATCTTAGGGACACTGCCCTTTACGATAAAAGTAAATACATTTTTAAGTATTAACAAAGAAACTAAGAAACATAAAACTATGTCCTCGAATATATGATCGACAATTCACTCCGTGGTTAGAAAGGGCGGTGAAAATGTTTAGTATTGTAGGTTTTAACCCACTATCAACAAAATATTCTCTTCTTCTTTTGAAAGAAAACAAACTTTGCATTATTTTTCTCTTATGTCGTTCTAAAATCTAGAATCTTCAAACTTTTAATCCTGACTGCGCCACCGACAGACCCGAGGTTAATTTTATAGATTAAGATGTGAAAATGTGCTATAGATGTTTGTATGCTCCTTAGGTGATCACAATGCTATAATCATGTGTGCTATTTAATCACGTGAAGGCCAGCCATGATCACCGGACATACCAAATTCTTGAGAGATAAAGTTCCCAAGCTTCGACTCCGATCCTCCCAAAAGGGCTTCCAACCTATACTCATAAGGTATAAAAAGTATGGGGTTAGTACAACAATGTACTAAGTATGGCATATGCAAAAACATGCAAAAAGGGACATTTTAGTAAAGATAGCTTTTTTATGCAATTCAAATATAACCTTCATGAATCTAGAAGCAAACCCACATAAGAATCAACAATTAACACTTTATGGCTATCTTACCAAACTTAAAGTAAACAAAAGGAACATTTCAATTAACTTTGCTAAACTTGCAATAAAATTGAATAAAGCATCATAGTGAACATTTTGAATTCTTACAATGAAGACCTTACAGTGAATGGCACGGTCCAAGTCATATGAACCCTTTTCCTTTGAAGTTGCCCTAACCCAAGGTTATTCTAAGACTCCCTAAGGTGAACCAAGAAGGGACTCTCATTACACCTCCCTTCAAAGCGCACCAAAGCGACCCTTAAAACTACCTAATCTTAGGCTTACTTCGTTAGAAATCAAATCCACGCCCTTGGCTAACATATGCAAAACACTCATGGAAATATAGGTCATACCAAGTGCAATGTGAGAGTAGCATCCCATACTACCACTCCCACTTAGTACTCCTAATGGATTCCATTTACTCAAGTACTCCACAATAATCCTCCATAACACTACACCATAGTACTCATTCACATGGATTTCATGAAGGTACTCTTCTCCCATAGTAGGTATAGGTCACACCAAGTGCAATGTGAGAATAGCATCCCATACTACTACTCCCACTCAATGCTCCTACTTGGTAACTAATGTGGATTGAGCACTTCATGACATACATACACAATTTCAACAATACACAAGATAATTAGTTTCAAATCAATTATTTTGTGGGAGTTAGCTTAACCGACAAAGACCATGAGAGCTAGACATGGAATCTCGATATTAACCCCTATCGGATGAGGGATCCTTACTTGCCGAGTGTAAGGTCATGCTTCTTAGCGTTTACATGGATTTTCCAATAGCTACACCTATGCGGGCACATAGTTAAGGGATAAGGAGATTGTTACTAAGTAACTCACTCTCTACTAACGAGGAGTACTCATCTCAAGAGGTACTTTGGATTACAACATCTCAACTAACGAAGTGCAATGCACCTCCCCTTCATATCCTCTTGGTGCTAGGCATAACTCCACACGGATTTCTCAACGTAATAGTCTATCTTAGAAAGCTCACTAGGAAATGGAGAGGTTGTTACTAGACATTACATCTCAACTCACGAAGTGTGTCCACCTCAAGATTCCCCTTTTTGCTCAACTTGACATAATACAAATCTTAAAGGTGTGTGTGTGTACATGTGCACACCTTGCATATAAGCATCATTTCATTATCATCAAGTTCTACTCATACTTTAACCTTGATTCATCAAGCTACACACTCTACATACTTTTCATAATCATATGCTTCATTTAGACATAAACTAGGTCAAACATGCAATTCAAGCTACATCAAACACAACACAAGACCCATTTCCAATATATATCTTCATTTCACATATTAGACCTTCAAGATCACATACTCAAACCATACTAAGTAACATCAAGTTCATCAATTAGCACCGCCACCCATAAGGTGAACCATACCACTCAAATAGCAATTCATAATAAGAATTATACAATGAGAGCAACTCATCAACAAATCAAACCATCATTACCCATAAGCAATTTATCAATATTTCACCATATGAAGGCCCTTAGGTCAGTATCTACACCAACATGACAAATACAAGAAGACCCAAGTTTATACCCTACTCAAATCATGCTCACATAACTCATTTTCAAGTCAAAAATTGAAGTATGCATAAACAAGAGTTTCATGGAGTTTTAACATCAAAATAATCTATTCAAACCAAGATAAATACATTTAAACCATTAGAACTTAGTTACAAGAAGACCCATAATAGAAATCACAGTTTAGAAGAAGTTGAGTTTAAAACCCCTTTTTGAAAACCATTTTTGGAGTTGGCTTCTTGAATGGAAAGGTATTCAAGAATGGATACCATACCTTTAGGAGAAAGAAACCCGCGAATTTGATGAAGGAACAAGCCCAAAGTAGCCCTCCTTTCCCTCCTTGAGCCTTGGCTTCAATGGTGACTTTGAGAGAGTTTTCTTTTTAGAGAGAGAGTTTGAATGTTGAAGTGAGGGGGTCTTGTCTAGGTCTAGGGTTTAAAACTAATTTAATATAACCTAAAAATACCAAAATTATACACCTAGGGTCTTATAAGACTTGGGGTGTATTTACATAAAACACCCCAAGTTGGCAGCCTTAAGTCGTGCACTGGCAGGCCTCGTCGACGAGACCTCCTCGACGGACCGTCACGTTCACCACGGACCGTCATGGGGTCCCGTCGAGGAACACTTGGCTCCAACTGGAGCCTATCCAAGTTTCCACTCTCTGTCACTCGCGACGCCCTGGATCGACGGACCGTCCTGAGTGCAACGGACCATCGCCATGGTCGTCATGAGCCACTGATGGGCAGACTTTGCCCAAGTATTGGGCCCCTTGTGGGTCCTACGTGGGGTCGTTCTCGGACGTCAAATCCCTAAACTAAGTCGTCTAGGTCTAAGGAACATCCGACGCATGTTTCAAGTAAAACGAACACATAAAACTCATCCAAACTCGCCAAGACATACAAGTACATTCTAAGGCATACCATCCGAACGTCATGGACGTTTTTGGTCGATTGAACTCCAAACTTAACCAAACTTTGCACACTGCCTAAGGACACCAAACTAACTCCGTTTAACTTAAAATTAACTCAAGAAACAACCATGAGGCTCTAGTTCACCTTAGTTCATTTTGGGGCGTTATATTCTCCCCCACTTGGAATAACATTCGTCCTCGAATGACGCTTAAATTTTAAGAACAACAAGGACAAACTTAGCATCATATAATACGCTTAGATCATGATCAAAATACTAACAATCAAAGCATCCACTAGCAAGGAACATCATTTTACACTTTCAACACTTAGCAACATAGGCAACTTTCACCAATTTTCACAAAGTCAAAAATTCAACCTCAATCTTCTTTTATGGAGGAACTACCTTCTCCAACGTTAAAAATGCTCATAAACAATGCCTTTACACACATTGAAACTAAAATTCAAGACAAAACAATTTTCTTCAAAATGCCAAAAAAAAATTTACAGTGAAGTTGACTGCCATCCTACCAAATTTTTGAAAAATTCATTCTCTAAGCAATTCATCAAGACGACATGATCATAGGAACTATAAAACCATATATACTCATTTCATAACAAAAAAGCAACAATAACCAAGAGTTGAGACTTACCAAAACCATCAATCCGGATTAATTATCCTTTCTAGCCCCCATCCTATAGGAAGGTTTCTTCTTGGGAGCATTTGTATCTAGGGAAGCTTGATTGACATCTCTCCCCCTTGATTTAAGGTTTGGGCAGTCCCTCATCTTGTGGCCTCTATTACCACATGCAAAACAACCATCCGTTCCGGCAAGACACTTACCCCCATGTTGCTTGCCACAAGTAGGGCACCTAGCCCTTTCATAGGAATGACCACCAACTTGAGAAGATTGATTTGGAGCCCTATCCTTGTTTCCCATAGAAGAATCTTGGGGATAAAACCTCTTCTTAGGCCTTTGGTGACTAGAATCATCCGACCTAGGTCTCTTACCCTCTTGCCTTATCTCCCTAATTTTGGACTCCTCAATTTGTTGCGCATAAACCATGAGCCTAGAGATATCCATGTCATTAAGAAGCATAGCCGTACGACACTCTTTTTCCACCAAGCTAGACACGACCATCACAAACTTGTTCATCCTAGCCCTAGGGTTGGCTACCATGTTTGGGGCATACTTAGAGAGTTGGGTGAATTTGAGAGAGTACTCTTGCACACTCATTCCCCCTTGATGGAGGTTCATGAATTCAACCATCTTCTTCTCCCTCCACTCTAAAAGAAAGAATCTATCTAGGAAAGCCTCTTTGAATTCCTCCCAATCAACCGGTCCTCTTTCTAAGGGTCTCTCACCCCTCCATTGCTCATACCACACTTGAGCAACATCCTTAAGTTGGTAAGCGTCCAATTCCGCTTTCTCCCTAGGGGTCACACCCATAGCATCTACCACCTTGAAAACCTCATCTATGAAGCCTTGTGGATCTTCATCCACCTTAGTGCCATGAAAAGTAGGAGGGTTCATCCTCATAAAATCCCGAATCCTAGAAGCGGGAGTACTAGCATTTGGTTGGGGCCTATCTCCTAGGTTAGCTTGGCCCACAAAGTGATTGTTGACAACTTGAGCTTGAGCCGTCATGAGTTGGGTCAAGTTCATTAGGGCAGCCCTCAACTCCGCATTAGTCATATCACCCTCAACAAAAGGAGCTTGAGGCATAGGAGGCACTTGAGGTCCTTGAGGTTCCGGAGGCACTTGAGGTTCTTGAAGAGGAACCTCGTCATTTTCCTCCCCTAAGCCAACAATAGGAACTTGATCAACATGGGGAAGGACTCTCTCATTTTGTACACCTCCCTCCTCCCTTCTAGTGGTCGATCTCCTCGTATTTATGTCTTAAAAACACAAAAGGAGAGGTTGAGAATAGACACCTTATATACTCAACTCTAAGGCACGATACTAGAATAGAGAAGAAAGTGAAACTTCTAGCATCCTATAGCCTCTTGTCCATGGATGTGTCGCGACTCACACCAATGACCAAGATACTACTAGATGTGGCTTGTGAGACTTTCAGACCTTAAACTATTTACCAAAACCTTATGCTCTGATACCAAGTCTTGTCACAACCCGAAAGCACCCCCTAGAAGTTAGAGAAAACCTTCGAATCGTGACCGGGCATACTTGACCCCTTTGGGGTCTCGTACAAGCCCTCTAACTAGCATTCATAACATAAAGCATGAAAAGTAGTGCGGAATTTAAAACTTTTCACGATAATAATAATAAAAGGAGTCTTTTCATAAATACTAAGAAATCTTATCGTCACAAGCCAACTTAAAGACACAACTTGGAATCTTAGGGACACGGACCTATACGATAAAAGTAAATACATTTTTAAGTACTAATAAAGAAACTAAGAAACACAAAACTATGTCCTCCAATATATGAGGACATACCAAATTTTTGAGAGATAAAGTTCCCAAGCTTCGACTCCGATCCTCCCAAAAGGGCTTCCAACCTATACTCATAAGGTATAAAAAGTATGGGGTTAGTACAACAATGTACTAAGTATGGCATATGCAAAAACATGCAAAAAGGGACATTTTAGTAAAGATAGCTTTTTTATGCAATTCAAATATAACCTTCATGAATCTAGAACCAAACCCACATAAGAATCAACAATTAACACTTTATGGCTATCTTACCAAACTTAAAGTAAACAAAAGGAACATTTCAATTAACTTTGCTAAACTTGCAATAAAATTGAATAAAGCATCATAGTGAATATTTTGAATTCCTATAATGAAGACCTTACAGTGAATGGCACGGTCCAAGTCATATGAACCATTTTCCTTTGAAGTTGCCCTAACCCAAGGTTACTCTAAGACTCCCTAAGGTGAACCAAGAAGGGACTCTCATTACACCTCCCTTCAAAGCGCACCAAAGCGACCATTAAAACTACCTAATCTTAGGCTTACTTCGTTAGAAATCAAATCCACGCCCTTGGCTAACATATGCAAAACACTCATGGAAATATAGGTCATACCAAGTGCAATGTGAGAGTAGCATCCCATACTACCACTCCCACTTAGTACTCCTAATGGATTCCATTTACTCAAGTACTCCACAATAATCCTCCATAACACTACACCATAGTACTCATTCACACGGATTTCATGACGGTACTCTTCTCCCATAGTAGGTATAGGTCACACCAAGTGCAATGTGAGAATAGCATCCCATACTACTACTCCCACTCAATGCTCCTACTTGGTAACTAATGTGGATTGAGCACTTCATGACATACATACACAATTTCAACAATACACAAGATAATTAGTTTCAAATCAATTCTTTTGTGGGAGTTAGCTTAACCGACAAAGACCATGAGAGCTAGACATGGAATCCCGATATTAACCCCTATCGGATGAGGGATCCTTACTTGCCGAGTGTAAGGTCATGCTTCTTAGCGTTTACATGGCTTTTCCAATAGCTACACCTATGCGGGCACATAGTTAAGGGATAAGGAGATTGTTACTAAGTAACTCACTCTCTACTAACGAGGAGTACTCATCTCAAGAGGTACTTTGGATTACAACATCTCAACTAACGAAGTGCAATCCACCTCACCTTCATATCCTCTCGGTGCTAGGCATAACTCCACACGGATTTCTCAACATAATAGTCTATCTTAGAAAGCTCACTAGGAAATGGAGAGGTTGTTACTAGACACTACATCTCAACTCACGAAGTGTGTCCACCTCAAGATTCCCCTTTTTGCTCAACTTGACATAATACAAATCTTAAAGGTGTGTGTGTGTACATTTGCACACCTTGCATATAAGCATCATTTCATTATCATCAAGTTCTACTCATACTTTAACCTTGATTCATCAAGCTACACACTCTACATACTTCTCATAATCATATGCTTCATTTAGACATAAACTAGGTCAAACATGCAATTCAAGCTACATCAAACACAACACAAGACCCATTTCCAATATATATCTTCATTTCACATATTCGACCTTCAAGATCACATACTCAAACCATACTAAGTAACATCAAGTTCATCAATTAGCACCGCCACCCATAAGGTGAACCTTACCACTCAAATAGCAATTCATAATAAGAATTATACAATGAGAGAAACTCATCAACAAATCAAACCATCATTACCCATAAGCAATTTATCAATATTTCACCATATGAAGGTCCTTAGGGCAGTAGCTACACCAACATGACAAATACAAGAAGACCCAAGTTCATACCCTACTCAAATCATGCTCACATAACTCATTTTCAAGTCAAAAATTGAAGTATGCATAAACAAGAGTTTCATGGAGTTTTAACATCAAAATCATCTATTCAAACCAAGATAAATACATTTAAATCATTAGAACTTAGTTACAAGAAGACCAATAATAGAAATCAAAGTTTAGAAGAAGTTGAGTTTAAAACCCCTTTTTGAAAACCATTTTTGGAGTAAACTTCTTGAATGGAAAGGTATTCAAGAATGGATACCATACCTTTAGGAGAAAGAAACCCACGAATTTGATGAAGGAACAAGCCCAAAGAAGCCCTCCTTTCCCTCCTTGAGCCTTGGCTTCAATGGTGACTTTGAGAGAGTTTTCTTTTTAGAGAGAGAGTTTGAATGTTGAAGTGAGGGGGTCTTGTCTAGGTCTAGGGTTTAAAACTAATTTAATATTACCTAAAAATACCAAAATTATACACCTAGGGTCTTATAAGACTTGGGGTGTATTTACACAAAACACCCCAAGTTAGCAGCCTTAAGTCGTGCACTGGCAGGCCTCGTCGACGAGACCTTCTCGACGGACCGTCACGTTCACCACGGACCATCATGGGGTCCCGTCAAGGAACACTTGGCTCCAACTGGAGCCTGTCCAAGTTTCCACTCTCTGTCACTCGCGACGCCCTGGATCGACGGACCGTCCTGAGTGAAACGGACCGTCGCCATGGTCGTCGTGAGCCACTTATGGGCAGACTTTGCCCAAGTCTTGGGCCCTTCATCTAGGGCCCCTTGTGGGTCCTAGGTGGGGTCGTGCCCGGACGTCAAACCCCTAAAATAAGTCTTCTAGGTCTAAGGAACATCCGACTCATGTTAGAAGTAAAACGAACACATAAAACTCATCCAAACTCGCCAAGACATACAAGTACATTCTAAGGCATACCATCCGAACGTCATGGACGTTTTTGGTTGATTGAACTCCAAACTTAACCAAACTTTGCACACTGCCTAAGGACACCAAACTAACTCCGTTTAACTTAAAATTAACTCAAGAAACAACCATGAGGCTCTAGTTCACCTTAGTTCATTTTGGGGCGTTATAACGGTAGCATGGCACAAGAGGGTAGTTAACCTGTTGCATGCGCCAAGTGTTGTAGGAACCATTCAGGTACTTATCGCGAGGGCTCCACTGGTTGTTTTAAGTGTGGTCAGAATGGGCATTTCATGCGAGAGTGTCCAAAGAACAAGTAGGGAAATGGTAATGGGGGAAACGGAGCCCAATCTTGTTCACTTGATCCGTAATACAAAGCTGTACCTAGAAGGGCTACTTCTAGTAATGGCGGAGGAATAACCACTTTTATTCTATTAACAGTCACCATGAGCAAGAGTATTCGCCATATGTTGTCACCGGTATGATCCAACTCTTTGACTTTACTGTTTATGCTTTTCTTGATCTAGGAACGAGTTTATCTTTTGTAATTCTTTATGTTGCTATTAATTTTGATGTTACTCCTCAGAGAAATAGTGAACCATTTAGTATTTCTACATCAATTGGTGAGTCTATTCTAGCAGAAAGAGTATATCGTGATTTCCCTATTTTCAACAATCACAAGACTACCATTGTTGATACGAGTGAGATAGATTTTGATGGCATTCTTGGTATGGCTGGCTTAATGCCTATTATGCCTAAGTTTATTGTAGGACTTGGGTTGTCATGTTTTAGCTTCCAATAGAGTCAGTCTTAGAGTGGAAAAGCAGTTTAGAAATGTCTATGGGTCGCTTCATTTCGTACCTTAAGCAAAGGAAGTTAGTTTCTAAGAAGTGTGCCTATCTCTTTGTCCGAGTTTATGCCTCTAGTGTTGATATACTTCCTATTCAAACAGTTTCAATAGTAAAAGAGTCTCCAGAAGTTTTTCTAGATGATCTTCCTGGAGTTTCTCCTGAGAGAGAGAGATAGACTTTGGTATGGATATTCTCACGGACACTCATCCTATATCTATTATGCCATACAGAATTTCTCCAGCAGAGTTGGAAGAGCTTAAATAACAATTAAATGATCTTCTTGATAAGGGATTTATTCGGCCAAGTGTCTCACCTACGGTTGCACCAGTCTTATTTGTGAGAAAGAAAGAAGGTTGCCTTAGGATGTTACCGTCAATTGAACAAGGTTAACATCAAGAAAAAATATACTCTTCTATGAATTGATGATATTTTCTATCAGCTTAAGGGATCCGCCTATTTTTTCAAAATAGACCTCAGGTCTAGACCTACCATCAGTTAAGAGTGAGAGAATGTGATATTCCAGAGATAACTTTCAGAGGCCGATATGGTTATTATGAGTTTTTAGTCATGTACTTTTATTAGACTAATGCACCAGTAGCGTTCGTGGACCTTATGAATATTCGTTGAACCCTATTTAAATATGTTTGTTATCGTATTCATTGATGACATACTAATATATTCAAGGAATGAAGAATATCATGCAAGTCATCTTAGAATAGTTTTCCAAACATTGAAAGATAGAGAATTGTATGCCAAGTTCTCGAGAAAATTACATAAATAGTCCTTTAACTATAGGAGTAGGTCTAAAAAGTCCCTTAACTATATACTTAACGGAATTAGTCCTTTAACTATTCAAAGACTTATCAGCTTTGGTCCCTTAACTATATACTTAACGATTTTAATTCCTTAACTATAAACTTACAAAAAAGTGTTCCAAAACTTATCACGTTTGGTCTTTGTCCATTTTTAAAATACAAATAGCTTAGGGACATTGTAACACTCGGGAAATGTCATGACTTAGACTAGAGCTTCATCTATTAAATAATGTTCAAAATGATATTTCCAGACCTATATTAATGTAATAAACTCATTTAGAAAAGGTTAGAGCCAAAATGACAAAGAAAGACCTTGACGCCCTTAAACTAGCTAATTTTAACTAGTTGACGTTCTTACGTTTGGTGAAGTTTTGAATTGTCAAATGAAGTCTAAAATTAGTAAAAAGTCTTTGTATGGGTATTATGTAGTACAAAGGATCCAAACGTCCGGTAACGGCACCTCAAGGACCACCCGAAGGGTCCTTGGGAAGGACCCAAACTTGGACGAGCAGGCTGCCTGTAAGAAGGCAGGTTGGAGGGGCTACTGCGCTACGCGCAGCCCACATGCTGTGTACTGCCTCATGATTTGGAAGGAAGCCTCGCGACGCGAGGCATACACGGTGCTCATTGCCTCAACCCAAAAATTAAATAAAATAATGGGAATTGTCACCGCGACGCGCAACCACTTCCTAGATTCGTTAAATTCGCATTTTGGTAATTTAACTTCACAAAAATACCCATTTAAGTGGAGGATATTTTGGGTATTTTATAGGACGACTATATATTGAATACTGGTCAGTTTTAGACCACTTTTACATGCTCCAAAAAAAATTGAACGAAATTTTCTCTCATCTCTCTCAAGAATACTCTCTTTTCCAAACTCCATCGAAGAACAAGAAGAGCTTAAGGAAGAAGACGAAGACTTCAAGATTTTCGTCCGAAATTCGTGGATTATTCGTCAATAAGGTATGGGTTTTTCACTCTTGAGATTCCTTTCCCCAAGAGGTCATTTCAAAGATGGTTTTCAAGAATTCAACTTCTAGGGTTTTTACTCTACAAAACGGGTTTTCTTCCTAACTCTAGATTTATGACTATCGATAAAAATAATGGTTTTCTATGGTTGATTATGTATATATTGTCGAATGTTTGGCTTGTAAATGTTAGATTTTCGTGTGAAACATGTCCTTATCAAATTGATGGTTTTGATTAGGTTATATCTACTACTTGATAAAATGTAATTGTTGGGATTGGGACTATGACTTGAATGAACTGCTAAATGACCCTGTTTTCTTATCCTACACTATGAATTGATCTTGTATATGACTCGAAGATTTGGTATCGATTCTGCTATTGAGTATTTCACTATGTTATTGGGTGATTGTTGTATATTGAACATAAGTTCTTGATAAAGGTTCTTGGAAGCAAGAGGTAAGTCTTCTAAAGTCGTGGTTACTCCATGATGTTTATGTTAGTCGATAAATGATGTTACAATGCTAATGAAGTATGTATGATGATTCTATGCATATATGTGGGGCTATGAATATGTTAATTTGTGAGATCATGATAAAAATACGATAATGCAAGTTTACGATATCCTCTTGTATGCTTTACACAAGATGATGTATGAAATGTTAATCTCACAAATCAAGGGTTACGATGAAAGCAAATTCTCATATAACCCAAAAGAGCTTATGATCATGTTTATACAAGGAGTGAATATCCTATGACTTGTGATAAGATTTATGAATAAATGATGACTTAAAGGTTAATAAAAAAAGAGACTTAAGCTTAGCACCGATGGACTAGATATGAGAGGTGTCCCTTCCCTTGTTGGAAGGTAGGATCACAATGACTCTCTTGAGATAGAGGCTGCCATGTAATGTGGAACTATGGGTCTCTAATATATCTCCTAGTTCCTGAACTATGTTGCAACCATAGGATACTAGCTAGTGGATCCACAAAGAAAGCTATGTCATGTTTGGTTCTACTTTGGCCGATAGACCAGCTTCTTTTGGTGTGGGGTTTCATGACACCGGATTCCATGTTTAGATCACATGGTCTAATGTCGGTTAAGATGAATGTTCCCTCATGAAAAATGAAAGATAAATAAATGAACATTGAGTAGGGTGACTCGTAAAATGTACTTAGTATAGGTAGGGGTATGGGACTCTATGTAGACATTGCACAAGTTGACTCGAAGGGAAGTCCTAGGAGATTGGTCTTACGTAATATGATAACATGAAAGATATGATGTTTATGATATATGATGTTACTCTTTTATGAAGTTGGTTACGTTAATGAACATGTTATTGGTCTATATGGTTTTATGAGGTGATGACTACTTATGTTACAAGTTATATGAAGAAAAACATTACTTATGGTCTCCTAACTTATCTATTTAGTTGTCTGTGGTTATGGTGCTTCACATCATCATTGCACTCGTAGGTTGGGGATGGGTCATTGGTAAGTGTTTTGTATGTTATGTGTATATGATCTTTTGGATATGAATTGTTAAAATGACTCTATGATAATATGTCTTTTATTATGATCATGCTTTATGTTGATAAAATCCTTAACTTGTACATGATCTATGGTATATGCATTGAAGACATTCATATGTCTTAGCATGCTTTCAAAAGAAATGATAAATGATCTTTTTTCATGCATGTCCTTAAATGTTATGTGCATATACCCATACTTAGTACATGTGGCGTACTAACCCCATTACTTTATATTACTACAAATGTAAGGTCCGGCCATTGAAGATTAAGAAGGTCGATTGAAGAAGCTTGGAACTCTTTCTCCAAGTGTTGGCAGGTCTTCATGTTTGGGGATGCTATCTTTTCATTATTCTAGCTTATGAAGATTTTAGTAGATTTTAAGAATACTCGTATTTCTATTTAAGTTCTTTGGATTCTTTTATATTAAGGCCTATATGGCATATTGACCTTTATTGGATCCAGATTCGTACTCTTTAGATGGTTTTTATATGAGATAACTTTTAGAATATCATTACGTATATTTTCATGATTGGTATGTATGAAGTCTAAGTATACTTCACATAGCATTAAAAGTTTTTAATTTTTATGCAATTTTAACAGATGACATATTATGACGAATGTTAAGGGTTTGTTTGAGTCCTCTTAGGGGAAGACGACGACGGTCGCATCTGGGGGGTGCTCTCCAGATGTGAGAAACTTGGTATCAAAGCATGAGGTTAAATATCCTTAGGATCAATGTCTCACTAAGCCAAATTACCTAGCGTCTTGTTCATGGTTGTGAAGCACGCCACAATTGTGGATGAGAGGATATGTGATGGTCAGGAAAATTCTCTTTTCTTGGTAATCCTATGTGGTGCCTTTAGAGTTTTGACACTATGTGTCTTTTAGAATCTAATCCCTTTCTTCTGGTTATAGGTGATGAACACAGGAAGGACAACCGTTAAGTTGTCCATTCTTCTTTGGTTTCTAATGCTAGGGATGAAATGAGCCGTTATGTAGCGTGAGTGTCCGAAGATCTTGAAAAAGAATGTCGTGCAGCCATGCTTCACGACAATATGGATATTTCTAGATTTATTGTTCATGAACAACAAGTAGAGAAGAGTCGTCTAAGGAAGAGGAACATAGAAGCAACGAAGGCAAGGTCTTTTGAAAGTAGTTCTTCTAAGAGTAGGCTTGATGTTCAAGACAAGCCTAAGTTCACGAAGAGGTTTTCAAACCAAGTCCCTTAAAATTTCTCCAAGAATCGCAGTGATAGAGGTTCTAATCCTAAACCTCAAAAGGGGAGAAATGTTAATCCACCAAGATAATGACCAACTTGTGGTAAGTGTGGTAAGAAACATGTGGATGAATGTCTTGTTGGAACTAATAGTTGCTATGGTTGTGGCAAAGGTGGCCATATGGTGAGAGACTGTCCTAATGTGAGAGGTCAAGGTAAGGGAAATATCCAAACTCAACCAAGCGGTCTTAGCTCTGAAGCTCCAAAAAGGAACCATTTTCATGTACTCAAGGATAGGGGTGAACAAGAAAGCTCACCCAACGTTGTGACAGGTATGTTACAAGCTTTCTTTATTAATGTTTATGCTTTGCTTGATCCCGGTTCTACCCTTTCTTTTGTTACAACATTGTTACATAGGAAGTTTGTTGTACTTCCCGATGTTTTGATTGAACCCTTTTTGGTTTGTACCTCAATGGGTGAATCTGTAGTTGCAAAAAGTGTCTATAGGAAATGCCCTATAATGCTTCCCAATAGAGTTACTCTTGTTGATTTGGTAGAACATGACATGTTTGATTTTGATATCATCTTGGGTATGGATTGGCTTTATGATTGCTTTGCTTCCATAGATTGTAGAACAAGGGTAATGAAGTTCCAATTCCCAAATGAACCTTTTTAGAGTGGATGGGGGGAAATTCAATGCCAAGGGTTCAAATCATTTCTTGCTTGAAGGCTTGTAAGATCATATCCAAGGGTTGTTTATATCATGTGGTGAGGGTTAAAGACTTAGAATGTGAAACTCATTCTATTTAGTCAGTCCCCGTAGTAAGGGAATATCTAGAGGTTTTTTCTAATGACCTTCCAGCTTTCCTCCAGAACGGGAAATTAACTTTGGCATTGATTTGTTATCGGATACGAATCCTATTTCAATTCCTCTATATCGGATGGCTCCAACTGAATTGAAAACAGTTGAAGCTCCAACTCAAAGGTTTACTAGACAAGGGTTCCATAAAGCCTAGTATTTCTTCATGGGGTGCTCCGGTCTTGTTTGTTAAGAAGAAGGATGGGTCTCTTAGAATGTGCATTGATTATCGCCAACTCAATAAGGTCACCTTAAAGAACAAGTATCCTCTCTCACGGATTGATGATCTCTTTTATCAACTCCAAGGTGCAGATACGTTTCCAAGATTGACTTAAGGTCGGGATATCACCAACTTAAGGTGAGAGGGGAAGATGTTCCCAAAATAGCTTTCCAAACTAGATATGGTCACTATGAATTTCTAGTTATGTCTTTTGGGTTAACAAATACCCCGACGGTGTTTATGGACCTAATGAATAGAGTTTTCCGAGATTACCTAGACTCACTTGTGATTGTGTTCATTGATGATATTTTGATATACTCCAAGAATGAAAATGAGCATGATAGTCACTTGAGGTTGGCCTTGCAAGTCCTCAAATAACACCAACTTTATGCCAAATTTAGCAAGTATGAATTTTGGTTTAGGTCGATTGCTTTTCTTGGCCATGTTATCTCTGGTGATGGTGTAGAGGTTGATCCGGAGAAGATGGATGCGGTCAGAAATTGGCCTTCATATTTGACTCCCACCAACATAAGAAATTTTTTGGGTCTATTCGGGTATTATAGAAGTTTTGTTGATGGATTTTCATCCATTGCTTCTCCTTTGACAACCTTACCCAAAAGAAGGTGAAGTTTGAGTGGTCAGAAGCTTGTGAGAAAGGTTTTCAAGAGTTGAAAGATAAGCTTACCTCTGCTCCAGTGTTGACCTTACCGTAAGGTAATAAAGTCTTTGTAGTGTATTGTGATGCTTCACGAGTAGGCTTGGGATGTGTCCTCATGAAAGATGTCAAGGTGATTGCTTATGCTTCTAGGAAACTAAAACTTCATGAGAAGAATTATCCAACTTATGATATTAAGTTAGCTGCTGTGATTTTTGCCTTGAAAATATAGAGAAGTTCTTTGTAAGGTGTGCATTTTGATATGTTTACTGATTATTAAAGTCTTCAATATGTGTTCACACAAAAGGAGTTAAATCTTTGACAGAGGAGATGGTTAGAATTGTTGAGGGATTATGACATGAGTGTCCTTTACAACCCTGGAAAGGCCAATGTGGTTGCAGATGCTTTGATTCGTAAGACTATTGGTAGTATGTGTCATGTGGTGAAAGATGTTCATAGGTTTGCTCGTTTAGGTATGAAGTTAGACGATTTTCCTAATGGTGGATTTAAGGTCCATCATAACTCTGACTCATCATTAGTTGTTGAGGTGAAGTCTAAGCAACACCTTTATCCTCTATTTATGGAGTTGAAGGAATCGGTACTTACTAAGCAAAACGAGTCAATCTCCCAAGGGGGGATAGTTTTCTTAGGTACCAAAGGAGATTATTTGTACCAGATGTTGAGGATTTGAGAAATTGAATTCTAGAAGAAGCCTATGGTTCTCGCTACTCTATACATCCGGGTGCCACCAAAATGTACCATGACCATAGAGATGTCTATTGGTGGAATGGTTTAAAAAGGGACATAGCAGAGTTTGTTGCTAAGTGTCCAAATTGCCAACAGATTAAAGCTGAGAATCTTAAACCGGGTGGCTTAACCCAAATCATAGATGTTCCTACTAGGAAGTGGGAAGCCATCAATATGGATTTTGTTGTTGGGTTGCCGCGAACCCGGAAGCAAAATGATTCAATATGGTTATTGTGGATAGGTTGACCAAATCTTCCCATATTATTCCTGTTAAGTCTACTTATACTGCCGAAGATTATACAAGAATCTACATTAATGAGAATGTGAGTATTCATGGGATCCCTTTGTCCATCATTTTGGATAGAGGTGCCCAATTCACTTCTATTTTTTGGAAAGCTTTACAACAGGGTTTAGGTACTCAAGTGAAACATAGAACCACTTTTCATCCTCAGACAGATGGTCAAGCGAAACGTACCATTCAGACCCTTCAAGACATATTAAGAGCATGTGTTATTGACTCTAAAGGAAGTTGGGATGACTACTTACCTTTGATTGAGTTCTCTTACAACAACAGCTATCATTCGACATCTCCATGGCACCTTTTGAAGCTCTTTATGGTAGAAGGTGTAGATCTACGGTATGATGGTTTGAGGTTGGTGAGTCCTCACTCCTTGGTCCATAGATTATCTATGATGCTCTAGAGAAAGTTTGAATCATAAGACATAGATTGAAGACAACCTATAGTCAACAAAAGTCTTATGCCGACGATAGAAGAAGAGATCTTGAATTTGAAATAGGTGATCATGTCTATTTGAATATTCACCTATGAAAAGATTATGAGGTTTGGTAACAAGAAGAAGTTAAGTCACTGGTATGTTGGTTCTTATGAGGTTTTACAACGGGTTGTGAAGGTTTCCTATGAACTGAAACTACCTCGTGAACTAGCTTCTGTTCATCCGGTGTTTCATGTCTCCATGCTCAAGAAATGCATAGGCGACCCGGTGTCCATTATGCCTATTGAAGGTTTAGGGGTGGATGAGAACCTCTCCTATGAAGAGGTTCCGTTTGAGATCCTAGATCGCCAAGTCAAGAAGGTTAGGAAGAAGGCAAAAGTTCTATGGAGAAACCATCTTGTTGAGGGTGCAACATGGGAGGCTGAAGCCGACATGAAGTCCCTCTAACCTCATCTTTTTACTCCTTGAGGTTAGATATTCCTCTTAATAAAGAAATTTAATGAATATATATGAAATTGACTTGCTTTTTAAGTAGGTGCATGTTTTAGTAAAAGTTGTACTAACTAGAGTTTTAAGAAAATTCTTTCATAGACTATTATTGCACTTATATTAAATATGTATGCATGTTCTCTTCTTTAGTTATTGCCACTTTGTTGTTGGCTTGAGAAGAATGATAGCATGGGAACTCCTTGATGCAATTTTGTTTCACCCTTGAAATGAACTAGGTTGAACTAGAGACTAGCATGTGTGTGTTGAGGTTTTAAAGTCCTTAAATGGTTTATAATGATGTTATTAGTCAGTGTATAAGGTTTTGTGTTGTTTGGAGGTCAAACAACCAAGAACGTCCGCGACGTTTCGAAACTAGCCTTGTGTTTGCGACTAGTGCACCCTTGTATGTTGTATGCGTTTTAGTGTGTTTTATGGAGTCTAAAACTTGTAAAAAGACTTTAATTAGGTAAAATGAAGTTTGTAGGGTTGAAACGTCCAGGTCCGACGATCGCCCTAAAGGTCCACGAAGGGACCCCGAACATTCGTCAAGCAAGCTGCCCAAGGAGCCAGGAATTGTGCCTTAGTGAAACACAGGCTCATCGCGCCCAGATCGCCCACTCCCCTATCCAAAAATAATTTCCAAAGCCTAGTGGGAGCAGCTTCGCGAAGCACACTTGTTCCCCGATGGGAATTCCGAAAATTTAAGTGATATTTGACTTGTCTAAAGTTGTCCAATCAATGGAGGGGTGCTTTGGGTATTTTGGGTGTGTGTTATATACTGATTTTAGGTCATTATACACCCAACCCCCCATCATAAACCCCAAGCCCTCAATTAGAAATAAAAAATTTCCAAAACCCTAAGAAGCTCTCTTCTTCCAAAAACCCCTCAAGCCTCCATTGAAGGTCAAGGTCTTGGAGCTTGGGCTATGGATGCATACGGATTTCTTATTCAATTGTTTTGGGTTTTTTCATGATTAAGGTATGGTACTTCATCCTTGACTCTTCTTTCATTCAAGGAGCCTATTTCAAGACTTTTCAAAAAGGGTTTTCAAACTCCAACTTATTTTATTTTGAACTCTAGGCATGGGTCTTGCATGAAAACGCTTTAATGAATGTTATATGATATTTTTCAATGTTATTTGAAGATATTAAGGTTAAAAACTCAATTACCCAATGCTCAATGCAATTCTTCAACTTTTGGCTTATGGAGTGGGTTTAATGAGCATTATTAGATAATGTTAAAGTTAGTGTTTCTTGGTGGTTTTATAGAGTTTTAGCTACTTCCCTAAGATCTAATTATGATGGATAATTGGATAAATTGTGAATAGGTGGTAAAGGCTTGGATGAAGGGTAAGTTGTTCTATCTTGGTTATACTATGTTAAAGTAACTCTTGAGTGGTACGGTCCACCTTAGGTGGCGGTGTTTACATAGAGTATATGAATGTGTATTTACATAGGTATTGTGAGTATGACCATGAAGGCTTATTATGTAAAGTAAAGATATGAAGATGATGATGATGTTCATGTTGATATGCTTATTGAAGTTTGAATTGTATGTATTGTGGAGAGTATGTTAAATGAAGTATGTGTATGTGTGAAGTGTGTTAAGTATGAAATATGATGAATGAATATTCAAGCATGTTTAGAAGTCAATGTTATGAATATGGTGATTATGTGAAAAGGTTTGCTCACATGTACACATTCACACTTGAAATGAATTAAATAATTAAGTTAATGGCTATGTATGCATGAGAGTGTATTGAAAGTTTTTCTCAATAAGACTCTAATGTTTGTCAATGGGGGATTCTAGGGTTGACACACGTTGCATGTAGAGATGAAGTGTCTATACCTTTCCCTACTCTTCCAAAAAGATGAAATGAATGAAAACGGGAGTTTTGGGGTGAACACTCATTGCGAGTTGAGATAAAATATTGAGTAGCAACCTCACCATCTCCCAAGAGATTTCTAAGATAGGTTGAAGGATGGATACCCGTTGTGAGTAGAGATGTTGTATCCATAAAGTATTCCTTAACCTATATTAATGAATGTTTAAGACTCCATGGGGGAGTTATTCTGAGCATCGAGAGGATTTGAAGAAGGGGTGGGTACACGTTGTGAGAAGACATATTGTATCCAATGTACCTCTTGAGATGAGTACTCCTTGTGAGTAGAGAATAAGTACTTAGAAGCAATCTCCTTATCCCTTAACTATGCGCCCGCAATAGCTATTGGAGACCACATGTAAATGCTAAAAGAGTTACCCTACTTTAGGCAAGTAGGGATCCCTCATCCGATAAGGGTAGTACCGGGCTTACATGTCTAGCTTTCATGGTCTATGTTGGTTAAAGCTATTCCCCCAAAAAATAACGTGATGAACTAAGTCTTCTAAAGAGTGTACTACATAGGGATGGTGGTGGTATGGGACACTATCTATTCAAATGAACAAGTAGGAACTTGAAAGGGGAGTCTTGGTATGTCCTTTTATGAAATGTATGAATGGGTCATTACATGATGAAAAGAAGCATGATGAGCATATTTCTAAGATTTATGAAGTAAACTGACTCTATGTTTAATGTTTATGAAGTATGTTGATTTTATGTCTATGTTCATGAAGCATGAGAGTCTTATGTCTATTGTTGATGGAAGTTATGTGAATGAAGTTATGAATGATAAAAAGGATGTATCCAATCTTATGAAATCCTCAAGGAACACATTGTCGGGGTAGTAGTATGAGATGCTACTCTCACATTGCACTTTGTGTGACTTGTAAGTCCACTTGAGAGGGGTACTTATGTGAAGTTCTTTAATGCAAGTATGTTCCTCTAGTGTCATTGCTATCGAATGTTGACTTGTTAAATGAAATGAAGTATGTTTTCCCCTTGTAGTCTTAAGGATCACTTAGGTGTATTGAATTGATTTTATGGGCGATCTCTTCATGTCTTACTAACTGAGTCTTAGGATAACTTGAGATAGGAAGAATTAATGTCACGACCGGAGTCTAGACCCCAGACGAGACCGGCGTCATTGACCTCTCACAGGTCGCAGACAAGCCTACTTACGTAATTCTTACTTCATCTAGGTTAATTTTAGCGGAAAATTTATAATTTTTTGTTCCTTATCATGCATAAAGGTCATTCTACTTACATTCATAATGTTCACAATCAACCATATAACATTAAGATTATCAACTGAAAGAAATAGTTCAATACTACATTAAATGTATAATTGCCAAAATGGCACCAATACAATGTCTAAAATAAAAACGGAAAGAAACACTAGTGGAAGATACTTCACTAGCTAAAGCTTACATCTAAGCTAGATAGTAACGGTAGACATCCTCGAAACCATGAGGGCCTACCAAGTCCGGATGAAAGCTCCACTTCCGGATAGCTGCAACGTCAACCTGTAAGATCTAGCGTCCACCTGTGCTTGCACCTAAAAATATAGAGTTGTATGGGATTAGTACACACTTGTACTAAGTATGGGTATATGCAAGCACACAGCAAGGACATGCATGAGTAAGAATAGCTCTTTCCTAACAACATGATTTTGGAAAGTCAAGTCAGTGGACTAGCCAAATTGGGATTAGGAAAATTAGTGAGCTTTCCAAATTTGGATTAGGAAAGTCAGTGACCTTCCAAATTTGGATTACGAAAGTCATGCCATGAGAGTAACATGCATCATCATACTTATCAAATTGCACACAGCATATAACATCTTACACATAGCACATATCGTGTTGCATACAACACATAACATCTTTCATATCATTCATTCATATGCCATGAGACCTTGGAATCATGGACTTGACATTAAGACCTCCCAAAATGAGGGCTCAACTAGGGATCATTCTTTAGAAAACACAGAGTCTGCTTCATTCATTCACACGTACTTCATTTCATTCATTCATAAGCCAGTGCAAACACCAGCTATACTTAGGGTGTAGTTTAAGACTCTCATCGGGTTTGCTGTGCAATGATCAAGAATAACCTAGTGTCATTTCTTGAGTCTAGATCACCTCTTGATTATCCTATCCTAACACCTTTGGTATTGTTCATTTCATTATATGCATCATTTGAGGCTGGCCTCATTCATTCATTGGTAACTTTAACTTTAACCGACATAGATCATGTGACCATCATGAAGTCCAGTGTCTCCCCCACACCGAAAAGAGGTGGAATCACCGGCCAAAGTGACCCAAAACATGCTAGCGTATATGGGAATTGAACCCCGCCAGATCCCTATATTGACAGTATAGGTTCAAAGACTAGGAGATATAAGGAGACCCATACCCGGCATGCCGGACAGTCTCATCTCATGAGAGTTACGTGAACCTCTGGCCTTTCCGAAAGAAGGCATCACCGCTCATAGCTAGTCTATCGGTGCTCAGTATAAAGTTCCATTTCATTCAACTCATACGTCGTGGAAGCTGGCTTCTAGTGTGAGGACATCATAGCTCAATAGATAATTTCTCATCTGATCATTAGTATTAAGTATACATTATTCTCAATACTTTCATTAGAGTTTTCATAGAGACTGGTCTCTTCATTAACTTTACACTCTCATAGGTGAGTACGTTTTGGTAACATTTACTTAGGCTCTTTTGAGATTGCTCTCATCTTTCACATTAGCCTCTTATCAGGTTGTCACCACATTCATTAACATTAGGACATTTGCTCTTCATAATTACTCACCCCTTTTTACGTGAATGTTTATTTCATCACATGCCAATGCACTTGGCCATTTATGTGTTTCACACTCTTATTTAACACTTCTAGGGTTTCATCATTTCATTACATAATATTCATTTCATCGTATGCCAATGCACTTGGCCATTTAGTATGTTTTACACTCATACTTAACCCTTCTAGGGTTACATCATTTCATTAAATACATCTTAGGTTCACTTATTTTTAAACGTATGCTAGACTTATGGGTCTATACATACAAGCCATGAGGCTTCATTCATAGTTCATTTAAGTGATTCATATATTCCTAAGATTATGTGGTACAAGACTTATGCATCTTGTATGTATGCTAAGATCTCGATTTCGATCTAAGTAGGCGGCATTATTCTTGAACATTTAATTCACGTATGACTTATGTATCAATACCGTATTTGGGCAAGGGAACCCGATTTCGAATCCCTTGGACAACACTTACATTTTCCATTTATTTTATTTTGGTCCACATGACATAGGGACCCTAGATCGAGCCCCAACATCAACGTTTCCTCTTTATGTTTCTCCCTTGATTTTCCTCTTCCTTGGCCGAGGGGTTGTGGGATCGAACCCCCACAACCCCTTTTATTTTTTATTTATTTCCCTTGTCTATTTAGAGTTGACCATGAGGTTGTGGGATCAAACCCCCACAGCCTCTCTTTATTTTTCTTTTATTTCGCCTCTTCTGCCTAGAGGTCGTGGGTTCAATTCCCACGCCTCACATTTTTTTATCTTTATTTTCTCTTCACTCTCCTTCACTGCCTTGAGGTCGTGGGTTCGATTCCCACGCCTCACATTTCCTTTCTTTTAATTTTCTCTTGCTCTCCTCTACTGCCTTGAGGTTGTGGGTTCAATTCCCACGCCTCACATTTATGTTCTTTTCATTTGTTTTTCCTTAAGTTCTGACTGAGAGGTTGTGGGTTCGAATCCCACTCCTCTCAATTCTTAACTTCATATATTAATTTCCAGCCATGAGTACCCAAGTTCGAAACCCCCTCAGCCCCATTTCTTTATTCACGTTTTAGTTCTTTTCAAGGGTGAGGTCGCGAGTTCGATTCCTAATGACTCACCTAATTTATACCCATTTAAATTTCCAGATTTATTCATCTATGTTTAGCCGAAAACAAACTCATAATTTTCTGGAAAGTTTGTCATATTTTTCAGCTCACTTCCTTCAACATTTACACTTGAATTCATAGGGTAATTCGTAGATCATTTAATACGTTCTTAGGTGCATTTTTCATGGATTCGTTTAGCCAAGAGATTATCATTCAAATCAGCCACATTTCAACTCATATGAACATCACGATTTACATCAACATGTGTACATGAAATATAAAGAACTATTATGCCATTTCAAGTCCTAAACAATGATCAATAGCCACGGCAACACACACAAACACACGTAGTTACATTTTCGGATATCATCAACATAAGTCACATAATTCCGAACATACATATAAACACATAATCATCACAAAAAAACGTTTCATTCCTAGTTTTGTACCAGCAAACATAAAAAACCTATGATTCAATGGGAGCTAGTGACAGGCACATGCAACGGGGAAACAATCCTGGTTTTTGGATTAGAATCGATTGAATCCTAGGGGTCTATTGGGAAAGGGACCAAGAGTAAGAAAATCCATACCTTTTATGACGTTCAAACTTTGACTTGCTGCCCAAAATCTTCTCCAAAGATCACGTCTAAATCCCCTCAAAGTCAACACCAACTCGACGGACAAACTTCTCTTTGCCTACGTGATTGATTTCGTTTGTTTTCTTATATTTTCGTTGTGAGTTCTTCAAGTGTGAAGAACTTTGGTTTACCTACTGTTTTTGAAGTTATTTGGCAGAGAGAATCGTGAGTGAGAGTGATAGAGACGTGAGAAAGAGAGATGAGCGTGGGAGAGAAGAGTTTTCTTAGGCTTAGGAGTCTACTTTAGGACTTAGTCAAATAAGGTTTTATTTAATTATTAAAAATCTGATTTCCTTTTATTTTAAATCAGCTAATAAATAATAAATATAAATTAATTACATTAATTTATCAACTTAAATTAAAAACAACTTTAATTCATTGCTTCCACCTAGGCTCGAACCCGGGTGGACCAAGACTTCACTTCAAGAGCCAATTTTCGGCTCTCTCTCCCAAAATTGCCCCTCCACCTGATTAATTAAATAATTAATTATATATTTAGTGTAATTATGATACTACCCTTAGGCTGGAAAAAGACCATTTTACCCCTAGACCCTCCAAAACTATGATTTTCCCTTTTTAAGTCCGGTAAAGACTCATTCGAGTAAATCTTCGTATTCGAGAGCCCTACATGGTTGGACCCAACCTTTACTAGCTCAACTAACTCCCTAAGTTAATTGTCTTGGCTGAGCAAGGGTTCAGAGGTCTGGTTCTACGCGCATCAATCCGTGTGAACCCGGTCTAATCGTAGGCATTCTAGACACATTAAGCATTACTTAGCATATCCATTTTTAGGGTTGTTACATTATCCCTCCCCCTTAGCAACATTCGTCCCCGAATGACACTACTAACTATCTAGCACAATGCCAGTAATAATATAACATAGTCACTATGCACAGTCAAGCAATAGCAACAAGGAATGGAGAGATAAAGAAACTTCGACTTAAGAGTAGGGAATCTAACCTCAAGGACTGAAAAACTTAACCTTACTACCCTGTTTCGATAGTCTATGGTAGTCTAGCATTTATGAAGTAATCCATACCTAAGCCATCTCCTTGAGCTAGTAAGCAGCCAACTTAGCCTTCTCCTCTTCATCAATACTCATAGCAGGCTTTAGAACCTACCATGCACTCACCTCCATGCAAATAACCACTCTTACCAAACGTTTTTTGTTCACGCTGGGCATTTCTATCATTTAACCTTCTTGGGAAGGCCAGATCTTTAGTCTGGCGCCTTAGACCACTTGGCCATCCTAATCCTTGTGTGTATTCTTTTACGCACTCACACAAGAAGGAAGTTAGTTACTTAGAATGACACAAAGTGTCAAAGCTCTAGATAGCACGATAAAGAGTAGAAGAAGGGAAATTTTCCTACGCATCATGCAGTCTCTAATTCAGGATAGTGGTGTACTTCACTATGATGACTTAGAAACCACCCAATGTGGTTGATGTCAATTTATTATCCTCGGAATTTAACCTAGTGCTCTGATACCAACTTTTTCATGATCGGAGTCTAGACCCCAGACGAGACCAGCATCGTTGACCTCTCAGAGGTCGCAGATAGACCTACTTACGTCATTCTTACATCATCTAGGTTAATTTTAGTGGAAAATTTGAAACTTTTTGTTCCTTATCATACATAAAGGTCATTCTACTTACATTCATAATGTTCACAATCAACCATCTAACATTAAGATTATCAACTGAAAGAAATAGTTTAATACTGTATTAAATGTATAATTGCCAGAATGGCACCAATAAAATGTCTGAAATAAAAACGGAAAGAAACACTAGTGGAACATACTCCACTATCTAAAGCCTACATCTAAGATATATAATAACGGTAGACATCCTCGAAAGCATGAGGGCCTACCAAGTCCGGATGAAAGCTCCACGTCCGAATAGCTGTAACGTCAACCTGTAAGCTCTAGCATCCACCTGTGCTTGTACCTAAAAATATAGAGTTGTATGGGATTAGTACACACTTGTACTAAGTATGGGTATATGCAAGCACACACCAAGGACATGCATGAGTAAGAATAGCTCTTTCCTAACAACATGATTTTGGTAAGTCAAGTCAGTGGACTAGCCAAATTGGGATTAGGAAAATTAGTGAGCTTTCCAAATTTGGATTAGGAAAGTCATGCCATGAGAGTAACATGCATCATCATACTTATCATATTGCACACAACACATAACATCTTACACGTAGCACATATCATATTGCATGCAGCACATAACATCTTTCATATCATTCATTCATATGCCATGAGACCTTGGAATTATGGACTTGACATTAAGACTTCCCAAAATGAGGTCTCAACATATGGGACCTCAAATAGGGAGCCTTCTTTAGCAAACATAGAGTCTGCTTCATTCATTCACACGTACTTCATTTTATTCATTCATAAGCTAGCGTAAACACCAGCTATACCTAGGATGTAGTTTAAGACTCTCCTCGGGTTTGATGTGCAATGATCAAGAATAACCTAGTGTCATTTCTTGAGTCTAGCTCACCTCCTGATTATCCTATCCTAGCACCTTTGGTATCGTTCATTTCATTATGTGCATCATTTGAGGCTGGCCTCATTCATTCATTAGAAACTTTAGCTTTGACCAACATAGATCATGTGAGCATCATTAAATCCAGTGTCTCACCCACATCAAAAATAGGTGGAATCACCGGCCAAAGTGACCCAAAACATGCTAGCGTACATGGGAATTGAACCCCCCCAGCACTACAAGAAAAATGGTTTTTAATGAAGGGAAATATGGTCGTTATAAGTCCAAATTCGGTCGCTAAAAGCAATTAACGACCGGCATAAATCCAGTCATCGTCGGTCGTTAAAAGTCCTGACGTTAAAAGTTAGCGACCGAATTCAAATTCGGTCGTTAAAAGGTTTTTTAACGACAACTTATATTCTGGTCGTTATATGGTAGTTTTAACGACCAAATTTTCCCTTTGTAAAAGCACTTCTAACGACCAAAAAGATTTTCGTTAATTATATTCCACTTGCAATACGAATACTATTAACAACCACATTTCCTGTCTCTAATTGTAGTTTATTCAAATAATTTTAAGAAGCCAATTATAAGAGAGTTTAAAGGAATCAATTTCATTTGTTATTATACAAAATTCTATAAAGTAAATACAAAAACACTCAAAATAAACTAAATAATTGAATTCATTATAGAAAGTCTCCTGCTTAATACAAAAAAACTAATTAAAGAAAGATATATCATATTCAAGTAGCATAACATATCTTTATCAACTCCTAAAAAAGAGAAATATTATAAAAAATAAACGATATGACATTGTCTTTAATTTAAACCACCCCTAACTAAAGTGAAAGCCATCTTGAACTTCTACTTGCTCTGTACGTTGTTGAACGGTATATTCTTCATATTGACATTCAAGATCTGTAAGATAAAAACTTATGTCAATTTAAACCAAGGAATAAAAAAGTATGTACTAAACATACTTTAAAAGATGCAAAATAGAATACTTGTGAATATGCACTTGAGGCAGCAACAGTAACAGCAGTAGAAAATGTAACATTCATAGTATTTAGAGCTTAAATGACACGATGAACATTTAAACATTTCAAATGGAAGCATATGTGTATATCAAGTGAAGAAATATAACTCCTCAAACAATGAGGTAAGGAATCTCTCAATAAGAATATGTAATAGCTAAATACTTAGTAGATGATATGAAATGAAATGGTACATGAACATGGGAACTAATAATGCACATAGGCAGTTTCAAATCAAGACAAGTGTATTCCAACTAACAACATATGAATTGTATCATGTTTGGAAAAAAAGAAGGCATGTCAACAATAACTTGTAGTCTCTTCCCAACATCTATTAAGTATTTAATAATTTTCTGCATTGATCAACAATGGTTTTGTAAAGACAACAAAACAGACCATCAGACCAAAAGTTGGGAAGCAGACTACCAATTCAATAAAGAAATCACACAAGAAAAAGTATGACAACCATCAGACCAAAATAGAGAGAACATCCAAAGGCACCAACTTAGTTTTTTTCTAAGAGGGAGGCATAATATATTTTCTGCTTGCTACAGTAAAATCTCTAATATAAATGAAGCAGAACATGAAAACATTCCAGAGTTGCCAATATGAAGAGTTGGTAGAATCTTCATTAGGCCTAACAAGGATGATCAATAAGGATTGAAAAATACTATGGGAATACACAAAAAATAGGGGAGATAAATATACTTCAAGGAACAACACATGAATTATAGTACATAGATACAGAGAAGTAAATCAACTAGAAGACACAATGACAAATGAAGCATCCATGCAGCAGGAAGGGATTCAGTGGAATAATTTTAATCAACTAACAATTGACTGTAAGAGAATAATAAACATGGATAAATAGGCATGCCAACATTGAGAATTAAGACAAGAAGGGTCAGCGTGCAGAGACAGTGATCCACGCCAAGCTAATTCAATCCCTGCCATGGGACCAACATCATACCGAAGATACAAGGCGTGTGAAGGGAAAGACACAAGCAGCTCAAGTTTTCAAAATGGTCCACACATAATTTGTACACTGTCTGTGCATGAGAAATATGAGATTTTCTGAAAAAAAGAGTAGAGATTCAAATGCCACTGCAAAAGAGAGTGTTCGAGGCCCATCCATCATTATTGGTCTCATATCTACTGCGAAGGAGAGTGTTCTAGGCCCACCCAGGAATCAATTGTACATGGTAAATAGAAAGCAGGTTATAACAAGAAGCTAAGGAAAAAATTGAGCATTCGAATTCCTTCCCTGTATCTTGAGTACATCACAAAGAGAAAGAAAAATCGATTTACTAACCTGTTTAATGGTACTATCTATTGATCACTTGAAGACGCAGGTGTTGAAGGCTGACCAAGTAGTACTCTCGCAAGCTATTCATATTTACTCTCCAACTCATCCATGCGTTCACATTTGTTCTCTAACTCATCCATGCGTCGTTTTAGTGATTCATTTTCTTTTTCACGTGCATTCAATCTATCTAATAATGCAGCCTTTGAAGAGTTCCCACCTTTCAACTCTTTAGCCGTTATCCCTCCACCAAATCCAATTACATGACTCTTACATTGAGGTCCAAAACACTTTTCTACAACCTCAATATTTGTAAGAGAAGAATCAGATTGAACCAATTTTTGCATTTCAGCCTGTAGAATACAAGAAAACTTAAAATAATACAACACGTAAATTTATATGATTTAAAATAAAATTTATCACTAAACATACATATTTTGCATTAGTTTCAGGTTCGACAAGCTTGTTATCCTTCTTACGAGTCTCGAAGAAGATCGTATCCATTTTTGGTGGTTTACCATGTTTACCTCCCTTAACATATAAATAAACAAGTCAAGGAAATCATCTAAATCATTTTAGCAAACAAGAGACTAATAGGCTTACCAATTCATAAATAATTTCTCTAATAGGCTTACTCCCTGTACGATGAGGCATACTCAACTTGGACCTGTTGACAATGTTTCTTTCACTTATTTCCTTTATTCACAACATACCATAAAAGTTATAGTTAGTAACTTCAAATAGTATGGTAATAAATAAATACTTTGGATTTATACCATAAACTTGTGACTTAAGAAATGCTCCTTAATCAGCCATTCCCAATCACTCTTGTCTACCCCTCTTGGCACATCTCTTAGAGCATCACCAAATGGCTTAGACTTCATAATCTTGTGAAGTGATCCTCTCCAGTTATTCCACAACCTTCTCATGTGTTGAAGGACATGTTCTTTCATGGCATTCATGTCGTCACAGCTAAATTTATCCTGCAATATTTCACAGGTACCATTAAACATAAACTCAATTAGCTAATAGCTCTCTAAATACTTACCTTAATAGTCCCACATGTTTTGCATAATTATAGCGCATTGATCTTACTTTTTTGGTATGAGAAGTCAGATATAAAGCTAATAAAACTCCACAAATACTTACAGTTACAACATCCCACATGTGCTCTAGCTGATCTTCTTTAATGTCTGTCCATGAGTGCACCCGTAATGGGCACATATTACGATCACGAATTAAAATACCCAAGTGTCTCACAAATGAGGCATAATTTTTTCCAACAACTCAATTTTGGTAAAAATTGATATTTAACTTTTCTCCAGGTTTGAGTCGTGCAACATTTTTACAAATGTTTGTTCCTCTAACTTTTTTTGCATTTTTGGACTCACATGCACCTGCGAATTAATTCAGATTGGACATAAAGAAGAGTTTCATCACACCAAAAAAAAAAAAAACCCAGCTTGAGAAAGTAAATACTTATTTCATTTGTTTGAGCATCTTGCATTAGTTCGACTTCTGGAGAGCAGGGAACATTATCTTCAGCTAGATCAAAATCAGGAGGTACATGATCAATATTTTGTACTGGATCATTTCGATAAGATGTTGATGGATTGATGTTTATACTTTTGCTTATTGGAGTTCTTTCTTCAGCCCTTACTCTTACAGATCCCAAAGATTGTAAGCTTTTCCCTCGTCCCCTAATTGCTAAAGCACCAGGTGGAAGGTATGCAAGTTTATTAGGCTTGCCAGTTGATTTCATTCCAGAGCTTAGAATTTTTGATGGATATAAGAGAAAAGTCATTGAACAAGTTTTCAATACTACATCCCTTTCTATAGGTACAACTACCAAGATAAAACAATATTAACTAGAATAAGAATAGCTTTCTGGAATGAAAAAATGACTTGAAATTGACATTTTGAAAGTGGTTAATTTCCACATATATACAACCTAACTAATATACATCTCAAAATGGTGACCTAGGGATGTGGTCAGCCGGGAATAGAATATCAGTTTCAGAAGATGGATATTATGAAAGAAGCTTTGAAAAAGAAAAATAATTAATTACAAGTTACTCAGAATCTACGCATAAAATCCCAGCAAGCTTCAATGTTTTTAAGCGCAATTTACATGTAAATAAATAATATTACGTTACTACTAATAAATAGTCCATATATAAGAACAGCCAGAGAATCACAAAGAAAATAATTGAAAAAAGAAACTAAAACATCAAGGGTATTTTTAGGATTAAATTCAACACCATAGTATAATAAAATGAGAACTCATAAATAAAACATGAATTCAAAGTCACAACTGCCTCCTAGATTCCTTGAAGCTATGATGAATCGTCATCCTCTTTATCACCAACATCAAAAGAATCACGAGCATGAACCTTTTGTACAATATACCATCCATTATTTGCAAGTTCATCAGCATAAAACACTTGTGATTCTTGATTGGCTAAAATAAAAGGCTCATTTATTTTCAAAAATCGCTTGCAGTTGACACTTACAAAGTCATATTCATCTACTTTAATTCCCCTTTGTTGATCATATACGTTAAACCACACACATCGAAATAAAACCACTCTTCTCCCACCAGTAAATTGTAATTCAAGAATCTCGGTTAACTCTCTGTAATAATCAATATTATTATTCTCTTCATCTGTCTCACCAACTACAACCACCCCACAATTTTGAGTTCTCAAACCTTTATCGTGATCTCGCACATGAAACCTATATCCATTAGTAACATAGCTTTTAAAACATGTCACATATGGAAGAGGACCACGTGATAATGAGATCAAATCTTTTATTTTCTTACTCTTATCGTGCTTGTGCAATTCTGAAACCTATAAAATTTAGGTAGATTGTTTAGAAAATATTATTCATAAATTGATTTAATGTTTACAAAGGCTTAACTTCTTACCTTTAATTTTAACCAACTAATGAATCGTCTATTCCATTCAATCTCTGAATGAATTTTGGATGTATCAATTGAAATTTGTGAAAATTCTCTGCAAATTATTTGCAGTATAACATGTCATTTTATATAAGGCTATGAAAAATATAAAAGTAACTTATTAGAATGAGCCATTACTTACTCGAGAAATGGTCGAATTTCATCACAGTTCTTGAAAATATAAAAATGTGCAAGCTCAAATTCACTTGAATCAAGATTGACTGGTTTGTCACCCCTCAAACTTTTTCCAGGTTGAGAAAAAATTTCTAAACCTCCATCAGATTCAATAGAACCACCATCATAATTCCTTTCATGGCGATTAAATTTTGTATCCATCATATGCAAATACCTTGAACATAAGGTCATACATTCAAATGCTATATATCCTTGTGCAATACAACCTTCTGGGCGAGCCATGTTACGAATAAATGATTTTAGAAAGTATAGCCATCTCTCCACCGGATACATCCATCGATATTGGATAGGTCCAGCAATCTTAGCTTCATTAGCTAAATGAATTGGCAAGTGGACCATGATATCAAAAAATGCAGGAATGAAAACCTTTTCTAACTTGCACAAAGTGATTGGAATTTGGGCTTCTGTTTGCTCTAGCTCATCTACTCTTAAACATTTTGCTCCGAGTATCTTAAAAAATATTGACAACTCAATAAGTGGTTCAAGTACAGATTTGCAGAGCATACCACGTAAAGCAAATGGAAGTAAATATTGTAGAATAACATGGCAATCATGGCTTTTCAATCCTGAAAGTTTTCGATCTTTAAGGTTGACACACTGAGAAATATTTGATGAAAACCCATCCGGGACCTTTAAATTCTTTAAGAAAGTGAAGACTTTGTTCTTCTCTGTAGGAGATAATGTGTAACTTGCAGTAGGTAACTCATATTTATCTCCTTTCTCTATCGGATGCAATTCCTTCTTTATGTTCATTGCTTGTAAATCCAATCGAGAATTCAAGGTGTCTTTGGTTTTTCCGTTGACATTTAAGATTGTCCCCAAAATATTATCACAAATATTCTTCTCAATGTGCATCACATCTAAATTATGTTGCAACAATAGAGTATTCCAATATGGAAGATCAAAGAAAATACTCTTCTTGTTCCAATTATCACCCCTATTCTTGTGTGATATTTTAATCTTCTTCCTTGGGTCCTTTGATTGTGTTGCACCTTCTAAATCACCTACTTGATCAAGTATATCATTACCAGATAATATTTTTGGTGGTAATCTTTGCTCATGTGTGCGATCAAAGGAATCTTTATCTTTCCTCCATTTGTGATTAGGAGGAAGAAAGCGTCTATGATGCATATAACACTCCTTTTGACCTTTTACCAACCTAGTTGAAAGAGTTTCTTTGTTGCAACACGTGCAACCCAATTTTCCTTTGGTACTCCATCCTGACAAATTTCCATATGCTGGAAAATCATTAATGGTCCATAACAAAGCTGCATGTAGCATAAAATTTTGTTTAACTAACGCATCAAAGGTCTCAACTCCAGTTTCCCATAATTTCTTTAATTCATCTATCAAATGTTGGAGATAAACATCAATTGCATCCCCGGGACAATCAGGACCAGGAATAAGCATCGATAAAATAAAATTTTCTTGCTTCATGCATAACCAAGGTGGCAAATTATAAGGAATAAGTACTACAGGCCAAATGCTATATGGATTTTTCGAATTTTTAAATGGTTGAAAACCATCACTAGCAAGTCCAAGTCGAACATTACGAGGCTCAGTACCAAAAGATGGATGAAGTTCATCAAGTCTCTTCCATGCAACTGAATCAGCTGGGTGCCTCATTATTCCATCATCAACTCTTTCATCATGATGCCATCGCATCAAAGAAGATGTTTTTGAGGACATAAACAATCTCTGAAGTCTTGGCTTTAGAGGAAAATAACGTAAAGCCTTGCATGGTATGTTTTTACCACGTTTAGATTGTATTTCCCCATTGCGTTTATTCTCCTTCCATCTAGATGAACCACACACTTTGCAAAATTTGAGAATCTTATCATCCTTCCAGCATAACATGCAATTATTCTTACACGCATCTATATTCTCATAAGAAAGTCCAAGATTCCGAATTACCTTCTTTGCCTCGTAATATGAATCTGGCAAGTTTGATCCATTAGGCAATAAATCTTCCTTTAGCATCTTCAACAACATTGTGAATGAAGCATTACTCCATTGGCCAATAGTTTTAATATGAAGTAACTTAATCAAAGTTGAAAGTTTTCTTGCTTTTGAACCTTCATATAATGATTGTTCATAATTATTTAATAGGCCGTAGAATCGTTCTGCATCAGGATTTGGTTCCGCCTCAACAAAATCACCACTGTTAGTATTCATATTCTCTTCAGTGAAATCGGGGTGTAAATCCCTTAAGAGCTCTTGCATTTCATCCTCATCGTCATCATTTTCAATGATATTTTCCTCTACGAATTCAAAATCCGCCTCTTCCTCACCTAACCTCTCCCCGTGATGATACCAAAAAGTATAACCCTGAACTATTCCATACACTAATAGATGTGACCTAACCACCTCACGAGTTTTGGAAGATGCATTACAACATCTGATGCAAGGACAACGTATTTCTTGTTTTTCTCCCAATTTTGTAAAAGGATAATCCAAAAATTTCTCCTCCCCAATGATGTAAGCATTATCAAGTCTATCTTGAACAAGTTGCATCCATTCCTTATTAGGTGCCATAATCTTCATTCACCAAAAGATATTATAAATACACCAACATAAGTAAGAACTAACCATTTATTGTTCAAAAGTTGAAGAAGACCTTTTGAAAGATTCTAGGTAAGTTTCAAAAAACAAAATTATGTGATTTTTAATAATTTATTTGTATAGTGATTGCTCCGATTATAAATGTGTACTTTGTTCATGTATATTTACAGAATTAGATAATTATTATGTCTTATTGAGACTATATGTCATATCTTCCTAACCTCCCCCATAACTACTACGCAATGAAGGTTGTTTGCTAATTTTACGGGGATTCAAATAGTGGGGCTACAACTTTCACAAGTCTGCAATAAATGGTGCACATCATATTGTTGTTCAAAATAAAAGCCCCACTATTGAGAGTTGTCCCAGCCGTTGTGATATGGAAGTTGTTGAAAAGGAGAAATAGATTGAATCATGGAAATAGTTCTTCTTACAACAGTCTAGTTTTTAAAGTAAATTCAGATTTATGAAGACATGGGAGGACCACCTATTATGGACTATATATTCCTACAACTTGGTCTAATATCAGATTTTCTGGAAAAGCATACTTCAAGGATTCATTATATCGTAGTCAGCTGAAAACCTTTAAAGATAGGTCTTCTGAAATGCAACAGATGGATCATCAAGGGGAATTCCCGAAAGAAGCACTTATTGTTTCTCTTTAAGATATTGTTCAAGAGACTTACTCCATGCTCAAGGTGAAGAGATTCATAAAAGTACAAACTTAGAGGCGAAAGTTATAGCTATAAGGGAGGAAATCACTCATCGCCTACTGTTGGGATAAATCAAGTATGTTATTATGATTCTTATTAAAGTTTAGGAGATTCCATGGGATGCATAGTAATTATGTTGGATTCAACTTAAAGAAACCTACAGAGAAGGAAATATGTGGGCAGATTATTTAGCCAACATGGCTTTTGACACTACTGACAGGTTTGAGATTTATAATTTTTCAGATCTTCCAAATCAAGCGAGGAGAATTCTTAATTTAGACAAATAATGAGTTACTAATCTTTGCAGTAGGACCAAAAATATCAATCCTTATATTATGTGTGGGGAAGAAGGACTGTTTATTTCATGATTAACAGGTTACATATTTACAAGTTCTGCACATAATTAACGAATTTGAAAGAGCCTCAAAAACTCAATCCTCTATCAACACATGAGGACAGAATTACAGATTCACCAATTAGAAAAAGAGGAGTTATATCTCAATGTATACTTGTACTTTTAGATACAGAATACTCATAAAGTAATAAAGCAACACAGATAGAACAAAACCACTAAGACTAGGCCCCAATTTCCAACATTAGACTTAGATGTGACAAAGCTAATATTTTGTAAGTTACTCTACTAAAGTAAAGACAGATTAGCAAAAAGATGATATAAGAATTGCTCCTTGCTACATTGTTTTGCAAAGATTGTAAAGTGTCCTATATACACAAACGGTCAGGTCGTTGGCCAATATTGCGGTTATTCAAAAGTTAGTATTTTGAATCCATATTCGTGCTACAACTACTGTGGACCAGAATAACAACAAAAAAAAAATAATAAAGAAACCAGGAAAAAGGAAACCTAATCTCTACATTTACACAAAAAATTATATCATATTATAAGGTAGAATTACACTTGTGAAGGATAATGAAAATTTTGTCCTACAAATTATCAGATTGAAAATTTTATTCAATAATTATCATTATTGTGATTTCTTTTATTGTCAATCGAGGCTACTGCAGAAAGTACAGACAAACATATACTTACAATGACTAGTATATATAATTTAAGACCATGTACACCAAAAACATACTTAAAAAACTAAATTATTTATAAAGAGTAAACATAAAATTGGGCAAAATAATAATTTCCACCTAACAATTCATATTAAAAACAAAAAGAACATACTTCAAAAAGAAGGGAACTCCAAGAAGATGTGAAATTATTATCACACACACTAAAAAGAACAACAACAATAAGGTGAAATTTAAAGTAAGAAATGAAACTTGACTTCTGCAATATGAAAAGAATAGGCATTCATTTCCATTATAAGATCTTGAACAGATACCTGGAGCTAACGGTATCACAATAATCGTGGCCCGTTTTACAAACTTTTCTCCAACAAATCAGTTCTCTGATAATCTGAGTTAGTCACTCCCTTAGTTCTCTGTCTGATAAGTGTTGAGCAGTAACGACGAAAGGTTGTATTTCTTCTTTTAACACGTGCCACTGTTAAATAAATTCTCAACTTTTAAGAAATTTCCTATTATATATATAATAATAAACAAAAGAAGATATTGTACATATCATATTATTATACTGTTGCAGCTAAAAATCTATAAGCAGTAACTAAAGTAGCAGGTTAGCAGGTAAGCAACAACTTAGCAGGTAAAGTAAAAGGTTAGCAAATAAAGCAGCAACTTAGCATGTAAAGTAGCATGTTAGCTAAACACTTAACAAGAGCTTCTAACAACAACTAAGTCGGCAACACTCCAGGTGAAACAATACTTTTTACATATGCAAAAACAGGCCAACAACATGTTGTATACTTTATTTTTAAGGAAACACATAGCAGTTTGTAGTCACTAAGAAAAGATATCAAGTTGCGACAATAATACAAGTTTTAATAGTCCATCGGCTAAGACACAAAGAAACACAGAGGATATAATTCCTGTCTTAGGGAAGCCTTAAAATCAATTGATCAGTTAGTACAATTATCATTTCTAAGCAAAGACACAAAACAGTGGAGCAGGAATATAAAGTCTGAACTGTTAGTGATTTCGTAAAGACAAGGAACTAAAAGTTCAGGCTATAATTTTTCCATTTTGCTTCTCTTGCCAAGAATTGAAAACTTATGCTCAAAGCCTAAAAATGAATTTTTTTATAATTTTCGTTGGTAACAATTTAGTGTTCGAGTTACTCAGCCTCTTTTATGAACTTCAACTTTCCTTCCTAAACAACTTACATCCACTAATAATTGAAATTTATGCTACATAAGTTATTGATATTTTTCATGCTCCTACTCACTCTTTGGTTCAAGTTCTACATGACAATAAGTGGATCCTCCATCAACCATTTAACTCGACAAAAGTATGTAAAGTGGAGTAATCACAAACAAAACATGTAAGTTCAAGAACACCTCAAAAAATGAAAAAACCCAGATGAAAGCCCTAAATGGAAAAAACCCTATACTTGAGAAAATACTAAAATCGCACAAAATGAAGCATTCCACAAAGAAATTCATAGTTATAATAGCTAAATCATACCTTGAAAAGATGGAAACACCAAGTTAGGGTTAGAAAATGTCAATTGAAACAAAGCAGAACAAGCTGCAAGAACAAAAAGACGTTTTCTTTGTTCTACAATCAAACAAGAGACATGCATATCATCTTTTTATAATGTGTAACAGAGAAACGTGTGTTCCTGTATATCCTGATTTTCCTCTAACAAACCTTGGATAGACGCGACTGATTGCATTTGTGTTTAGCTAATTTTATTCAAAAGAACATGGGAGAGAAGATGCTGCGGAATATCCTCCAACAGTTCCTGATTTTTCTCTAACCATCGCTTCCCGCTCACTGTAGATGTGGAGAATTTGAGCTCTCTGTTCAGTTCTAAGAGAAAAAGATGGGAATGGGAAAAGTATTAGTTTTGATGAAATGGGAATGAAGAATATACGTACGTTGTTTCTTTTTGGAAAAGTGGAAGAGTGGTGACACGTGTGTGGATTAAAAATAATGAAATAAAAATTTCTATAATTTTTTGTGTATATAAATAAATAATAAGTTTATACAAATTCTTTTAAATTTTGTATATTAAATATTTAAGTACATAAATAATTAATAATTTGATGTATATTCTTTTAACGTCTAGATAGTATACTAACTCCAATTATATTAAATTAAAAACAGAACCTTTAACGACTGGAAAAAAATTGTGTCGCTAAAAATACACTTTTAACGACCAAATTCATATCCCTTCGTTAAGAATTGGTCGTTAAAAGTACAGTTTCTTGTAGTGCAGATCCCTATATTGGCAGTATAGGTTCGAAGACTAGGAGATATAAGGAGACCCATACCCGGCATGCCGGATAGTCTCAACTCATGAGAGTTACGTGAACCTCCGCCCTTCTAGAAAGAAGGCATCACCGCTCATAGCTAGTCTATCGATGCTCAGTATAAAGTTCTATTTCATTCAACTCATACATCATGGAAGCTGGCTTCTAGTATGAGGACATCATAGCTCAATAGATGATTTCTCATCTCATCATTAGTATTAAGTATACATTATTCTCATTACTTTCATTAGAAGTTCATAGAGGCTGGTCTCTTCATGAACTTTACACTCTCATAGGTGAGTACATTTTGGTAACATTTACTTAGGCTCTTTTGAGATTGCTCTCATCTTTCACATTAGCCTCTTATCATGTTGTCACCACATTCATGACCATTAGCACATTTTCTCTTCATAATTACTCACCCCTTTTTACGTGAATGTTCATTTCATCATATGCCAATGCACTTGGCCATTTGTGTGTTTCAAACTCTTACATAACCCTTCTAGGGTTTCATCATTTCATTACGTAATATTCATTTCATCGTATGCCAATGCACTTGGCCATTTGGTGTGTTTTACACTCATACTTTACCCTTCTAGGGTTACATCATTTCATTACATACATCTTAGGTTCACTTATTTTTAAATGTATGCTAGACTTATGGGTCTATACATACAAGCCATGAGGCTTCATTCATAGTTCGTTTAAGTGATTCATATCTTCCTAAGATTATGTGGTACAAGACTTATGCATCTTGTATGTATGCCAAGATCTCGATTTTGATCTATGTAGGCGGCATTATTCTTGAACATTTAATTCACGTATGACTTATGTATCAATACGGAATTTGGGCAAGGGAACTCGATTTTGAATCCCTTGGACAACACATACATTTAAAATTTATTTTATTTTCGTCAACATGACATTGGGACCCTAGATCGAGCCCCAACATCAACGTTTCCTCTTTATTTTTCTCCCTTGAATTTCCTCTTCCTTGGCCGAGGGGTTGTGGGATCAAACCCCACAGCCCCTTCTATTTTTTTATTTCCCTTGTCTATTTCGAGTTGACCATGAGGTTGTGGGATCAAGCCCCCACAGCCTCTCTTTATTTTTCTTTTATTTCGCCTCTACTGCCTAGATGTCGTGGGTTCAATTCCCACGCCTCACATTTCTTTTATCTTCATTTTCTCTTCACTCTCCTTCACTGCCTTTTGGTCGTGGGTTCGATTCGAACGCCTCACATTTCCTTTCTTTTCATTTTCTCTTACTCTCCTCTACTGCCTTGAGGTCGTGGGTTCAATTCCCATGCCTCACATTTATTTTCTTTTCATTTTTCCCCCTTAAGTTCTGACTGAGAGGTTGTGGGTTCGAATCCCACTCCTCTCAATTCGAATTTCATATATTAATTTCCAGCCATGAGTACCCAAGTTAGAACCCCCCTCAGCCCCATTTCTTTATTCACGTTTTAGTGCTTTTCAAGGCTGAGATCGCGAGTTCGATTCCTAATGACCTCACCTAATTTATACACATTTAAATTTCCAGATTTACTCATCTATGTTTAGCTGAAAATAAACTCATAATTTGCTGGAAATTTTGTCACATTTTTCAGCTCACTTCCTTCAACATTTAAACTTGAATTCATAGCGTAATTCGTAGATCATTTAATACGTTCTTAGGTATATTTTTCATGGATTCGTTTAGCCAAGAGATTATCATTCAAATCAGCCACATTTCAACTCATATGAACATCACGATTTACATCAACATGTGTACATGAAATATAAAGAACTATCATGCCATTTCAAGTCCTAAACCATGATCAATAGCCATGGCAACACACACAAATAACACGTAGTTACATTTTCGGAAAACATCAACATAAGTCACATAATTTACAACATACATATAAACACATAATCATCACGAAAACACGTTTCATCCCTAGCTTTCTACCAGCAAACATAACCAACCTATGATTCAATTGGAGCTAGTGACAGGGACATGCAACGGGGAAACAATCCTGGTTTTCGGATTAGAATCGACTGAATCCTAGGGGTCTCTTGGGAAAGGGACCAAAAGTAAGAAAACCCATACCTTTTATGATGTTCAAACTTTGACTGCTGCCCAAAATCTTCTCCAAAGATCACGTCTAAATCCCCTCAAAGTCAACACCAACTCGACAGACAAACTTCTCTTTGCCTACGTGATTGATTTTGTTTGTTTTCTTATATTTTCGTTGTGAGTTCTTCAAGTGTGAAGAACTTTGGTTTACCTACTGTTTTTGAAGTTATTTGGCAGAGAGAATCGTGAGTGAGAGAGAGAGATGAGCGTGGAAGAGAAGAGTTTTCTTAGGCTTAGGAGTCTAGTTTAGGACTTAGTCAAATAAGGTTTTATTTAATTATTAAAAATCTTATTTCCTTTTATTTTAAATCAACTAATAAATAATAAATATAAATTAATTACATTAATTTATCAACTTAAATAAAAACAACTTTAATTCAATGCTTCCACCTAGGCTCGAACCCGGGTGGAGCAAGACTTCACTTCAAGACCCAATTTTCGGCCCTCTCTCCCCAAATTGCCCCTCCACCTTATTAATTAAATAATTAATTATATATTTAGGATAATTACTATACTACCCTTAGCCTGGAAAAAGACCATTTTACCCCTAGACCCTCCAAAACTATGATTTTCCCTTTTTAAGTCCGGTAAAGACTCATTCGAGTAAATCTTCGTATTCGAGAGCCCTACATGGTTGGACCCAACCTTTCCTAGCTTAACTAACTCCCCAAGTTAATTGGATTGGCTGTAGCAAGGGTTCAGAGGTCTGGTTCTACGTGCATCAATCCGTGTGAACCCGGTCTAATCGTAGGCATTCTAGACACATTAAGCATTACTTAGCATATCCATTTTTAGGGTTGTTACAGTTAAATTTAAGTAGGTTTACTGTGAGTATGCTCCTATATTAGGAAAATGGAAGTTTTACTCTATGTGCTAAATGATGATACTATATGATGTTTTGTAACTTAATTCATGAAAGTTTTATCAAAATAACATGACTTGTATGTTTTAACTAACTTGTCCCTTTTTGCATGATTTTGCATATGCCATACTTAGTAGATGTTTGTACTAACCCCATACTTTCTATGCTTTATAAGTATAGGTGGGAAGCGAGTGGATGTTTTTGGAAGGCAAGCTTGGGAAACGACTCTCTCAAGACTAAGTATGTCCGCATATATTCAAGGGCACAATCTATATTTTATTTAGTTCTTCTTTGAGACATATAAAGACTTATTAAGTATTTCTTTCAATGTAAAGGGCCGTGTCCCTAAGATATTTATGTCATGTCTTTATGTTGGCTTGTGATGATGAGACTATCTTTAGAATTTATAAAAGAAGTTTCTTTATTATTATTTATCGTGAAAAGTTTTAAATTTCTGCACTACTTTTCATGTCTTATGCAATGGATGATAGCTAAGAGGCTTGTGCAAGACCTTTGAAAGGTAGAGCACGCCGTGTTCCGACCTAAGGGTCGCCCTAACTTCTAGGGTGTACTTGAGGGTCGTAACAGACTTGGTATGAAAGCATAAGGTTTTGGGAAATAGTTTAGGGTCTAAAGTCTCACAAACTACGTCTATTATAGTCTTGTTCATTGGTGTGAGTCACGACACATCCATAGATGAGAGTCTATAGAACGATAGAGTTTCACTTTCTTAATTACTCTTCTATTGTGCCATAGAACTTAACTCCATAAGATCTCTCTCTTATTCTCCTTTTTACAGTGGTTTTCTTAGGTGTTATTGCCTTGAAAAGGAGATGTTTCTAAGTTTGAGGGAGAGAAAGATGAGTTTTGATGCTTATGATGGTTTTGTGGCTAGAAGAGTAAATGTGAAGGTTAGTTTTGTGGATTGTGATGTGATGCCATTCATGGCTATGTGTGACTTATGAAATTGGAAGTATTATGATGTGAAATTGTATGGTGATGTAGTTATAAGCATAGTAAGAGTTGAAATGGTTGAATGAAGTTCTTTTTTGGAAGAATGGATATCATGTGATCGTGTACAATGATAGTAGGAAGCTATGATGTGAATTTAAGGACTGTTGAAAGAATGTGGTAATGTTAACAGAAAGAAGGGATTCTATTTCATGAGGTTTAGTTATGAGCTGCCTAAAAGTTGAATGAGGTTATGTTTGAGAGAGTTTGTCTAAGCTTGAATCCTAAGAGGAAGGTGTTATGCTTGAACTAGTAAGGTTGATGGCTAGTCTTGATGTTCATAAATTAAGATTAGTACGTATTCCCACCTTGTGAAAGGTATAGCTCAATTTTAAAGTATGAGACCTTGAAGATGACTTTACCCTAAGTGTGGGAGAATGACGTGAGTATGAAGGTGATTGATATCCTTAACTTTTCCTTATATTCTTACTCAAGCTTGAGACCAAAATTCTTAGTAGTTTGGTTATGTTTGGAGTCTTGCATATTAGTATGAGTTGTTTTTCTCCTTATGATGATGAGTGCCTTTGATGGTCTAATGTTTTGCATTCTCTTTGTGATACTATAGTTTCATGAGTAGATTGGTAGTTAATCTATATTTCTCATGTCAATGTGTGCTAATGATATTTGCTTAATTGCATAAAAGTTGTTATGTCATGTGACAATGTGTGATTTGAAAGTTATTACATGTTGAGCTTTAAAATAATGTGATGAGAATGTCTAAAGTTGGAGAAGGTAGTTCCTCCATAAATGAAATGAAAGTGATGAAGTAAGGGTGTGCTTTGAATGTGGAATTTGTTCCAACTTGCTTATGTTGCCTAAATGCAAAATGACGTGAAGTTGGTGGTCCTTGTGAGTTTGTGCATTGAGTATTAATGTATTGACCTTGATGATATGTATTAGATGCTTCTAGTTTATTCCTTGATGTCTTTAAAAGTATTTAATTGTCATTCGAGGACGAATGTTCCCAAGTGGGGGATTATTGTTACACCGTAAAAATAAACTAGGTTGAAATAGAGCCTAGCATGTGTGTGTTGAGGTTTTTAAGTCCTTAAATGGTTTATAATGATGTTATTAGGCAGTTTATAAGGTTTGGAGATATTTGGAGGTCAAACGACCAAGAACGTCCACGACGTTCGGAAACTAGCCTTGTGTTTGTGACTAGTGCACCCTTGTATGTTGTATGTGTTTTAATGTCTTTTATGGAGTTTAAAACTTGTAAAAAATACTTTAATTAGGTAAAAGGAAGTGTGTAGGGTTAAAAAGTCCAGGTACGACCCCCCAAGGATCGCCTCAGAGGTCCACGAAGGACCCCGAACATTGGCCAAGAAAGATGCCCAAGGCAGCAGGAATTGTACCTTGGTGAAACACAGACGCATCGCGCCCATATCTCCCACCCCCTGTCCAAAAATAATTTTCAAATCCTAGTGGGAGCATTTCTGCGACGCGGACTTGTTAACCGACGGGAATTTCGAAAATTTAAGTGATATTTGACTTGTCTAAAGTGGTCCAATCAATGTAGGGGTGCTTTGGGTGTTTTGGGGGTGTGTTATATACTGATTTTAGGTCATTATACACCGATTACCCTATCATAAACTCCAAGCCCTCAATTAGAAATTAAAAATTCCCAAAACCCTAAGAAGCTCTCCTCTTCCAAAAATACCTCAAGCCTCCATTGAAGGTCAAGGTCTTGGAGCTTGAGATATGGATGCAAAAGGATTTCTTCTTCAATTTTTGTGGGTTTCTTCATGATTAAGGTATGGTAGTTCATCGTTGACTCTTCTTTCATTAAAGGATCCCATTTCTAGACTTCTCAAAAAGGGTTTTTGTAAGACCTCGAAAATGACTTAGGGTAACTAGAACCTAACATGTTGGTAATGGTGGTATAAGGTCCTAATGTGGTCTATTATATGGTATAGAGGCAGTAGTTAAAGTATTAGGTGCATTGGAAGTCAAACCTCAAGGGACGACTAAGACGTTCGACTAAGTCACCTAAGTGCCTCGTATGTGGTCCTATGTGTTTATGTGTGATTCATGTCACGACCGGAATCTAGAACCCAAAAGAGACCGGCGTCGTTGACCTCTCAGAGGTCGCAGACAAGCCTACATACGTCATTCTTACTTCATCTAGGTTAATTTTAGCGGAAAATTTGAAATTTTGTTTTCTTATTCCATGCAAAACATTTTAAACTTAACATCATAGGCGTTCACAAATCAACCATCTAATATAGAGATAATCAAATGAAAGAAACAGTTCATAATTGCATTAAACGTATTTTTGCCAAAACGGCACCAATACAATGTCTGAAATGAAAATGGAAAGAAACACTAGTGGAACATGCTCCACTAGATAAAGCCTACATCTAAGCTAGATAATAACGGTAGACATCCTCGAAAGCATGAGGGACTACCAAGTCCGGATGAAAGCTCCATGTCCGGATAGCTGCAATGTAAACCTGTAAGCTCTAGCGTCCACCTGTGCCTGCACCTAAAAATATAGAGTTGTATGAGATTAGTACACACTTGTACTAAGTATGGGTATATGCAAGCACACACCAAGGACATGCATGAGTGAGAATAGCTCTTTCCTAACAACATGATTTATGATAAGTCAAGTCAGTGGACTTGCCAAATTGGGATTAGCAAAGTCAGGGGACTTGCCAAATTTGAATTAGGAAAGTCAGGGGACTTGCCAAATTTGGATTAGGAAAGTCATTCCATGAGAGTAACATGCATCATCATACGTATCATATTGCACACAACACATAACATCTTACACATAGCACATAACATATTACATATAGCACATAACATCTTTCATATCATTCGTTTATATGCCATGAGACCTCAGAATCATGGACTTAACTTTAAGAGTTCCCAAAATGAAGGCTCAACATATGAGACCTCAACTAGGGAGCCTTCTTTAGCAAACTAAGAGTCTGCTTCATTCATTCATATGTACTTCATTTCATTCATTCATAAGCTAGTGTAAACACTAGCCATACATAGGATATAGTTTAAGACTCTCATGGGGTTTGCTGTGCAATGATCAAGAATAACCTAGTGTCATTACTTGAGTCTAGCTCACCTCTTGATTATCCTATCCTAACACCTTTGGTATCGTTCATTTCATTATGTGCATCATTTAAGGCTGTCCTCATTCATTCATTGGGAACTTTAACTTTAACCGACATAGATCATGTGAGCGTCATTAAATCCAGTGTCTCCCCCCCCACCAAAAAGAGGTAGAATCACCGGCCAAAAGTTACCCAAAAAATGCTAGCGTACATGGGAATTGAACCCCGCCAAATCCCTATATTGGCAGTATAGTTTCGAAGACTAGAAGATATAAGGAGACCCATACCCGGCATGCCGGACAGTCTCATCTCATGAGAGTTACGTAAACCTCCGCTCTTCCCGAAAGAAGGCATCACCGCTCATAGCTAGTCTATTGGTGCTTAGTATAAAGTTCCATTTCATTCAACTCATACGTCATGGAAGCTGGCTTCTAGTATGAGGACATCATAGCTCAATAGATGATTTCTCATCTCATCATTAGTATTAAGTATACATTATTCTCAATACTTTCATTAGAGTGTTCATAGAGACTGGTCTCTTCATTAACTTTACACTCTCATAGGTGAGTACGTTTTGGTAACATTTACTTAGGCTCATTTGAGATTGCTCTCATCTTTGACAATAGCCTCTTATCATGTTGTCACCACATTCATTAACATTAGCACATTTGCTCTTCATAATCACTCACCCCTTTTTACGTGAATGTTCATTTCATCATATGCCAATGCACTTGGCCATTTGTGTGTTTCACACTCTTACTTAACCCTTCTAGGGTTTCATCATTTCATTACATAATATTCATTTCATCGTATGCCAATGCACTTGGCCATTTAGTGTGTTTTACACTCGTACTTAACCCTTCTAGGGTTACATCATTTCATTACATACATCTTAGGTTCACTTATTTTTAAACGTATTCTAGACTTATGGGTCAATACATACAAGCCATGAGACCTCATTCATAGTTCTTTTAAGTGATTCATATCTTCCTAAGATTATGTGGTACAAGACTTATGATCTTGTATGTATGCCAAGATCTCAATTTCGATCTAAGTAGGCAGCATTATTCTTGAACATTTAATTCACGTATGACTTATGTATCAATACGGAATTTGGGCAACGGAACCCCATTTCGAATCCCTTGGACAACACTTACATTTTTTTTTTAATTTTACTTTGATCCATACGGCTTGGGGACCGAAGATCGATCCCCAACACCTTCGTTTTCTTTTAATTTCTTTTCTTTGAACTTCCTCTTTCTTGGCCGAGGGTTGTGGGATCGAACCCCCAATTTCTTTTTCCTTGACTTTTTTGAGTTGACCATGAGCGTGTGGGTACGAATCCCCATAGCCTCACTTTATTTTTCTCTTTAATCCCTTAATCAGCCTAGAGGTCGTGGGTTCGATTCCCACATGCCTCAATATTTAATATCTTTTAATTTTCTTGAGTCTGACTGAGAGATTGTGGGTTCGAATCCCACTCCTCTCATTTCTTATTTTCATAATTCCATTTTCCAGCCAAGACCACGGTTCGAATCCCCCTCACCACAATACTTTTAACTCACTTATTTTCATGGTTTTTAACATGGTGAGGTCACGGGTTCGACCCTCAGTGACCTCCCTTATTTTTTTCATTTTTCATAACATTTTAAACCATTTTAACTTGACCAAAATTCATCAACTTGTGGCTGGAAATTTTGTAATTTTTCAGCATCTTTTTCATCAAGTTGCACATTAGTTCTTAAGGAAATTTCATGGTTCATTTATAACTTTTTAGGTGCATTTTCATGGATTCGTTTAGCCAAGAGTTTCTCACTCAATTCAGCCACATTACACTTCATATGAACATCACAATTTACATAAGTTTATACACGTAAGAATACAATCATAATACATTATTTTTGAGCCTTAAACCCGAGGGCTATAGGCCACACTTCACATTTTGCACACACATACACATAGTTCGGACAACATGGGTTGTCATTCATACGATTTCAAACATACATTCATGAACATATTCATCACGAAACACATTATACGCCTAATATCTACCAGCAAATATACCCAACCTACGAATCAATGGAAGCTAGTGAAAGGGACATGCAACGGGGGAACAATCCTAGTTTTCGGATTAGAATTGACTGAATCTTAAGGGTCTCTTGGGAAAGGGACCAAGAGTAAGAAAACCAATACCTTTTATGACATTCAAGCCTTGAAGTTTCTGCCCAAATCTTCTCCAAAACGCACGTCCAAATCCAAGTTTCAACACCAAACTTTCGACGAAAAACCCTCCCTTTGCCTAACGTATTTTGCTTAGCGTTTGATTTTTTTTTTGTTGTGAGTTCTTCAAGTGTGAAGAACTTTAGTAAATTATCTGTTCTTGTATGTTATTTTGGCAGAGAGAACACTTGAGAAAGAAGAGAGAATGATCGTGAAGGTGAGATATAGACGTGAGAGAGTGAAACGTGAAAAGTAGTTTAGGCTTAGGTAAGGACTTAGTCAAACTAGGACTCTTTATTAATTTAATTAAAAATCTGATTTTTTTTCTTTTTTTCTTAAATCAGCTAATAATTATTAATTAACTAAATTAACTTACCAATTTAAATAAAAACAATTTAAATTATTGCTTCCACCTAGGTTCGAAACCGGGTGGAGCAAGACTTCACTCAAGAAGCCAATTTTTTGGCCCTCTCTCCCCAAAATACCCCTCCACTTATTAATTAAATAATTAATTACATATTTAGGGTAATTCGAATCTACCCTTAGCCTGGTAAAAGACCATTTTACCCCTAGGCCTCCAAACCTAAGATTTTCCCTTTTTAAGTCCGGTAAAGACTCATTCGAGTAAATCTTCGTATTCGAGAGCCCTACATGGCTGGAAGCAACCTTTACTAGCTCAACTAACTCCCCAAGTTAGTTGGCTTCTGTAGCAAGGGTTCAAAGGTCTAGTTCTATGCGCATCAATCCGTGTGAACCCGGTCTAATCGTAGGCATTCTAGACACATTAAGCATTACTTATCATATCCATTTTTAGGGTTGTTACATTATCCCCCCCTTAGGAACATTCGTCCCCGAATTACACTACTAACTATCTAGCACAATGCCAGTCATAACATAACATAATCACTATGCACAGTCAAGCAATAGCAACAAAGAATGGAGAGATGAGGAAACTTAGACTTAAGAGCAGGAAATCTAACCTCAAGAGCTGAAAATATGAGGGTAGAGGGATCTCATATCGGCCTCGGCCTACCGCGTAGCACCCTCAACAAGATGATTCCTCCACAATACCTTCACTGTGGCAATCTTCTTGTTCCTCAGTCGCTTGACCTATCTGTCTAAGATCTCAACAGGTACCTCCTCATAGCACAAGTCTTCATCGACTCCCAAACCTTTCACAGGTAGAATCGATGCTGGATCACCCAGGAACTTCTTTAACATAGAGACATGAAATACTGGATGAACAGAAGCTAACTCCGAAGGCAATGCCATCTCATAGGCCACCTCACCCACACGCTGTAGGATCTCATATCGCCCAACATACCTCAGACTCAACTTCCCCGTCCTGTCAAACATCATCACCCCCTTCAAAGGTGATATATTCAAATAGACCTGGTCACCAACATCAAACTCTAAGGGCCATTTTTTGTTGTTTTCATAAGACTTCTGCCGACTGTAAGCAGTAGCCAACCTGTCCCTAATCACCCTGACCTTCTCCAAGGCCTCATGAATGATCTCTGGACCCAAAATGGATGACTCTCCAACCTCAAACCACCCAATTGGAGATCTACACCTCCTACCATATAGTGCCTCAAACGGTGCCATCTCAATGCTGGAGTGATAGTTGTATTATACGAGAACTCTATCAAAGGCAGATGGTCGTCCCAACTACCTCTGAAGTCAATCACACACGCCCTCAACATGTCCTCCAATGTATGAATGGTGCGCTCTGCCTGCCCATCAGTCTGAGGATGAAAGGCGGTACTAAGCTTTACGTGTGTGCCTAAGCTCTTCTGGAAGGATCTCCAGAAATGTGAAGTAAACTTAGCTCCTCTATCTAAAATGATAGACAAAGGAATCCCATGCCATCTCACAATCTCATCAATGTAGAGTCTCACATAATCCTCGGCTCTGTAAGTAGACTTCACAGTGATAAAGTGGGCAGACTTAGTCATCCTGTCTACAATAACCCATATAGAGTCATGCTGTCTCCTAGTCCTCGGAAGACCAACAAAGAAGTCCATATTAATGGCCTCCCACTTCCACGTCGGAACCTTAATAATCTGAGTAAGACCGCCAGGCTTAAGATATTCTGCCTTAACCTGCTGACAATTAGGACACTTGGCCACATATTTTGCAATGTCCTTCTTCATGCCATCCCACCAATAAATCTGCTTAAGATCATGATACATCTTGGTGGAACCTGGATGTATGGAATATCTGGAACCATGGGCCTCTGCAACAATCCTGGTCCGCAAATCATCCACATCTGGTACACACAGCCTGTCCTGGTACCTAAGTACGCCGTCACCTCCCAAAGCAAAAGACTCATTCATTTTTATCAACAATGAGTCCTTCAGCTCCATCAACACAGGATCGCAATGCTGACCCTGCTTGACTTCAACTACCAAGGATTATTCAGAACTAGGATGAACTGAAACACCCCCACTAGTAGAGTCAACCAACTGCACACCCAGTCTGGCCAGTCTGTGTACATCTTTCACCAATTCCTTCTTCTCATCCTCAACGTGGGCTATATTTCCCATGCTCATCCTGCTCAAAGCATCAGCTACAACATTAGCCTTACCTGGATGGTAGTGGACATTCATATCATAGTCGTTCAACAGCTCCAACCATCTCCGCTGACTTAGATTCAACTCTCTCTGCGTGAACATGTACTGGAGACTCTTATGGTCTGTGAACACATCCACATTCACCCCATACAAGTAGTGCCTCCAGAGCTTCAGTGCAAACACCACAGCTACCAACTCTAGGTCATGAGTGAGATAATTCTTCTCATGAACCTTCAGCTGTCTGGACGCATAAGCTATCACCTTACCAACCTGCATAAGAACACAACCCAAACCAACCCTAGATGCATCACAATAAACAGTGTAATTCTCACCACACTTAGGCAAAGTAAGCACCGGGGCTGACATGAGTCTGTCCTTGAGCTCCTGGAAACTCTTCTCACAAGTCTCCGTCCATTCAAACTTGTCCTTCTTAGTCAAAGCTGTCACTGGGGCAGCAATGGAAGAAAAACCCTCCACGAACCTGCGGTAGTAACCAGCCAATCCCAAAAAGCTACGAATATCGGTTAGAGTAAGAGGTTTTGGCTAGTTCTTCACAGCCTCAGTCTTCCTGGGGTCCACCTCCATGCCCTGATCGGATACAACATGACCCAGTAAGGTCACTGATCTAAGCCAGAATTCACACTTGCTAACTTTGGCATACAATTGATGTTGTCTAAGTACCTGCAAGGTTAGTCTCAAATGTTGTTCATGCTCTTCCTTGGTCCTAGAGTAGATGAGGATGTCATCAATGAATACTATGACGAAAGAATCAAGGTATTTATGGAAGACTCGGTACATGAGGTCCATAAATGCAGCTGGTGCATTAGTGAGACCAAATTACATGATTAAGAACTCATAATGACCATAACGGATACGAAAGGCTGTCTTTGGGATATCTACATCCCTAACCCTAAGCTGATGATACCCTGAACGAAGATCAATCTTAGAGAAGAAACTAAACCCTCGGATGAACTTGACTCCCCTTGGTGGGAGAGTCCCTTCTTAAACCTGGGCTTATCCCTAATTTCAGTACTACTCTTCCTTGAAAAATTCTCCTCAGCTTGCCTTGACATGTTCCCTGCCCTAGTGTGCTTCCTCTTCCTGCTTTCCTCCACTTGCTGGACATGGACCATAAGCCTGGAAAGGTCCATGCTGTCATGCAGCATAGCTGCCCTACACTCCTCCTCGAGATTCTCAACAATCTTAGATCCAGTGTAAACGGGAGGATTCATCCTTGTGAAGTCCCTTAACCTGCTTAGCCATGGTGCTGTCATGTGGGTTCTTCCTGGGAACACCTTGTTGCTCCGCCTTCGTTTCTTCTCGTATTCATCTTTTTGAATCTCAAGATTTGATGTTAGATACGCTCTTAACACCAAGAAACTGACATTAGATAAGGCACGATAAGATCAGAAGAAGGGAAATTTTCCTACGCATCATGCAGTCTCTAATTCAGGATAGTGGTGCATTTCACTAACATGACTTAGAAACTAATCAATGTGGTTGATGTGAACTTATTATTCTCGAAGTTTAACCTAGTGCTCTGATACTAACTTTGTCACGACAGGAATCTATACCCCAGACGAGACCGGCGTCGTTGACCTCTCAGAGGTCGCAGACAAGCCTACATACGTCATTTTTACTTCCTCTAGGTTAATTTTAGCAGAAAATTTAAACTTTTTGTTTTCTTATTCCATGCAAAACATTGTAAACTTAACATCATAGGCGTTCACAAATCAATCATCTAATATAGAGATAATCAAATGAAAGAAACAGTTCATAATTGCATTAAACGTATTTTTGCCAAAACGACACCAATACAAAGTCTGAAATGAAAATGGAAAGAAAAACTAGTGGAACATTCTACACTAGCTAAAGCCTACATATAAGCTAGATAATAACGGTAGACATCCTCGAAAGCATGAGGGACTACCAAGTCCGGATGAAAGCTCCACGTCCGGATAGCTGCAACGTAAACCTGTAAGCTCTAGCGTCCACCTGTGCCTGCACCTAAAAATATGGGGTTGTATGGTATTAGTACACACTTGTGCTAAGTATGGGTATAGGCAAGCACACACCAAGGACATGCATGAGTGAGTATAGCTCTTTCCTAACAACATGATTTATGGAAAGTCAAATCAGTGGACTTGCCAAATTCGGATTAGGAAAGTCAAGGGACTTGCCAAATTTGAATTAGAAAAGTCAGGGGACTTGCCAAATTTGGATTAGGAAAGTCATGCCATGAGTGTAATATGCATCATCATACGTATCATATTGCACACAACACATAACATCTTACACATAGCACATAACATATTACATATAGCACATAACATCTTTCATATCATTCGTTCATATGCCATGAGACCTCAAAATCATGGACTTAACTTTAAGAGTTCCCAAAATGAAGGCTCAACATATGGTACCTCAACTAGGGAGCCTTCTTTAGCAAACATAGAGTCTTCTTCATTCATTCATACGTACTTCATTTCATTCATTCATAAGCTAGTGTAAACACTAGCCATACCTAGGATGTAGTTTAAGACTCTTATCGGGTTTGTTGTGCAATGATAAAGAATAACCTAGTGTCATTACTTGAGTCTAGCTCACCTCTTGGTTATCCTATCCTAACACCTTTGGTATCGTTCATTTCATTATGTGCATATTTTGAGGCTGGCCTCATTCATTTATTGGTAACTTTAACTTTAACTGACATAGATCATGTGAGCATCATGAAATCCAGTGTCTCCCCCACACCAAAAAAAGGTGGAATCACCGGCCGCCAAATCCCTATATTGGCAGTATAGGTTCAAAGACTAGGAGATATAAGGAGACCCATACCCGGCATGCCGGACAGTATCATCTCATGAGAGTTACGTGAACCTCCGCCCTTCCTGAAAGAAGGCATCACCGCTCATAGCTTGTCTATCGGTGCTCAGTATAAAGTTCCATTTCATTCAACTCATACGTCATGGAAGCTGGCTTCTAGTATGAGGACATCATAGCTCAATAGATGATTTCTCATCTCATCATTAGTATTAAGTATACATTATTCTCAATACTTTCATTAGAGTGTTCATAGAGACTGGTCTCTTCATTAACTTTACACTATCATAGGTGAGTACATTTTGGTAATATTTACTTAGGGTCATTTGAGATTGCTCTCATCTTTCACATTAGCCTCTTATATGGTTGTCACCACATTCTTAACATTAGCATATTTGCTCTTCATAATCACTCACTCCTTTTTACGTGAATGTTCATTTCATCATATGCCAATGCACTTGGCCATTTGTTTGTTCACACTCTTACTTAACCCTTCTAGGGTTTCATCATTTCATTACATAATATACATTTCATCGTATGCCAATGCACTTGGCCATTTAGTGTGTTTTACACTCGTACTTAACCCTTCTAGGGTTACAGCATTTCATTACATACATCTTAGGTTCACTTATTTTTAAACGTATGCTAGACTTATGGGTCTATACATACAAGCCATGAGACCTCATTCATAGTTCGTTTAAGTGATTCATATCTCCCTAAGATTTTGTGGTACAAGACTTATGCATCTTGTATGTATGCCAAGATCTCAATTTCGATCTAAGTAGGCAGCATTATTCTTGAACATTTAATTCACGTATGACTTATGTATCAATACGGAATTTGGGCAAGGGAACCCGATTTCGAATCCCTAGGACAACACTTACATTTTTTATTTATTTATGTTAATCTGATCCATACGGCTTGGGGACCCAAGATCGAGCCCCAACACCTTCGTTTCCTTTTAATTTCTTTTCTTTGAACTTCCTCTCTCTTGGCCGAGGGGTTGTGGGATCGAACCCCCACAGCCCCCTTTTATTTTAATTTCTCTTCCTTGACTTTTTCGAGTTGACCATGAGGGTGTGGGTTCGAATCCCCACAACCTAACTTTATTTTTCTCTTTAATCCCTTAATCATCCTAGAGGTCGTGGGTTCGATTCCCACACGCCTCAACATTTAATCTCTTTTAATTTCCTTGTGTCTGACTGAGAGGTTGTGGGTTCGAATCCCACTCCTCTCATTTCTTATTTTCATAATTCCATTTTCCAGCCAAGACCACGGTTCGAATCCCCCTCACCACAATACTTTTAACTCACTTATTTTCATGGTTTTTAACATGGTGAGGTCACGGGTTCGACCCTCAATGACCTCCCTTATTTTTCTTCATTTTTCATAACATTTTAAACCATTTTAACTTGACCGAAATTCATCAACTTGTGGCTGGAAATTTTGTAATTTTTCAGCATCTTTTTCATCAAGTTACACATTAGTTCTTAGGGAAATTTCATGGTTCATTTATAACGTTTTAGGTGCATTTTCATGGATTCGTTTAGCCAAGAGTTTCTCACTCAATTCAGCCACATTACACTTCATATGAACATCACGATTTACATAAGTTTGTGCATGTAAGAATACAACCATAATAAATCATTTTTTAGCATTAAACCCGAGGACAATAGGCCACAGTTCATATTTTGCACACACATACACATAGTTCGAAAAACATGGGTTGTCATTCATACGATTTCAAACATACATTCATGAACATATTCATCACGAAACACATTACACGCCTAATATCTACCAGCAAATATACCCAACCTATGAATAAATGGGAGCTAGTGACAGGGACATGCAACGGGGGAACAATCCTAGTTTTCGGATTAGAATTGACTGAATCTTAAGGGTCTCTTGGGAAAGGGACCAAGAGTAAGAAAACCAATACCTTTTATGACATTCAAGCCTTGAAGTTGCTGCCCAAACCTTCTCCAAAACTCACGTCCAAATCTAAGTTTCAACACCAAACTTTCGACGGAAAACCCTCCCTTTGCCTAACGTATTTTGCTTAGCGTTTGATTTTTTTTTTTGTGAGTTCTTCAAGTGTGAAGAACTTTAGTAAATTTTCTGTTCTTGTATGTTATTTTGGCAGAGAGAACACGTGAGAAAGAAGAGAGAATGATCGTGAAGGTGAGATATAGACGTGAGAGAGTGAAACGTGAAAAGCAGTTTAGGCTTAGGTAAGGACTTAGTCAAACTAGGACTCTTTATTAATTTAATTAAAAATCTGATTTTTTTTTATTTTTTTCTTAAATCAGCTAATAATTATTAATTAACTAAATTAACTTACCAATTTAAATAAAAACAATTTAAATTATTGCTTCCACCTAGGTTCGAACCCGGGTGGAGCAAGACTTCACTCAAGAAGCCAATTTTTGGCCCTCTCTCCCCAAAATACCCCTCCACCTTATTAATTAAATAATTAATTACATATTTAGGGTAATTACGATACTACCCTTAGCCTGGTAAAAAACCATTTTAACCCTAGACCCTCCAAACCTAAGATTTTCCCTTTTTAAGTCCGGTAAAGACTCATTCGAGTAAATCTTCGTATTCGAGAGCCCTACATGGCTGGACCCAACCTTTCCTAGATCAACTAACTCCCCAAATTAGTTGGCTTGGCTTTACCAAGGGTTCAGAGGTCTGGTTCTATGCGCATCAATCCGTGTGAACCCGGTCTAATCGTAGGCATTCTAGACACATTAAGCATTACTTATCATATCCATTTTTAGGGTCGTTACAATTCATGAGGTTTTAAGGTCCTTAAATGAGTTATTATGGTATGTGTAGTCTGTGTGTCAAGTTTCGAGAAGTTTGGAGGTCAAACGTCCAAGAATGTTCATAAAGCTCAAAAGATGTGCCTTGAAGTGACCTTGTGTGTCTAGGCATGTTTCATCGAGTTTTACGTGTTCATTTTGGATGAAATTCATGTGAGAGGTGTTAAACTCGTATACGTTCATATTTGGGTTGGAAAAGTCTGGGCAAACATCCCCAAGAACCAACAAAGGGTCCTTGAGGAAGGACCTAAACTTTATGTTCAAGACTGTCCGAGGCAGCCCCCAAATGACGGAGGCATCGACGGTTCGTGGGACAATCGATGCCTTGTCGATGGGTTTCATCGGTTGATACTTAGTATTGGGTGATAAGGGGACATTAACAAGTCTCTGACCCAACCAACGGAAGGACAGAACGGTCTGTTTGTGGAAAAACGGTCCGTCGACTGTCCAACCATCGATGGGCCTGTTCTTGCATGCAGTTTCACTGCCAAGTTAGGGGTGAACTTATAATTTCACCCAACTTATAAATGGAAGGTTTTGCGGTTCTTTAAGGGTCTTTTGGTTATTTTAAACAAGTATATATGTGTTTAACACTTAGAAGATTTCATTATTCCAAAACAAAACCCCAAAATCCCTTAAGAATTCCCAAACACTCCATTGAAGTCCAAAATCAAGGAAGATCTTGGTGTGACGTTTTGAGTGGATATTCTTCATCAAAGTGAATAATAAGCTTCATGAGGTATGGTTTTTGATCCTTGAAACTTGTTTCGTCAAGGAGCCCAACTTCAAATATGTTTTCTAAAGTTTTCAAAGATGAATTGTCCAATTTCATGATTCTACCATGGGTTCTTGCATTAATTGTTTTCAAACGTCTATTATGGATTATATTGATTTTGTATTGATGATTTTAACCTAAATTACCTATGAACCCACGAATTTGATGAACCCTAGTTTTTTACTACTTTATGGGTTACTTGATATTGGTCTAATGTTGATGAATTATGGTGTAGTTTCTTATGGGCTTTCCAATGGTGTAAGAATTGTATTCTATTGATATATAATTGGTCTTCGATTGATAAACCTATATTAAATTGATTTAGATTCATTGATTTTTATGATATATGCTTTGAATTGATGTTCATGGCCATGTGTAAGGGCCTTCTGAAGTTGAATTGGTTGATTTTGCATTGGATTGGAGTGTTGATAATGGAGTGGTGGTACGCTGCCCTATTCTCTTTTACTTGATGTTATTTAGACTTCAATTATGTTGGTATTGGTTTGGTCCGCTTATAGTGGCGATGTTATGTGAATTTATGTGGCGTTGTCAGCGTTATTTTAAGTATATTGATGATCATGGCCTTGTCGGCAACTACTTGAAGTTATATTGCTATTTGTGTAGTTGATTAGGTGATGTATGACCTTATCCGACCTATGTGAAAGTATATGTTTCTTATATTAAAGATGTTAGGTAATACAATGACTATGTGCTTCTAGTATAACACGTAATATGGACTAATGTGATGTAAATGGTGTCTTGTTTAGGTAGACTACTGTCCCTTACTTGATATATGTATAAATGTGAATAATGTGATGTATTGACTTAGGATGTTAAGAGTCTTGTATGTATGCATGTTATGTGGAACCTTGAACCTAGTGGTAAGGTTATGAATATTGAAGTAGAAAGCTCCTTCATGTGATGAATGATAGACTTAGGGTTGGTTGGCTGGAAAACATCATATCTAACCTTAGGGAAAGTCATAATGAACTTCTTTTCGCCATTGAAGACAGCCCCTAGCGGACCTCTTTGGTAGGTCAAATGTAATTGGGTTATGAACTAGATATGGTACCCTTTTGTATGAACCTTAATGTGAATTACTCTAGGAGAACAAAGGCTAGCACCAAGTGAGTATGGTAAGGGAAGTATTTCTAGTTAAGCATGAGACTAGAATACAAAGAAACACTTCATATTCCTTAACCATATGCCTACATGGGATGTGTCTAAGTTCTACCATTGGCAAGTAGAACAACCTCATCGGAGTAGGATAGAACTCCGGATTCCATGTCTTGCTATCATGGTCTATGTCGGTTATTGCCTATTCTCATCATATAGGATACATACTAGCATTAGAGAAGTTCTATGAGGTTTAGGTGGTGGTATGGGACGCTATCTTGACATTGCACAATAGGCTTCGAAGGTGTTAGTGAAAGTCCCTAGGTCTTCTCCAAGACCATTACTTGAATGTCCTTTATGTTATGAATATGTCTTAATGAACTAATGAACTAATGACTTACGGTATGAAGTATGTAAGTGAACAAGTACCTAATCTAGAGTGACTTAGGGATTCCTTAGCTAAATTGTGAAGAGGGCATAAAGGATGATCTCTTCATGTCTTATCTATGGAAGTCTTGAGAATGACTCTAGTTGGGAAAGATGTTTGGTGTTGTAGACATGATCTAAGACTTTGGTAGTCTTAAGGACTATTTAGGTAATCTTGAAGAGGTCAATCATCGACGTTATCTTCTTGATTTACTTAAGTAGGTCTTTTGATAGCCTTTGGAAGGAGAGTGTCCTATCATGTATGTGTTGGTGTGTTTAGTGAGAATGATTCTATCCTAGGGAGTCTATTGGATCTCTTGAATTTGTGTAAGGGATTGTGTGGGCGGTCGCTTCACAACTCACTCAAGTGAGACTTAGAATTCACCTTTGGTAGAAGAATCTTACATTTATGTTTATGATGCTTGTAAGTGTGTGTGTGACTCATTATAGGTAATCTTGAGGGTCGTTTAGGCACATCTAGAGAGGGTGTATGGGCGGTCTCTCTTTGTGTGACTTAAGTGAATCTTATGATAACTTTTAGTGAGGGAATTACATGCTAGGAAGTGTTAAAAGGGAAGACAAGAGAATTCACTATAACAGTGAAGAACTTCACTTTATAGTGAATTGAACTCACCGTAATGTGAGTTCTAAAAAATGTAATTTTTGGTTAAATGTTATTTTATGTGCTTCTAAGTTGATAAATGTTGTTCTTATGATTATAATATGATTTCCAAATGAAAAGATGCATATTTCAATAAATGTCCGTTTTCATGATTTGTATGCATAAGCCATACTTAGTACATGTGGTTGTACTAATCCATGCTTTTATCTATATAGTGCTTGGTAGGTGAAGAGATTTTGGGAAGAAGACTTGGACTTAGAAGATCGTTCAAGAGAAGTTGAAGTATGTCCTCACTTGACTCGAGGGCATATATGTCTTTTATGTTTCATTTATGAAGTTTTGTAATAGACTTACTAGTACTATGTTTTCTATATTCGTATGGGCCGTGTCCCAAGTACTCTTGTATCTAAGATGATGAGATTGAGACTTAGTATTTCCTATTACTTTTATATGAAAGAGATTTTATAAGACTATGTTATGTTTTGTGAAAAGTTTTAATTCCGCACTATTTTTCATTATGTATATGCGATGAATGATATGAAGGGCTTGTATGAGACCTCCGAGAGGTCAAGTACGCCTTGTCACAATCCAAGATTGTGCCCTAACTTCTAGGGTGTGGTCACGGGTCGTGACAGTTTTAAAAATCCAACTTTTTCTATTTTGAAGTCTAGGCATGGTTCTTGCATGAAAACATTTTAGTGAATGTAATATGATATTTTTGAATGTTAGTTGATTATTTTAAGGTTAAAAACTAAATGATTCAATGCTCAATGCAATTCCTAGACTTTTGGCTTATGAAGTGGGTTTAATGAGCATGATTAGATAATGTTAATGTTATTGTTTCTTGGTGGTTTTATTGAGTTTTAGCTACTTCCCTAAGGGCTATATTATGATGGATTATTGGATAAATTTTGAATAGGTGGTAAAGGCTTGGATGAAGGGTAAGTTGTTCTATCTTGGTTATGTTATGTTGAAGTAACCCTTGAGTGTTATGGTCCATCTTAGGTGGCGGTGTTTACTTGGAGTATATGAATGTGTATTTACATATGTATTGTGAGTATGACGATGATGGTATATTATGTGAAGTAAAGATATGAAGATGATGATGATGTTCATGTTGATATGCTTATTGAAATTTGAATTGTATGTATTGTAGAGAGTATGTTAAATGAAGTATGTGAATGTGTGAAGTGTGTTAAGTATGAAATATGATGAATGAATATGCAAGCATGTTTAGAAGTCAATGTTATGAATATGGTGATTATGTGAAATGGTTTGCTCACATGTACACATTCACACTTGAAATGAATTAAATAATTAAGTTAATGGCTATGTATATATGAGAGTCTATTGAAAGTTTTTCTCAATAAGACTCTAATGTTTGTTAATGCGGGATTGTAGGGTTGACACACGTTGCAAGTAGAGATGAAGTGTCTATACCTTTCCCTACTCTTCCAAAAAGATGAAATGAATGAAAACGGGAGTTTTGGGGTGAACACTCATTGCGAGTTGAGATGAAATATTTAGTAGCAACCTCACTATCTCCCAAGAGATTTCTAAGATAGGTTGAAGGATGGATACCTGATAAGCTCAAACTTACTTCTCAAATAAGAAGTATAGCGGTCGTATCAAGTAAAGAACCCAACTGATGAGGTTGAGATCGATCCCACAAGGAAAATAGTTCAGACTTAACTTTGTTCTATTATTACTATTATTTAGCCAACTATTTTCCAAGAAAACAAAAGACAAAAAGGGGGGGTTATTTCTGAATTAAAGAGAATGAGTAACTAAATTAAAGTAAACAACTAACAGATTTAAATCTCGGAGTTTAATCAATTAATAAAAGTAACTAGGGCTTAAGTGTTCCCCACAGGTTCCTAACTTGATAACTATAACTATAACAATTCTTTCCTAGTATCTTGCATGTAAAGTGACAAGTTATGTATCTCTAAATCCTTGGTCCGGCATCTAGAAAATTTCACTCCGCACCTTGGTCCGGCTACATGTGTTGCTATACTAACCCTTATCTTTACCTCATATTAAGCATTGTATTCGGTATTTGACTAAGTTATTACCTCGTACCAACCAATACTAGCCTATTAGATAGTCTACACTAAATCTATGTTGATAATTCTTTTCCTATTATCTACCTCCTTGGTCCGGCAAGTAGCATTAAGGCAAGTTCTAACGTTGGCCATCCTTTAAAAAGACTTCTACATGAAAGAATTATCAATACATGCAAGACACCATTCTAGAATTATTATTTTAGTTAGAGTTTACCTTGTTATTTACCCATGGTTCCCACAACCCTAGTTATGGAGTTTAGTTACCCATGTTCATAATTACATAATTCATATTGTTAATGGAAGAATTCATGCACTTACTTTTATGAGAACGAATAAATTCCAGAATTTATCTTGATTAATCAACAAAATCACCAACAATCAATCCCGAAAGAAGTATCTTAATTACCAAAATCGAGAGTTCAATACTATAAGTAGAGAACTAAAAATTATCAATAAGTCTAACTCCAAAAACGAGGTTTTTCAAATTATTTATAATAAAAACAAGACCTAATCAAAGAAGGATTCTATTTACTAAAAATCTGTCCAAACGCGTCTGGGTCGACGGACCACGTGACGGACGGTCATGGACACGATGGACCGTCATGGCCTCCGTCGTCCCATACTTCACACATTCTTCTTCTTCTTTATTCATTCCCTTCGACGGACAGGTATGACGGACCGTTTCAAGCACGACTGTCCATCGAGGGTCTCCGTTCCAAAATACTTGAACTTCTTGGAATTTGGGTACTGGACTACATCTCTGATCATCACGACGAACAAGCAGAACGGACCATCGTGGCTATTACGGTCCGTCATGAACTTCCGTAATCCCACACTTGGTCAGACTTCCCCATCTTCCTTCAGCAGCTTCTCTCCTCACTACGATGCCACCTAAAGACCATCACAGCCTCGACGGACCATCATAATCTCCATAGGTGGTCTCTTCTGCATTTCTTCCTCAAAAACTTCCGCGTTCATCCTTGGACAGATTCTCTGCAAACAAAGAGAAACTTACATAAAAATCAACACAAAAAGGCTTTCGACACACACTAAACTTAAGGAAAAAGTATTAGAAATACCGTGAAACCACGGTACATCAACACCCTCAACTTAAATTCGTTGTTTGTCCTCAAGCGACGCACTATGACTTACTACAAAATCTCTGTACAAGAATATCCACATTTTAACTTTCGCAATCATTTGGCTATCAATCCCGATCATTCTCATTATGTTCATGCATGGTATCACTATTAGGCATTGACTTGTGTAGAATCAGACCATGACACAGACTCACTACGCAATGACACCTATCCTCTTCAATTTCTCACTGAGGTGCTAATATTTCCGATATTGCAACTAATGTCCTCACTTCAAATAACATCCTCATTTTTCACACAATGATTTCAGTTTGAGTATAAGGATCACTTTTCGACACTCACTCTCAGAACAAATTCACAACTCATTTATACATATTGCCATAGGCTTGCCCTTATTTTCACTACTTTAAGTTCGCCATACAACTCTTAGGATCACAATAGGACTTTTTAGCTTGTAACACAGGCTCAGGGTCAGGTAGGGTATATTTAGGTATATTTTAGTGACTTGTTGCCCTCCTTGACATATCGACTAAACGCACTACCTTTTTATCATTCTATTTCGCCCAATTTCTCAATTTTCTTTTTAACTTGCTGCTTTCCCTTTCTCATCCTTATATGTGAGTGAATTTTCTCTTTTATTTTATTTTTTTTATTTTATTTTATTTTTAGTCACTTCTGTTTTGTTGTTTCTTCCTCTTCATACTTTCAACCCCAATTTTCCGGAGTATTCCTTATAACAGCCACCCTCAACTCATGACTTTGCCATGAGTTAAGGTTCACAATACCCATGGTTGGGTCAGGGCCACGACAAGGTTACTTTCTACATTAGCCACCCTCAACTTATGCTTTTTTTTTTTTGGCATAAACTGAGGTGCACATATCCAAGGAGGGACCAGGGCCAACACATTGTTCCCCGAGAAGATCAGTTGGGATGACAAAGAAAGATCTGTTTTTAGGCTCAAATCATTTGGATCACTAAAGGGTTAACTTCATTTGGTTTTCTGTTTTTTTTTTTAGGCTTAAGATTGACTATTTCGAACAAAGGCCTATGATCCTTTCCTAATTGTTTGATCTGGCTCACTTTTAGCAGGACTAACCAGGCAAGTTCTAGCTTAGTATTGATGGTGGAAATTCAAATTCACCTCACACTCACTTGACATTCCTTACATTCCCAGATTATTAGACACCTAGTTTGAGTCTTAGATTCAGGATCATGCAGTAGTGTATCTTTATTTCATGTTTCAAACCACAGAATTATCAATTACTATGCCTAGTCATGCATCATTTTGATTATCGGGATATCATATTTGTTTCAGCCATCTTGCTTCAGATTTATACTATGTACATAAGATATGACATGCCGGTTCAACAATAAAAGTAATCAGTCTTTTGGGGGAAAAGAACACAGGCAAGAAAACCCCAAAAGAGGATCGTGAACTTGGGCTACTCAGAATTCACCTAAGTACTCACTTTCCATTTACCCCACCCCCAACAAAAGATATGCAATTGTCCCCAATGCATAAAAAAAACTAAAATACGTTAAAGGTGAGTGAAGCAAACCTGAGGCGCTAAGCGCCGACGATCAGCAAGCTGGTGGGTTCGGTTAACCGGAACCCACTCCCTGCGTAGTATGGACACCCTCAGTAGTGTCCTCAGCATCAACAGCACCATCAGTAGTGCCTCCCACAGTATCTACAAATCTGGAGCTAGACGCCCCGACAGCTAACTCTACATCCCTCAACGTATGGGCCTCCTCATCAGCAATCGAGGCTCTTCTCGCAGCCTCCATCTCATGGCGCTCCTTCTTCCTCGCCCTAGACTCATCCTCCTCTCGACCCCTGCGTCTCTTGGCATGCTCTCGTGGAGGAGATAGTGGAACATCAGAAGTGGCAAAAAGAGCAGCCATCACTGTGTCCTCAGCAGGCTCTGCAGAAGGGGCCTCAGACTCAGGCACCCTCGCCTCTAAGATCGTATCAAGATCAGCCCGCAGACTCTCAACCGCAGCCTGAAGGGTCGACATGTCCATCGGAGGTGCTGGTCGGGCTAGCACTCGCAACTCAAAAGCGTCTAAGCGCTGATGTACCTCTGCGATCTTCCTCTCTGTGTGCTGTGCCATCTTGCACTCCATGCGCTCCTCGACCTCAGCAATAGACCTCTGCATCCAAGGCTGGATGTGATGCAGAAGTGTAGCCATCTGTGCCTCGAGTTTCTGGACCCTAGCAAGTAGTACCAGAGTGGAGAAGGAGCTGAGCGAGAGGAGCTCGGGGCAGTGCTACTACCCTGGATAGACTCGACCGGGGTAGTGTCAGTGGGTGCAGAAGCAGCTTGGGAAGCCGCATGAGCATGCTCTATGATATCTGCCAAGTTCTCACCAAGTGGGACCACCTCCGGGTGGGGCCCTCTGCGTGGAGCCAACTCATTGGCCTCATCCCTGATGAGGCCGAAGTCAACATTTCCCTGCGGGGTCCTGAGCTGGTCAATGTGCCAAATGGGCACACCTGCGGATCTGCATAAAGAGAAAACCATGCAAGGAAAAGGGTAAGTCATGGTGACCTTGAAGGCCCTCTCGTGCATGACCGCCTGTAGAAGCCAAGCGAAGTCGACCTCGAAACCTGCCATCATTGCGGTCATCAGAACTGCACGATCTCATGTGACTATATTATCAGCAGAAGTGGGGGAAAGGCAGTGACGGACTATCAACCAAAGAAACTTGGCCGTAAAGGTCAAGTTGGCCTTCCTGATGGCTCCCTTTGGCTCCATCACCTAATCAGCAACCTCTCCATCAGTAGACAAGTGCTAGGCCATCCACCTCTTGGTGGTCTCTCTCAGCGATGGCTCACGTAAGAACCGGCCCTCTTTAACAATTTGCCATAGGTAGTCGAACTCGGCGGTGAGAAGTGTCCTGGTAGTATCAACATCCTCGCCGTACAGATATCGGCGGATGGCTGGCAGGGAGATGTCGACCTGTATGCCGCCTACTCGGACGTGCTTAAGTAGGGCATGTTTGGAAGGTGCAGCCCGCCTATCTATTTGTGATCGGAGAGTGGCCACATAAGAGGCATAGAACTCTCGGACCAACTCCTCACTGTAGCGGCCCAAAGAACGACGTCCACTCCATCCGGTGTCTGGTGAAGAGAGTGTGAATATCCGGCATGGTGGGGAAACTTCCCGTAAGGACCCGCCTCTCTAGTGTAAGGGTCCGTGTCATGACGTCTTTATCATTGAGAACCTTGGCGTCTAAGTACACATAGTATTGCCCGTCAACACACCGCCGGTTTGGCTAGTCGACAACCGGGGTAGGAACTCCAGTCGGTGATCCAGGAGTGGAGTCAGTGCTGTCAGCCTCATCAGCCGAGGCAGACTGTGTAGCTGTGGCGGGTGCAGAGGCTTCTGCGGACCCGGAGGCTTCCTCTGACCATGAAACTCCTAAGGAGCCAGATGATCCTTCATCTTGGGCAGCTGACCCAGAAGGTGTACCGGTCAGTGTGCGCTCCTCATTTGACTGGGAGGCAGTGACTACGCCGTACGCCACCTTCTTGGGCATGGCTCTAGGTGCACGTGGAGCTCGTGCTGTAGTAGCAGTGCCTGGGAGCACGTACTCGGGATCATGCTCATCATCAGAGCCTATCACCAGTCGGGCAGACGGGGCGACAGACTTGGAACGCCCACGTGCGTAAACGCGATCTTGTTTTGGTGACATGAGAGGTAGTACCTGTAAAGAATCATCATTAGTACTAGAAGGAGCAAACACGACAAGAAAAAAATGAGACACAATACACATAAATTCAAAGCAGTAATGACAGCTCTGTAGTAGCAGTGAGGCACGACGGACCTGGTGACGGCCCATCGTGAGTATGACGAACCGTCATGGGGTCCGTCATGTAATACTTAACAATTTAGACTCTTAGAAGGAAGCTCTGTTACTGGTACGACGGTTGTGCAGGACGGACCGTCATGGGCATGACGGTCCATCACATGTGTCCGTCAGTGGACACTTAGAAAAACTATTGAGACCCTTAGGACAGGGGTCTCTGATCGTCACGACTGTTGTATAGGATGGAACGTCGTGGGTATGACGGTCCGTCACATGTGTCCGTTAGTGGACACTTAGAAAAAGTGTTGAGACCCTTAGGACAGGGGTCTCTGACCGTCACGATGGTTGTGCAGGACGGACCATCATGGGCATGACGGTCCATCACATGTGTCCGTCAGTGGACACTTAGAAAAAGTGTTGAGACCCTTAGGACAGGGGTCTCTGACCGTCACGACGGTTGTCCAGGACGGACCGTCGTGGGCATGACGGTCTGTCACATATGATCGTCAGTGGACACTTAGAAATATTATTGAGACCCTTGGGACAGGGGTTTCTGACAACCAAGACGGTTGTGCAGGACGAACCGTCGTGGGCATGAAGGTCCGTCACATGTGTCAGTCAGTGGACACTTAGAAAAATTATTGAGACCCTTGGGACAGGGTCTTTGACAATCAAGACGGTTGTGCAGGACGGACCGTCGTGGGCATGACGGTCCGTCACAATTATTCGTTGGTGGACACTTAGAGAAAACAAGTTGTGGGGTGTTGGGACGGACCCTATGACGGTCCGTCGTGGTTACGACGGTCCGTCATCGGGGTTTCGTTCTGTCATTCAGAGATAGAACTGGGGATGCCACAATCAACCCATGTGATTCAAACCAAAGACCCAACATTTCCCTAACGCTTTTTAACCTAAATACTTATCAAATTTACAAGGCTAAAGCCCTAATTTCTTGAGTTTTATCAAGGCATTTCGTGGGACTAATAACCTAGGTTAGACAAGATTTGGTCAAAGATCAAAGACCCACACAAGAAAAAAAGTATGCTAATAGTAAATAAAAACCAAAATGAAGAGTAAATGGGTAGAGTTCAGAAACACATACCTTGGAAGAGGAGAAAACAACACGGAATTGATGGCACCCATCAAGAAAAATGAGAATCACAGCAGCAGACTCTGACCAAGAAAGGAGATTTGGGATGGGGAAAAGGAGAATGTGGGGATTTTGGGAAGGGAAGGAAGTTGAAAGGGGAGGAAATGGGAGAAAGAGGGAAAGAAACGGTTGAATGAAGGAGTGGGGAGTTTAAAAAGGTTTAAAACTTTTAAAATTCCCCAGTCGGGTCAGGTCGGGTTGCAGGATAATGAAGCGACGAGACCCCGACGATGGTCCGTCACGTCTATGATGGTCCGTCATGGGTTCCGTTGCATGTGCCTAATTTTTTCAAAGCAATAAAGAACGTACCTGTCACGACGGAGTCATACGACGGTCCGTCGATGTATCCGTCAGTGAATATGGCAGAGTAATTTTCTGCAGAACTTTCTGGAGATGTGCTACCTAAAAATTTAAAACCCATTAGTAGAAAATGCTACCATTACTAGAAAGAAAACTATAATTTGGTTAGATGATACATATTGGGTTGCCTCCCAACCAGCGCCTGATTTAACGTCGCGGCACGACTGAGGACACTCGATTACTCAGACTTCATCAAGATGGTATGCCTCAATCACCTCATTCGCTGATTCCGCATGCCCTATATAGATTTTTAGACGTTGTCCATTCACCTTAAACCACACACCTTCCCTGTTTTCCAATTCAACCACTCCATGAGGGAATAGTTGGGTGATCAAGTAAGGGCCAGTCCATTTGGACTTGAGCTTGCCCGGAAACAAGCGCAAGCTAGAGTTGAATAAAACCACCGAATCCCCAACCATAAACTCTCGTTTCTCAATTTTTAGGTCATGGTACTTCTTCATCTTTTCTTTGTAGAGGGCTGAACTTTGATAAGCTTTTAGGCGAAATTCATCGAGTTCATTCAACCCATTTAACCGTTGTTCTGCAGCTTCGTTCCAGTCCATCTTTAACTTCTTCATAGCCCACATGGCTTTATGCTCTAATTCAACCGGAAGATGACAAGCTTTCCCATGTACTAGTTGGTATGGGGACATACCCTTGGGAGTCTTATACGCTGTCAGGTAGGCCCAAAGAGCATCATCAAACCTCCTTGACCAATCTGTTCTACTAGCGTTCACTTTTTTTGACAAAATCTGTTTGATCTCCCTATTTGACACTTCAACTTGCCCACTAGTTTGAGGGTGGTAAGGAGTGGCCACATTATGGCGGACCCCATATTTCTCCAATAATCCCTTGAACAATTTGTTGCAAAAGTGGGATCCCCCATCACTAATAATTGCCCGTGGGGTACCAAATCGAGAGAATATATTCTTTTTCAAGAACGCAGTGACACTCTTCCCCTCATTGTTTGCGAGGGCGATAGCTTCCACCCACTTAGATACATAATCAACTACTACTAAAATATACTTCATTCCATGAGAACTCACAAACGGACCCATAAAGTCAATACCCCAAACATCAAATAACTCAATCACAAGAATGGGGTTTAGAGGGAGCTCTTGCTTTCTTGAAATGCCGCCATCTCTTTGGCATCTATCACACGCTTTGGTAAACTCATGAGCATCTTGATGAATAGTTGGCCAATAGTAACCACATTGTAAGATCTTATGAGCAGTCCGGATACCACTATGATGTCCACCAAAGGGTGAGGAATGGCATGCCTCTAAAACACTCAACATCTCAACTTCTGGCACACAACGCCGAATAAGCCCATCAGCACAGCTCCTATATAAGTATGGTTCATCCCAAAAGAACTTCTTCACATCGTACATGAACTTTTTCCTTTGATGAAAGGACAAGTCCGATGGAACAATATCACTAGCTAAATAGTTCGCAAAGTCTGTGAACCATGGAATCAAGTCTTAGCCCCCAACTCTCTCAAAGCTTCATCTTCTAGACGGGACAAGTGATCAGCAACTTCATTTTCGGTCCCTTTTCTATCCCTTACCTCAAAGTCAAATTCTTGCAGTAGTAATACCCAACGAATCAACCTCGGTTTCGCATCCTTCTTTGCCATCAAATATCTCAATGCTGAATGGTCAGTATGCACTATAACTCTAGTACCTAGCAAATAGGAGAGAAATTTTTCAAAAGCAAATACTACTGCAAGGAGCTCTTGCTCAGTTACTGTATAGTTCTTCTGAGCTTCATTGAGGGCTTTACTAGCATAGTAAATGGGATGAAGGATTTTGTCCCTTCTTTGTCCCAACACCACACCAAGGGCAACCCCACTATCATCGCACATCACTTCAAATGGACTGCTCCAATCCGGAGAAATAATGATAGGTGCAGATACCAATTTTTCTTTTAGCTCGCCGAATGCTTTAAGACACGATTCATCAATAAAATTTACAATCTTTCTCCAGCAGTTTGCACAACGGATGTGCAATTTTTGAGAAATCTTTGATGAATCTCCTGTAAAAACCTGCATACCCAAGAAATCTTCTCACACCTTTTACAGAGATAGGTGGAGGAAGTCTCTCTATTACCTCGACTTTAGCTCGATCAACCTCTATGCCCTTTTCTGAAATGCGATGACCCAAAACAATACCTTCTTTCACCATGAAGTGGCATTTTTCCCAATTGAGTACTAAATTACAGTCTTCACATCTCTTAAGAACCTCAGATAAATGGCTCAAACACCGCTCGAATGATTCACCAACCACAGAAAAATCATCCATAAAAACCTCAATAGTATCTTCCACCATGTCGGAGAATATTGACATCATACATCTCTGAAATGTGGCGGGTGCATTGCACAACCCAAATGGCATTCTATTGAACGCAAAGGTCCCATATGTACAAGTAAAAGTGGTTTTATTTTGATCTTCTGGTGCAATAGAAATTTGATTATACCCCGAATAACCATCAAGAAAACAGTACCACCCTTTTCCAGCAAGTCTATCCAACATCTGATCCATAAAGGGCATAGGAAAATGGTCTTTTTCGGTCCATGCATTTAATCTCCGGTAATCCATACACACCCTCCATCCAGTCACCGGTCTCATTGGAACAAGTTCATTTTTTTCATTGGGGACCACAGTCATTCCCCCTTTCTTAGGTACACACTGAACAGGGCATACCCAACTACTATCGGCGATTGGATATATTACTCCGGCATCCAACCATTTAATGATTTCCTTATTCACAACCTCTTGCATAGGTGGATTTAAGCGTCTCTGGTGCTCAATACTTGGCTTATGATCGGGCATGAGTTGGATTTTATGAGAACAAATACCAGGAGAGATCCCAATAATGTCCGCAATAGTCCACCCAATATCTCTTTTGAACCTTTTTACACTTTCACCAAACTCTCCACTTGTTGTTCATTCAGGTCTGATGCAATGATTACCGACAATGTGTCACCGTTTCCTAAGAATTCATACCTGAGATGTGGTGGGAGAGCTTTTAGTTCTAACTTTGGAGCCTCCTCTATATATGGTTTCGCGGGTGAAGACTCGCGATTCTTCATGTCTAGCTCATATTTCTTCGGTTTAAACCGAACATTACCACGATCAAGAGCAGCGACTAATGACCCATATTCTTTAATGCAATCATTATCAAAATTCATTATCACTGCCGCCAGTGCTTCTACACCTAGACGTTCTTCTATTTGTGTCTCGGGTGACTTACCAACTTTGTAGGATATAGCAGATACCGATTGGAGCTCACCACTCTGTCTCATGGACCTACAAATGTTGAAGGTCACTTCTTCATTGTTCAACCGAAATTTCATTTGTCCCTTTTCCATATCAACTAAGGCTCTACCCGTAGCAAGGAATGGCCTCCCAAGAATAATAGGCACCTCAAAATCGACTTCACAATCAAGAATAACAAAATCTGCCGGAAATATGAACGACTCCACTTTTACTAGCACATCATGGAGTATCCCTATAGGCCTTTTTACTGTTCGATCGGCCATCAGTAGCCGCATCGCAGTGGGCTTTGGATCACCCAAACCCAACTTCTTGTAAATCGAGAGGGGCATGAGATTTATGCTTGCCCCCAGATCACATAATGCTTTCGCAAAATGTAATAACCCGATTGTACAAAGAATAGTGAATGCACCCGGATCTTCTTTCTTTTGCACTAAAGATCTTGTAGCAATAGCACTACAATGCTGCATTCTATCATCATCCTCAAAAGTGACCGATCTTTTCTTTGTAACAAGATCTTTCATAAACTTTTCATAACCGGGCATTTGTTAAAGAGCTTCTACCAAAGGGACATTGATAGAAAGCTGCTTCAACATTGTTATAAAATGCCGATATTTACCATCCTCGGTCTTTTTCACTAATCTTTGAGGAAAGGGGGGGGGGGTCTAGGCATGGGAGTTACCTTTTTAGGCACTTCAGCATCTTTTTCAGTGTTATCTTCTACTTCATCACTAACCTCTACCACTTTATCATTATCTCTCATCACCTTTTCCACAATAGACGGCATAGGTGGGTCAATGGTTTGTTTACCACCCCGAGTAGTAATTGCCATACAGTGTCCATCATTTTTTGGATTTTGGACAGTGTTGCTAGGGAGATTGCCCGGTTGTCGTGTGTTCACAGTCGCAGATAATTGGGCCATTTGCAATTCAAGCTGCTTAATCGATATGGCATGTGTATCAACTTTCTGTCCAATACCCGCTACATCACTCCTTAACTCTTTCGTGTGCTCATCACTAGCATCGAACCTCCTCATCATCTTATGCAGCATATCCTCAACTCGCGCAATACTACCTCCACCATCCCTAGAAGCAACTTCACGATTTTGAGGAGGAACATAGGGCCCACTTCTATCATTTCTGTTACCATAGTTACCCCTATTGAAGTTGTTGTCGCGGTTGTAATTTCCATCACGGACATAATTACCCTCACGGTTATAGTTACCATAGTTCCGACCTTGGTTCCCTTGACCTTGGCGCCAATTCTCTTGATTGGAGCCTTGGGAATTCAGTCGGAAACCCCCCTTCTGATCATTTACTGCATAGTAATCTTCCTCATAAAAATATTCATCAGTTGGTGGTGGTGGTTTAGACAAGTAGTTCACTGCGTTTATCTTTTTTGCACACCCAGTGACATGTTTTAACACTAACCCAAGCTCAGTTCTCATATGTGACATCTCTTCACGAATATCATCTACGGCTGGGTTGTGTGTGGATTGCACTGCAAAGGTATTTCTCCCAGTATCTGACTTCCTAGTACTCCATGCTTTATTATACCGGGAGATTTTCTCTAATGTTTCGGCAATTTCAGCATAAGGACACTCCCCATAAGAACCACCTGCTATAGTATCCAATACCGCTTTATTATTATCAGCCTGTCCCCTATAGAAGTATTCTTTCAATGACTCATCATCTATGCGGTGATTGGGGACACTTCTCAAAAATGAAGTGAACCCCAAGAACTGCTAACTGACTCTCCTGGTAGTGCCACAAAGTTGTTCACTCTATCTTTGTGATTTAGTTTCTTGGAGACCGGGTAGTAACGTGCTAAAAAAACGTCCCTTAGTTGGTTCCAAGTGAAAATTGAATTACAAGGGAGCTCAGTGAACCAAATAGCAGCCTCTCCCGTCAGTGAGAGAGGAAATACTCTTAGCCCTATTACATCGAAATTCAAATCAGGCCTCCCTACACAGCTTTTACACACTGCCCTTACCTTAGCTATATGGGCATGAGGGTCCTCAGACGGTAGTCCTGAAAACAAACTTCTAGCAGTGAGCATTTGCATTAGACTACTAGTGACCTTCTGGTAGAGGGGGCAAGACAAGTGACCCATCAGAATCTGTAATATTATCATTACCTCTGTAGTATTCTTGAGGACTTGGAGCGGGATTTTGTCCCCTTTGTGCATCTTGACCAGGATTATCAGGTAATAATCGACCATGAGCATCAACTGGAGCTGGGATGTTCTGGTTTGGATCATCATCATTTATACCCCAGTTTCGATTCATATAGAGTAGTGTACGCTCTAACTCGTGATCGTAGGGAAACAAGGGTTCTCTTCCTCTCCGTGTATTTGGCATACAAGGAAGTTAGTATCTGCAAAAATCAAAAACAACAGAAAAAGTAAAATCAGGAAAATAATGACTAAACTTTAGTAATAAGTTTAAGTTAATCTATTGATACGCTCAAACTTACTTCTCAAATAAGAAGTATAGAGGTCGTATCAAGTAAAGAACCCAACTGATGAGGTTGAGATCTATCCCACAAGGAAAATAGTTCAGACTTAACTTTGTTCTATTATTACTATTATTTAGCCAACTATTTTCCGAGAAAACAAAAGACAAAAAGGGGGGGTTTTATTTCTGAATTAAAGAGAATGAGTAACTAAATTAATATAAACAACTAACAGATTTAAATCTCGGAGTTTAATCAATTAATAAAAGTAACTAGGGCTTAAGTGTTTCCCACAGGTTCCTAACTTGATAACTATAACTATAACAATTCTTTCCTAGTATCTTGCATGTAAAGTGACAAGTTATGTATCTCTAAATCCTTGGTCCGGCATCTATATAATTTCACTCCACACCTTGGTCCATCTACGTGTGTTGCTATACTAACCCTTATCTTTACCTCATATTAAGCATTCGGTATTTGACTAAGTTATTACCTCGTACCAACCAATACTAGCCTATTAGATAGTCTACACTAAATCTATGTTGATAATTCTTTTCCTATTATCTACCTCCTTGGTCCGGCAAGTAGCATTAAGGCGAGTTCTAACGTTGGCCATCCATTAAAAAGACTTCTACACGAAAGAATTATTAATACATGCAAGACACCATTCTAGAATTGTTATTTTAGTTAGAGTTTACCTTGTTATTCACCCATGGTTCACACAACCCTAGCTATGGAGTTTAGTTACCCATGTTCATAATTACACAATTCATATTGTTAATGGAAGAATTCATGCACTTACTTTTATGAGAACGAATAAATTCCAGAATTTATCTTGATTAATCAATAAAATCACCAACAATCAATTCCGGAAATCTTAATTACCAAAATCGAGAGTTCAATACTATAACAAGAGAACTAAAAATTATCAAAAAGTCTAACTCCAAAAACGAGGTTTTTCAAACTATTTATAATAAAAACAAGACCTAATCAAAGAAGGATTCTATTTACTAAAAATCTATCCAAACGCGTCTGGGTCGACGGACCACGTGACGGACCGTCATGGACACGACGAACCGTCATGGCCTCCGTCGTCCCATACTTCACACATTCTTCTGCTGCTTTATTCATTCCCATCGACGGACAGGTATGACGGACCGTTTCAAGCACAATGGTCCGTCGAGGGTCTCCGTTCCAAAATACTTGAATTTCTTGGAATTTGGGTAATGGAACTACATCTCTGATCATCACGACGAACAAGCAGAACGGACCATCGTGGCTATGACTGTCTGTCATGGACTTCCGTAATCCCACACTTGGTCAGACTTCCCCATCTTCCTTCAGCAGCTTCTCTCCTCACTACGATGCCACCTACGGACCGTCACAGCCTCGAAGGACCGTAATAAGCTCCATAGGTGGTCTCTTCTGCATTTTTTCCTCAAAAACTTCCGCGTTCATCCTTGGACAAATTCTCTACAAACAAAGAGAAACTTACATAAAAATCAACACAAAAAGGCTTTCGACACACACTAAACTTAAGGAAAAAGCATTAGAAATACCGTGAAACCACGGTACATCAATACCCGTTGTGATTAGAGATGTTGTATGCATGAAGTATTCCTTAACCTAGAGTAATGCATGTTTAAGACTCCGTGGGGGAGTTATACTTAGAACTGAGAGGATTTGAAGAAGGGGTGGGTACACGTTGTGAGAAGAGATGTTGTACCTAATGTACCTCTTGAGATGAGTACTCCTTGTGAGTAGAGAGTAAGTACTTAGAAGCAATCTCTTTATCCCTTAACTCTGCGCCTGCAATAGCTATTGGAGACCACAGGTAAAGGCTAAAAGAGTTACCCTACCTTAGGCAAGTAGGGATCCCTCATCCGGTAAGGGTAGTACCGGGATTCCATGTCTAGCTCTCATGGTCTATGTCAGTTACAGTTATTCCCCCACAAAAGAACTTGATGAACTAAGTCTTTTAAAGAGTGTACTACTTAGGGATGCTGGTGGTATGGGACACTATCTATTCCATTGCACAAGTAGGAACTTGAGAGGGGAGTCTTGATGTGTCCTTTTATGAAATGTATGAATTTATCATTATATGATGAAAAGAAGCATGATGAGCATATGTCTAAGATTTATGAAGTAAGGTGACTCTATGTTTAATGTTCATGAAGTATGTTGATTTTATGTCTATGTTCATGAAGCATGAGAGTCTTATGTTTAATGTTGATGGATGTTAGGTGAATGAAGTTATGAATGATAAAAATGGTGTATATAATCTCATTTTATCCTCAAGTAACACATTGTGAGGGTAGTAGTATAGGATGCTACTCTCACATTGCACTTTGTGTGACTTATAGGTACACTTGAGGGGGGTACTTATGTGAAGTTCTTAAATGCAAGTATGTTCCTCTAGTGTCTTTGGTATTGAATGTTGACTTGTTAAATGAAATGAAGTATGGGTGTCCCTTGTAGTCTTAAGGATCACTTAGGTGTATTGAAGAGATTGTATGGGCGATCTCTTCATGTCTTACCTAAGTGAGTCTTAGGATAACTTGGGATAGGAAGTGTTAATTTTAAGTAGGTTTACTGTAAGTATGCTCCTATGTTAGGAAAATGGATATTTTACTCTATGTGCTAAATGATGATACTATATGATGTTTTATAACTTAATTCATGAAGGTTTTATCAAAATAGCATGACTTGTATGTTTCAACTAAATTGTCCCTTTTTGCATGATTTTGCATATGACATACTTAGTACATGTTTTTACTAACCCCATACTTTTCTATGCTTTATAAGTATACGTTGGAAGCGAGTGGAACGGTTTGGTAGGCAAGCTTGGGAATCGACTCTCTCAAGACTAAGTATGTCCTCATATATTCGAGGGCATAGTCTATGTTTTTTTTTAGTTCTTCTTTGAGACTTGTAAAGACTTATTAAGTATTTCTTTCAATGTAAAGAGTCGTGTTCCTAAGATTTTATGTCGTGTCTTTAAGTTGGCTTGTGACGATGAGACTATCGTTAGTATTTATAAAAGAAGTTTCTTTACTATTATTTATCGTGAAAAGTTTTAAGTTTCTGCACTACTTTTCATGTCTTATGTAATGAAATGATAGCTAAGAGGCTTGTGCAAGACCTTCGAAAGGTCGAGCAAGCCGTGTTCCGACCTAAGGGTTGCCCTAGCTTCTAGGGTGTACTTGCGGGCTGTAACAAATTTGAGCTCATGATAAGGTTGAGAAGGAAATTCCTCACTATGTGTTATGAAATATTGAGCTCCTATATGTTTGTGCATCATGAATTGAGTGTTATGTGTAATGTTATCGTATGCATTGAAAGGAGTTGTAAAGTACTCTTATGAGCTGTGACTCATTATGATATTTTTTTGATTGGTTGGGCTGCTAGTATTGGGTCTACTCTTACCCTCCAAAAGATTTTAGTATCATTCGGGATGAATGTTCCTAAGGGGGGGGATAATGTAACACTCCGTAAATGCCATGACTTAGACTAGACATTAATCTATTAAATAATGTTTAAAAGTATGTTTCCAGACCTATATTAATGTAATAACCTCATTTAGAAAAGGTTTATGCAAAAACGACAAAGAAAGACCTTGATGCCCGGAAACTAAGAATTTGAACTACTTGACGTCCCTACGTTTCGTAAAGGTTTCGAACTGTCAAATGAAGTCTAAAATTAGTAAAAAGACTTTGGATGGGTAGTATGTCGTACAAATGGTCCAAGCGTCTGGAAACACCACTACAAGGACAACCCGAAGGGTCCTTGCGAAGGACCCAAGCTTGGGCGAGCAGGCAGATTGGAGGGGCTGCTGCGCGACACACAACTTACACACAGTGTACTGGCTCAAGATTTGAGAGGCAGCCTATCGATACGAGGCTTACACGAGTCTCACTCCCTGGACCCAAAAATTCATTAAAATAATGGGAATTTGCCCCGGGACGCGCAGCCACTTCCCAGATTCGTTAAAGTCGTATTTTAGTAATTTCACTTCACAAAAAGACCCATTTAAGTGGAGGGTATTTTGGGTATAGGACGACTATATATTGAATATAGGTCAGTTTTAAACAGCTTTACACGCTCCAAATCAAATCAAACAAATATTCTCTTATCTCTTTCAAGAACGTTCTCTTTTCCAAACTTCATTGAAGAACAAGAAGAGCTTAAGGAAGAAGACGAAGACTTCAAGATTTTCGTCCAAATTCAAGGATTATTAGTCAATAAGGTATGGATTTTTCACTCTTGGGATTCCTTTCTTTAAGAAGTCCTTTCAAAGATGGTTTTCAAGAATTCAACTTCTAGGTTTTTTACTCTACAAAACGGGTTTTCTTCCTAACTCTAGATTTATGACTATCGATGAAAAATAATGGTTTTCTATGGTTGATTAAGTATATATTGTTGAATGTTTGGCTTGTAAATGTTAGATTTTCGAGTGAAACATGTCCTTATCAAATTGATGGTTTTGATTGGGTTATATCTACTACTTGATAGAATGTAATAGTTGGCATTGGGACTATGACTTGAATGGACTCCTAAATGACCCTCTTTCCTTATCCTACATTATGAATTGATCTTGTATATGACTCGAAGAGTTTGTATCGATTATGCTATTGAGTATTTCACTATGTTGTTGTGTGATTGTTGTATATTGAACATAAGTTCTAGATAAAGGTTCTTGAAAGCAAGAGGCAAGTCTTCTAAAGTTGGATTACTCCAAGATGTTTATGTTAGCCTATAAATGATGTTACAATGCTAATGAAGGATGTATGATGATGCTATGCATATATGTGGGGCTATGAATATGTTAATTTGTGAGATTATGATAAGAATACGATAATTCAAGTTTACGATATCCTCTTGTATGCTTTACACAAGTTGATTTATGATATGTTATTCTCACAAACGAAGGGTTACGATTAAAGGAAATTCTCATCTAATCCTAAAGAGCTTATGATCATGTTTATACAAGGAATTAATCTCCTATGATTTATGATAAGATTTATGAATAAATGATGACTTAAAAGGTTAATAAATAAAAAGGACTCAAGCTTAGCACCGATGGAATACATATGAGAGGTGTACTTTCCCTTGTCGGAAGGTAGGTTCTCAATGACTCTCATGAGATAGAGGCTTCCATGTAATGTGGAACTTTGGGTCTCTAATATATCTCCTAGTTCTTGAACTATGTTTCCGCCATAGGATACTAGCTATTGGATCCACCTAGAAATCTATGTCATGTTTGGTTCCCTTCTTCCGGTGTGGGGTTTCATGAAACCGGATTCCATGTTTATCTCACATGGTCTAATGTCAGTTATGGAAAATATTTCCTGATGAAAAAAGAAAGAGAAGTATATGGACGTTGACTAAGGCGACTTGAAGAGTCTACTTATTATAGGTAGGGGTATGGGACTCTACCTAGACATTTCACAAAATGACTCTAAGGAAAGACCTTAGAGATTGTTCTTATGTAATATGATAACATGAATGGTATGATGCTTATGATATATGATTTTACTCGTATATAAAGTTTGTTACGTTAATGAACATTTTATTGGTCTAGGTGGTTTTATGAGGTGATGACTACTTATGTTACAAGTTATATGAAGCAAAGCTTTACTTATGGTCTCCTAACTTATCTACTTGGTTGTGTGGGGTTATGGGGCTTCACATATCCATTGCACTCGTAGGTTGGGGATGGGATCCTTGGTAAGTGTTTTGTATGTTATGTGTATATGATCTTTTGAATATGAATTGTTAACATGACTCTATGATAATATGTATTTGATTCTGATCATGTTTTATGTTGATGAAATCCTTAAGTTGTACATGATCTATGGTATGTGCATTGAAGACATTCATATGACTTAGCATGCTTTCTAAAGAAATGATAAATGATCCTTTTTCATGCATGTGCTTAAATGTTATGTTCATATACCCATACTTAGTACATGTAGCGTACTAACCCCGGTAATCTATATTACAACAAATGTAGGGTCCGGCCATTGAAGATTAAGGAGGTCGATTGAAGAAGCTTGGAACTCTTTTTCCTAGTGTTGGTAGGTCCTCATGTTTGGGGATGCTATCTTTTCATTATTCTACCAACGAATATTTTAGTATATTTTAAGAATACTCGTATTTCCATTTAAGTTCTTTGGATTCTTTTATATTAAGGCATATATGACATATTGAACTTTATTGGCTAAGTCCAGATTCGACTCTTTAGATGGTTTTTATATGAGACAGTTTTTAGAATATCATTACTTATGTTTTGATGATTGGTATGTATGAACTCTAAGTATACTTCACGTAGCATTAAATGTTTTTAAATTTTTTGCAATTTTAACTGATGACACGTTATTACGAATGCTAAGGGCTTGTCTGAGTCCTCTAAGAAGACGACCACGCCGGTCGCATCTGGGGGTGCTCTCCGGATGTGGTAGACATACTAACGATGATCTTCGTGAAATTAACTCTTTAGCCCATTTTAAAGATATTTCTATATTCCCTACCGTTTTTTCTTCAAACTACTCTTATGAAAAGAACAATAACTTCAACGGTTCAAAGTAAAATTCATGATGAAATAAGATATAAGTCCTAATTTTATTTAATGGAGGATAAAATTAAGCTTATAATTGTTTTCAATGACTTGAGTCCGGACATGAATATCCTAATCAGTGATGATTCTATTTAATTTACTCAAATTTCCTTACATAATATAAAATGAATAGAATAATAAAATTTATCTATCTAAAAAATTAAAAAGTTGTTAAACTACCATTTAATAAATTTCAATATCACAAAAATTAAAAACAAATTACGTTCAATGAAGTCGTTAGAGTACAAGCTTTTGATTTAACGGGTAATAATTTTTTCTTTTTATAATCAACTTTAGCATATTCAAGCAATTAGTAGCAAGAATATGCTTCATTTTATCCTCAGTTTAATAAAATTATAACTTATATTTTTTCCTTGTGAATTTTATTTTATCATTGATGTTAGGGTTCTTTGCATAGAGTTAATTCGAAGAAAATGTAGCGGCGAGAGAGAAATAACATAAAAATTGCTAAAGGAATTAAGTTTTTGAGGCATAGATTCTATTAAGATAAACCTAAGGTATTTGTATTTAAAAATTGGACAAAGACCAAACCTGATAAGTTTTGGAATAATTAAAGGACTAAAATCGGTAAGATTATAGTTAAGGAACTAAAACCGTTAGGTGTATAGTTAAGGGACCAAAGTTGATAAGTTTTTCAATAGTTAAAGGACTAAATCTATTAAGTGTATAGTAAATGGACCATTTTATACCTAATCCTATAGTTAAGGGACTATTTATGTCATTTTCTCCCACGTTCTCTAAGTGTCAGTTTTGGCTTGAATCTGTGGCTTTCCTAGACAAATTGTGTCCAGAGAGGGAACTAAATGTGATACTCAAAAAATTGAGGCAGTGCAAAATTGGCATAGAACCACATCTCCAACTGATATTAGGAGTTTCATGGGTTGGTCTGGCTATTATAGAAGGTTAGAGGGGTTATCGTCTATTTAATCCCCTTTTACGAAGTTAACTCAGAAGAAAATTATGTTTCAATGGCCTGAAGCTTGTGAGAAAAGCATTCAGGAATTGAAAAAGAGGTTGACTACTACCCAGTTTTAACTTCACCAAAAGGTACTGAAGGTTTTGGGGTATATTGTGATACATCTAGAGTCGGCTTAGGTTATGTATTAATGCAGAATGAAGAAGTTATAGCTTATGCCTCAAAACAGTTGAAGATTCATTAGAAGAATTATCTAACCCATGACTTACAATTTGCTGGTATAGTTACGCTTTGAAGATATGGCGTCATTACTTGTATGTTGTCCATGTTAATGTATTCACTGATCACAAGAGCCTACAATATGTGTTCACTATAAATTGACCTTAATCTCATAAAAAGGAGGTGGTTAAAATTGCTCAAGGATTATGACATGGGTATTCTTTACCACCCATGTAAGGCTAATGTTGTTGTTGATGCCTTAAGAAGGTTGTCTATGCATGGTTAGTATCTCCCATGTTAAGGTAGAAAAGAGAGAGTTAGCGAAGGATGTGCATAAACTTGCATGATTGGGAGTCAAACTAATGGATTCCACAAAAGGAGAATAATGTCAATAAATGGGGCTAAGTCATTATTAGTGTCAGAAGTAAAAGGCAAGAAAGTCCAAGATCCCATCTTGCTTGAATTGAAGGCAAATGTTCATAAAAATGTATTAGCTTTTGAACAAGGGGGAGATAGTGTGTTAAGGTATCAAGGAAAATTATGTGTACCAATGGTGGATTGACTCCAGGAGAGGATCATGGAAGAAGCTCGTAGATCCAGATATTCCATTCATCTGGGTTCCACAAAGATGTATCACGATTTGGGAGAAGTCTATTGGTGAAATAGTATGAAGAAGGGCATTACAGAAGTTGTTTCTAAGTGACCAAATTGCAAACAAGTTAAAGTAGAGAGCCAAAGGCTCGGTGTCTTGGCTCAGAATATAGAACCTCCAGAATTGTAGTGGGAGATGATTAATGTAAATTTCATCAAAGGCTTTCCAAGGTCTCGCAGGAAACATGATTCTATTTGTGTGATTGTCGATAGAATGACAAAATCAACCCAATTTTTACCGATAAAGACTACCCATTCTGCAGAAGATTATTCCAGGCTATACATTCAAGAGATGGTAAGACTTCATGGAGTCCCAGTCTCCATTATTTCATATAGAGATAATTTATTGAACAATTCTGGAAATCTTTTTAAAAAGGCTTGTGTTCATAGGTGAATTTAAGTACTTTTCATCCTCAGCAAATGGGCAAGCAGAGCGAACTATTCAGACCTTGGAGGATATGATGAGGCATGCATGATGAATTTCAAAGGTAATTGAGATGATCACCTACCTTTCATAGAATTTGGTTACAACACTAGTTACAACTCTCGCATCTAAATGGCTCCTTACGGAGCTCTTTATGGAAGAATATGATGATCTCCTATTGGATGGTTTGAAGTTTTGAAGTAGGGTTGATATCACCAGATTTAGTTCATAAAGCTTTGGAGAAGGTGAAAGCGATTCAAGAGAGATTTAAAATGGCGCAGAGTCGTCAGAAATCCTACACTGATGATAGGACAAGGGAGTTAGATTTTGAAGTAGATGATTGGGTATATATGAAATTTTCACCCATGATGGGAATGATGAGTTTTGGTAAGAAGGGGAAGCTTAGTCCCAGGTACATTTCACCTTATCGAATATCTAAGAGGATCACCAATGTAGCCTATCAGTTGAAGCTACCACAGGAGTTAGCAGTGATTCATCCGGTATTTCACATATCCTTGTTGAAGAAATGTATGTTAGATCCTTAATTGATCATACGAACTGAAAATATTGAGATCAAGTATAACTTATCTTATGAGGAGATTTACGTTCAGATTCTATATCACCAAGTTCTCAAATTGAGAACAAAAGAGGTAGCATAAGTCAAAGTACTTTAGAGTAACCAACTTGTTGAAAAAGCTACTTGGGAAGCTGAGGAGGATATGAAGAATACATATCCACATCTCTTTGAATTCGACAAAAGTGTAGACTAAGGTACTAATTGTCCTCTTAATAATCTTCAAAATTATGAATGAGCATGTTGTTTGTTGGCACTTGCTTGTTAGGTCTATAAACTTCATGCTACCACCCTTATTCTAGTAAGAGTAATCTCATCCGAGGATGAATATTTTCAAGGGAGAGATATTGTAACATCAAGAAATTAGAAATAGCTAGGATGAAGCTAAGAACTTGACATAGTAATATTTTGGAAATAATTAAAAATCTGGAAATTTACTAAGTTAGAAAAAGTGAGTTTTTGTTAACTTGAAGAGTCTATAAATAATTTCTCAAGACGAGTTAGTATCATTTCCAGATATGGTTGGAAACCTCTTGGTGTGATCTTTCCAATGCCGCCGAGTTTGCGCGATTCCGAGTTCGTATGAGTGAGTTATGCCATTTTAAAGTTGGGTTGTTAAATTAAGGAATGTCTAAATCCGGATTTTGAAGTGTAATTTAGTATTTTCAATACCTAACTATCCTAATTAATTTTTAGGAGTTTAATTGGGGTAAATTCATATTTTAGTCCATTTTAGGAAAAGTGAATTTCACGCTAGGGCTTGGAGATGTGAGAAAAAAGGAGAAAGGAGAAGAACATTCAAGATTTGTTCAAGATTCGTCGAGATTAGCGTGTGGATTTCATTGGAGGTGACCCCTACAAAGGTATGTGAGATCACATATCGTTGGGTCAGTTCACCCACACGCCAATCATGATTCAATTTCAGAGATGTTATTAGATTTGAAAGTAAATCCTTTAATTCTTGATAAATTTCGTTTGAATTCTTGTGGGTAGTAAGGATTGGAGTTTCTGAATATTTAATCACGTTTTTCATTGTATTTCTTATTAGAATCTTATGTGCTTTCATAATATAATTGATTCTAAGTGTTTAAGGAAAGAACCCATAGAGTGTAGAGGGTTTAGAGCTAAGAAACTAAAAAGAAATTTCGTCGGGCAAATCAGGGTAGTGGTCGTGCGTCGCGGAGGTTGTTCCTAGTTTTGGGAAAAATCTTTTCGCGTTCAGATGTTCTGCTCACAAGTTATTTTAGAAATCAAAAATTAAATGCTTCTCCACATCGCGGACCTACCTTCTCATTTCGATTTTTGATCATTTTCTCATTTTTAGCTATCTAAAATCAATACTACACATCATGAGATCAGTCGTAGCACAAATCACCATCCATGAATCCATAATTCAATTCAAGGAAAGTCAAGAGGTAAGTCAACAAGTTAAGATTCAAGTCAAGTAGTCAAGATAAGTTCTTAAGGTCTTTCACAAACGTTTTAGCTATTTTAAGATTTAACTTTCAAAGTTAAGAAAATTGTTCAAATCTGAAGTTCATTTATTCAAAGAAATATATGGGAACTAAGTATTCCCATGAAGTTTAAAATGTTTTCACATTTAAATTAGAACGGAAACAAAGATTTCCCCAGAGCCTTTGAGATAGTTTTAATAAAAGAGTATATGCTTTCATAATAAAGCGTGGGGGGAAAGTTTGATTTCCAAGGTAGCCTTTGAGCTATGTTTTTTTAGCACTAATCTGAAATTGCAGAAGGAATTATGTTTTTAAACATAAGAGCTAATATGGTATTTTTGGTAGTAGAATCGAGAACCGATATGTGGAAGAGTACAAACAACTCACAACCTCATAAACAATTTAGCCACCATGGTTAGAATGTGGTCATACTTTTTAGATGATTTCGTTTAGTGTTTTTCGCATAGACTAGCTGATCCACTTAGTAGTTCAGGTTCTATACTCATGCCACAGTATAGGACGTTCCTGGCAGCGTGAGACAGAATATTTTATCATCAGAATAGCTCTTAAGTAATTGTTGCCAGTTAGAGAAACTCCTAAAGCAGTATTTTGTATTTATACATACATCAAAAGCATTTGTATTTTTACATACAAACAGAGTACATATGGTATTTTTGCATATATACGGAGTTCATCATAGTATTTTTAAATACAAAGAGTTTAAAATCATGTTTTAAAGCTTTTCTTTATATTGCATTTATTTAAATTGGTTATATTAAATGAGTTTAGTCATGTTGAATTAAGTTGAGCCAGATAAGTTCTTTATATTCATTTCAAGCTTATGTTGTGTTTAACATTCCAACTCGCATACTCAAACATTCAATGTACAGATGTCAGTTGGCATGTATCATCTTATGATGCAGACATAAGTAAAGGATCGGCATCCAATGCATCGTTGCTCCAATGAGCAATTCAGAGTTGGTTGGTGAGCATCTCTGCATTCTTGAGGACTTCTTTTATTTCTTTTAATTTTATTTTTAGTTCATTAGGATGTTGTGGCGTTTGTCCCAACATAAGTCTCAGAAGATAAGAAGAAGAAATACAAAGTGGTAGACAAAGAAAAAGAAAAGCATCTTTGAAAAAATGTAAAAGAAGAAGATAAGATTAGATACTTTAGCCAATAGATAATAGATATATGTAAAGTTTTAAAGTATTTTGTGTCGGCCATAAAATAAAAAGAAGAGGCCATTATGTAAAGTAGTAATAATGTATTTTATTTTAATCAATTAGAAAATTGCATAGTTTATATAGATGATATATTATTATGTTCACGAACACAAGATGAGCATATTAATTTATTAGAAAAATTCATATCTATAATTAAACAGTCTGGCATAAGCCTAAGTAAAAAGAAAGAAGAAATTATGAAATCACAGATAGAATTCCTAGGAATACAAATAGATAAAAATGGGATAAAAAGAACAAAATGAGTAATGAAGATATATATACTTGCAAAAATTATTGTAGAAGGATATCACAACAGATATTATACACCTATGATAGATACAGGAGCAGAGACAAATATATGTAAATATAATTGTTTACCAGAAGATAAATGGAAAAATTAAAAACACCTATGGTAGTAACAGGATTCAACAATGAAAGTAGTATGATCACATATAAAGCAAAAAATATAAAATACAAATATGGGATAAAATCTTAATAATAGAAGAAATGTATAATTTTGAATTTACAACAAAAGATATGTTATTAGGAATGCCATTTTTAGATAAACTATATCCTCATATTATAACTAAAACTCATTGGTGGTTTACTACACCATGTGGATATAAAATAGGAGCAAAAAGAGTAAATAATAAGCAAAGAAAATCAAAAGATTGGATAAAAGGAAGTGAAAAAAATAAATCAAGAAATGGAAAACATAAATAGAAAACAAATAAACCAACTAGAAATTATCATATTTACAATAGATAAGGTTAAAATAATAAATGAACAATTAGAACTCTTATATAGCGAAAATCCATTAGAAGGATGGGAAAAGCATAAGACAAAAGTAAAAATTGAATTAATAGATGAAAATAGTATAATAACGCAAAAACCATTAAAATATAATTTTGATAATTTAAATGAATTTAAAATGCATATAGATGAACTATTAAAGAATAATTATATACAAGAGAGTAATAGTAAACATACAAGTCCAGCATTTATAGTAAATAAACATAGTGAACAAAAAAGAGGTAAAAGTAGAATGGTTATAGATTATCGTAATCTAAATGCTAAAACTAAAATTTATAATTATCCAATACCAAATAAGATATTAAAAATAAGACAGATACAAGGATATAACTATTTTAGTAAATTTGATTGTAAATCACGATTTTATCATTTGAAACTAGAAGAAGAATCAAAACAATTAACAGCATTCACAGTACCACAAGGTTTCTATGAATGGAATGTTTTACCGTTTGGATATAAAAATGCACCAGGTAGATATCAACATTTTATGCATAATCTCTTCTTGATTATAAGTATTTATTATGCTTTAATAATGTTATAATAATCATCTTTAGAAGGTTTGCTATGGAAATATTCTGAGAGTAGGTAAGCCCAGACTATGCCATCCTAAAGTGGAAACCGGTAGGCAAAGAGAAGGTCGTTTAGGGGAGTACACAGAGTTGAGGCGCTGTTAGGGTAACTGATTGAAGAAGAAAACCATAGTAGTGACTAGACGAGATGATTATTAAATTATTATTATTACATAATAAATAAGTATAATCTGTGAAGAGGTTAGAAGGAATAAAATTTTAGCGAAAATATGATAAAATGACTACCTATTTATTAAATAATGATGTTAATTACATGATATTATTATTCTATATATTAAAAGATCTTGATGCTGATATAAGAAGAATAATCTATGATAAATTGGTAACATATGAAATAATTGAAGAAACAATTTATGATTGGTCAGAATTAATTATCTCAGATGATTTTGATCTTGACTATTAATTTGATGATCTAGAATTATATAGAGATCAATGATAAATTATAGATATTTGAAATTATGGAAAGAAACTAAAGAAAAGATAGATCTAGAAGAAAAATTATTAATTGAAAATGTAAATAGATATATATATCTTAGAGAAGAAGAATATTTAGAATATATAGAAACTAATGCTAAAGAAATACAAAGATTAAATCTAGTTAAAAAAGAATATTATGAAAAAATATTTTCTTAAAAAAAAATGAAAAAAGAAAATAATAATATAGAAAGAAAAGTGATTAATTGTTCATCTTCTATTTTATATGGTTTAAATTGATCTAACCATTTTATTCCTAAAGTAATATTTTGATTTCCTTGGTAAATTTTAAATGGTATTAATAATAATATTCCTCCTATAATTATTTATTTTTCTACTATTTCTTCATTTATAGTTACAATTTCACTAGGTAATCCAGGGCATACATGTCCTGTTTTTATAATTTCTGTATCTAAAACTAATTCTCTAATTATGTAATTATCTTCTTGTCCTGTATTTATTAATATCCTGTATCTTTTTTCATTAATTATTCCAGTTATAAAATAATGATTTGGTGTTTCTTCTTCTGTATTTAATATTTTAGGAATTTCATATTTTCTTTTGGATGTACTGGCTCTTGATGAAGTAGTTCTATTTAATATATTTGGTATGCTTGAAGTGCTTATTCTTTCTTTTACTATTTCTAAATCTTCTTCCATGTCAATTTCTTTATAACTATAATCATTATTGTCTATTATTGTAATTACTTGGTCAAAAGGGTTTTCTATTTTTATTCTATCAATTTTATTTTTTGCCATTACTTTATGTTTTGTTGTTAATATATATAGGTTTTTACATCTTGCTGTAAATATTTTACTTCCTGGTGCTAATTCTATTCCTGATAATTTCCAATATAATACTAATGATTTATCTATGTTTCTATCTGTTAATGCTATTGAGTAATTTGCACTTATTATAAATTTAAATTTTTGGTATATTAAATTTCCTTTTACCGCACTAATTACACTTTTTTCTATAGGGTGTATTATTCTATCATCTGCTAAATATATTTCAATAGGTGTATCTATTCCTTCTATAAAACATGCTTTTATTAGTATTTCTGTTCCTCCTAAATGTACATATTTTATAGGTGTTTTAGCTTTTACATCTTGTATTTCTTGATTTATCATTCTTTTGTTTAATATAGGTATTTGTGCTTTTCCTTTTGTATATTTACAATCTACAATATGTTCTTTTTGACTAACTACATAGTATTCTTCTTTTTGTCTTTTAAACCAATTTTTTAAAGCAGGTATTTCAAGTACTTTATCTATGCTTAGATCTAATTCTTTATTTTTTATTTGTTGGAAAATTGTATTATCAAATATAATTTTTTGTTCTGCTGATTCTTCATTCTGATATTCTTCTTTAGATATTACAACATGCTAGATTTTTTATTAATACTTTTTCCATTTTTAATTTTTCTTTTTGATTTTCACATAATTGGATAAACCATTGTTGTAAAAATTTTATTCTAGCTCCTAAAGTATCTGTTATTCCTTCATTATTCCAATCTTTAATTATATTTGTACTAAATGGTTCTAGTAATTTTGTAAAATATTGTTGTCTTATTTCTTTTGCTTCATCTATGTTATATCTGGCTTTATAATAATAATCTTTAAATGCACATGTATATTCTTCTATATAACACATATTACATATTGCTAATTTTGTCATAAGTTGTCTATTTATTATTTTTTTCTTTATTTTATTCTCTTATTTCTGTAGTCATACCTCCAAATTCATTTCTTATTGCTAGTTCATATTTATCTAATATATCTATAATTGTTGTTGATGTTGATCCATCTATTTTTTTGTCACTCCTAAGTGTTGCTATACTTTCTGATGGTAAATTTTCCATCCATAATTTTGTTGTTCCTACAAATGTTCTTTCTATATATCCTGGTGTGTCTTTTACTGTTATTTTGTTATCAACTAACTGTTTAGATATATTTCCTACCCATAATAAAATTACTTTATTTATATCTATAACACAGTCTAAGTTTAAAAAGTTATTTTGTTCCATTATTGGTCTAGGTATCCATTTTTTATTTAATCTACTATTCCATATTGTATTTGCTCTATTTGATCTTTCATAACTTTCTGTATAATAGGTTGGTGTTGATCTTCTAGGACTACTTCTTCTAGGACTACTCCTAGGACTATTATCTGGAGTTTTAACTCTTGATGTACCTGGTTTATTTATATCTCCTGTATTTATTTCTAATTTTTTCAGTTTATCTACTTGTTCTAGAATTTCTGTATATGTTTCACTTATATCACTTATTTCTGAATTTTGATCATTCATTGTATCTGATTCATTTATTTCATCATTAATTTCATTTATTTCAAGATTTTCATTTTCATTTAATATTTGTTTCATTTTATTTATTTCACTAGTCAATGCAACTTCTTTTTCTTTCTCTTTTTCTATTTGTTTTTCTTTTTGTTTAGTTTCATATAATAATTTTAACTGAGCTAATTCTTTTTCTAATTCACTTATTTTTGTATTTTTTGTTTCTTCTATCTTTTGTACTTCTTGTTTTGCTTGTGATCTTATTTTTTCAATTTCTTTAGCTTTGTCTATTTCTTCATTTTCTTTTGTTATTCTTATCATAGCTGTTAAACTATCTTCTAATTTTGCTGTTTCCTTTTCTAACATTAAATATAATTTATCTCCTATTTTTTTATATCTTCTTCCTAAATTTGAGAATATTATTTTTATTACTAGTCCTTCTTGATTTTCATATGGTTTTTCGTCTACTGCAAATTCTTCTTTATTCATTATATTTATTTTTATAACATATATCATGTTGTAATTTATATTCTAGGCAATTTATTTGTATTTCTAACTTATATAGAATTTTTCTTTGTATTGATATTACTTTACTACTTACTCCTGCAAATATGATATTATTTTTATATCATTTTCAGTCATTATATTTCTTCATTTATCATTTCATTATTTAATTCCATATTTATTTCTATATCTTCGGATTCAATGTCAGATAATTCATATATACTATCATTTTCACTTAATTCATTGTCTATATAATCTATCTGCATATATTTTTCATCATCCATAATTATTTCTGCAATTTGTTTACCTTTTAAATTTTTAGGTAATTTACAATCTCTAGCTAAATGTCCTAACTTTCCACAATTGTAACAAGTACAATCTGATAATTTTCTTTTTGGTCTATATGGTCTTTTTAATTTATAATTTTTTACATAATATCTTTTTCTTGGATTTTTATATTTATATCTGGTTTTAGTTTTTCTTTTTATTTTATAATTTTTTACATAATATCTTTTTCTTGGATTTTTATATTTATATCTGGTTTTAGTTTTTCTATAATTTTTATATTTTCTAGGTTTTTTATAATATTTATCTTTACAACCAAATTGTGGTGCTAAAGCATCTTTGAAAAAATGTAAAAGAAGAAGATAAGATTAGATACTTTAGCCAATAGATAATAGATGTATGTAAAGTTTTAAAGTATTTTGTGTTGGCCATAAAATAAAAAGAAGAGGCCATTATGTAAAGTAGTAATAATGTATTTTATTTTTAGTGGCGGCCAAATATAATTAGGCCATGTGTAAAGTAAGTGTCGGCCACTTATATTGGCAAAATATGTAAGTTTAGTTGTATAAATAGGGGGCTTTCCCTCAATAATAAATCATCACTATCCCTCATCACTTCTCTTTTCATAAGATTTCTCTCATTCCACTTCCAACCCCCATATTGGTATCAGAGCTAGTAAATAAAGTATTAGTTGTGGAAAACAAATCAGATATGAAAAATCTACAAGAACAGGTATACTCATTTTTATTCATGAGTAGCTAAACTGCTTTATTCCTGATAATCTCTTCTTGATTATAAGTATTTATTATGCTTTAATAATGTTATAATAATCATCTTTAGAAGGTTTGCTATGGAAATATTCTGAGAGTAGGTAAGCCCAGACTATGCCATCCTAAAGTGGAAACCGGTAGGCAAAGAGAAGGCCGTTTAGGGGAGTACACAGAGTTGAGGCGTTGTTAGGGTAACTGATTGAAGAAGAAAACCATAAGACAAAAGTAAAAATTGAATTAATAGATGAAAATAGTATAATAACGCAAAAACCATTAAAATATAATTTTGATGATTTAAATGAATTTAAAATGCATATAGATGAACTATTAAAGAATAATTATATACAAGAGAGTAATAGTAAACATACAAGTCCAGCATTTATAGTAAATAAACATAGTGAACAAAAGAGAGGTAAAAGTAGAATGGTTATAGATTATCGTAATCTAAATGCTAAAACTAAAACTTATAATTATCCAATACCAAATAAGATATTAAAAATAAGACAGATACAAGGATATAACTATTTTAGTAAATTTGATTGTAAATCAGGATTTTATCATTTAAAACTAGAAGAAGAATCAAAACAATTAACAGCATTCACAGTACCACAAGGTTTCTATGAATGGAATGTTTTACCGTTTGGATATAAAAATGCACCAGGTAGATATTAACATTTTATGGATAACTATTTTAATCAATTAGAAAATTGCATAGTTTATATAGATGATATATTATTATATTCACGAACACAAGATGAGCATATTAATTTATTAGAAAAATTCATATCTATAATTAAACAGTCTGGCATAAGCCTAAGTAAAAAGAAAGCAGAAATTATGAAATCACAGATAGAATTCCTAGGAATACAAATAGATAAAAATGGGATAAAAATGGAAACTCACATAATACAAAAAATAATTAATCTTGATGAAGAGATAGATACAAAAAAGAAATTACAATCCTTTTTAGGATTAGTAAACCAAGTAAGAGAATATATACCAAAATTAGCAGAATATTTAAAACCACTACATCGAAAACTTAAAAAAGATGTTGAATATTATTTTGATAAAAAAGATAAAGAACATATAAGAAATATTAAGAACTTATGTAAAAAATTACCAAAACTTTATTTTCCTGATGAAAATAAAATATTTATTTATATAGTTGAAACAGATTCAAGCAATCATAGCTATGGAGGAGTTTTAAAATATAAATATGAAAATGAAAAAATGGAACACCATTGTAGATATTATTCAGGATCTTATACAGAAGCACAAATAAAATGGAAAATAAATAGAAAAGAATTATTTGCATTATATAAATGTTTATTAGCATTTGAACCATATATTGATTATAATAAATTTATTGTAAGAACAGATAATATACAGGTAAAATGGTGGATAACAAAAAAGATAGACGATTCAGTTACAACAAAAGAAATAAGGAGACTAGTATTGAATATATTAAACTTTACATTTACAATTGAAGTGATAAAAACTGACAAAAATATTATTGCAGATTATCTCTCAAGAAGAAACTAGCCCAAATATACAAGAAAAAATACTAGCTACCATAACTACACTTTGTCAAAAAGTAGAAAGTCTTGACAGTGAAGTACAACTATTGAAGAAAGCATATAATAGTCAGCAGCCTGACTCTAAAAATGCGGAGCTACGTCGTGAGGCAGACGATAAAAGGCCAGAGCTAAAAGGTGACATTGAGAAACACCTAAAAACTCAAAATATTAACAAATTATCAGTTGCAGGTACAAGCACAGGAGCTATGGAAAAAACTACTCCAAGAAATACAAACCTAAATAGCCTATTTGCAAAATCATTTATTCCAAAAATCCAAATAATAGATACTCCAACACCACAAACATCTACATATGCAGCCAGCCTACATAAAGAAAAGAAAATATATAACCATATTTCCCAAACTTATATTGAAAATATATACCAAATACTAACCTTTTTAAACTCTAAACCTAGATCTACAACGACTACCGAAAAGACCCAAGATTATTTAACCCAAAAACTACAAGGTTACAACAAACTGATTGCACAACCAAAGACAAACCCCAATCTAGTTAAAACCTGTTATAATTATGGATTATTGAGTACAGTTTATACATATACAGGAGAAGAGATAAGTGGAATCCCAGAAATCTACAAATCCTTTTTAACATATAAAAAGATAACCAAAGGAAATTTATTTTTTATTAGATTTTATACAGCACCAGCTGAGATACTTTACAACGAGATAAAACCAATGATCCAGGTAGTAAAAATTGGATTAACTCGGGAGATGATAATACCGGAAGAGATAGGACAACAGCCGGAGATACCAAAAGTTGAGATACCTAGTTTCTATGCAAATAAAAGAATAATTGGGTTATCAACTATCATACAAGAATTAACTAATAATTATTTACAAGGCAATGCTATATGGAGTTATTATTCTAGAGACCATTTAATGATCTACGCCAATTCGCGAGAAGTAAGACAAGCAGATATGGAAGAAGTCCAGAAATGGATTTTGTCCCTACTGAAACCAGAATCTACACCAACAACTAGAGCATTAAAAAAGGGATTTATTTCTAAAGAATTATTAACAAGATATTGTAAGATAATTGGACACAAATATCCAGAACACATATTCTCAAAATGCAATGAAGGAGATGATACTATTCCCAAAGTCCTATTCGAATAAAGATACGACAAAAATCAAAGACTGCAGAAAATAAATATGTTACAAAGAAGATAAGAAGAAGAAATACAAAGTGGCAGACAAAGAAAAAGAAAAGCATCTTTGAAAAAATATAAAAGAAGAAGATAAGATTAGATACTTTAGCCAATAGATAATAGATATATGTAAAGTTTTAAAGTATTTTGTGTCGGCCATAAAATAAAAAGAAGAGGCCATTATGTAAAGTAGTAATAATGTATTTTGTTTTTAGTGTCGGCCAAATATAATTAGGCCATGTGTAAAGTAAGTGTCGGACAGTTATATTGGCCAAATATGTAAGTTTAGTTGTATAAATAGGGGGCTTTCGCTCAATAATAAATCATCACTTTCCCTCATCACTTCTCTTTTCATAGGATTTCTCTCATTCCGCTTCCAACCCCCATGTATTGATATTACTTTACTACTTACTCCTGCAAATATATTTTCTTCTAATCTTTCTTTTTTAAATTCTAATTCGTATCTTTTTTCATTTATGTTATCTATCAGTTGTTGTTTATATGTTTCTCTGTCCATATTGTTTTTTCAAATAACAAATATATTTATGTTCTGTTTTGGAAATTATATCTATCAACAAATTTTCTTTAGTATCTTTTTTAGTAATTTTTAATAATTCATATCTTATATATAAATTTTTTATATGGGGGTTGGAAGCGGAATGAGAGAAATCCTATGAAAAGAGAAGTGATGAGGGAAAGTGATGATTTATTATTGAGGGAAAGCCCCCTATTTATACAACTAAACTTACATATTTGTCCAATATAAGTGGCCGACACTTACTTTACACATAGCCTAATTATATTTGGCCGACACTAAAAATAAAATACATTATTACTACTTTACATAATGGCCTCTTCTTTTTATTTTATGGCCGACACAAAATACTTTAAAACTTTACATATATCTATTATCTATTGGCTAAAGTATCTAATCTTATCTTCTTCTTTTACATTTTTTCAAAGATGCTTTTCTTTTTCTTTGTCTTCCACTTTGTATTTCTTCTTCTTATCTTCTTTGCAACATATTTATCTTCTACAGTCTTTAATTTTTGTCGTATCTTTATTCGAATAGGACTTCGGGAATAGTATCATCTCCTTCATTGCATTTTGAGCATATGTGTTCTGGATATTTGTGTCCAATTATCTTACAGTATCTTGTTAATAATTCTTCAGAAATAAATCCCTTTTTAATGCTCTAGTTGTTGGTGTAGATTCTGGTTTCAGTAGGGACAAAATCCATTTCTGCACTTCTTCCATATCTGCTTGTCTTACTTCTCGCAAATTGGCGTAGATCATTAAATGGTCTCTAGAATAATAACTCCATATAGCATTGCCTTGTAAATAATTATTAGCTAATTCTTGTATGATAGTTGATAACCTAATTATTCTTTTATTTGCATAGAAACTAGGTATCTCAACTTTTGGTATCTTTGGCTGTTGTCCTATCTCTTCCGGTATTATCATCTCCCGAGTTAATCCAATTTTTACTACCTGGATCATTGGTTTTATCTCGTTGTAAAGTATCTCAGCTGGTGCTGTATAAAATCTAATAAAAAATAAATTTCCTTTGGTTATCTTTTTATATGTTAAAAAGGATTTGTAGATTTCTGGGATTCCACTTATATCTTCTCCTGTATATGTATAAACTGTACTCAATAATCCATAATTATAACAGGTTTTAACTAGATTGGGGTTTGTCTTTGGTTGTGCAATAAGTTTGTTGTAACCTTGTAGTTTTTGGGTTAAATAATCTTGGGTCTTTTCGGTAGTCGTTGTAGATATAGGTTTAGAGTTTAAAAAGGTTAGTATTTGGTATATATTTTCAATATAAGTTTGGGAAATATGGTTATATATTTTCTTTTCTTTATGTAGGCTGGCTACATATGTAGATGTTTGTG
>JABWTJ010000797.1:0-163949 GCA_016801875.1 Solanum sitiens
GCGTACTATCTCCAAATAGCTAACAATATTTCTTTCCCCCTTCTAAGTACATGGAACTACTTCATTATATGTTCACTACTCTATACTTGTGTAATTTTCCCTTGTGCTGTTATAGAAATGGTATTTGCAAAAGAAAGTTTAATGAATCCTTCTCCTAAGCCAATTGAAGTCAATTGTGCCATTAAGGTCTTAAAGTAAGGTGTTGATGTTTCATAGCTCCTTATGTCATTGTTACTGCCTCAAAGTATTGTTTTCATGTATTCCACTACTGTTCCGTAATTTCATGTCTCCAAGATGATTATGACCACCAAATCAACATCTCAAAATGTTACGATTATCCAAAATAACATCTCAAAAGAGTTATGAACTGATTAACAATAATCTCAAAGATTAAAGAATCTAAGTGAAGAAATCTATTTAATTAAGGGTGGCAGCTGAGGGGCGAAAGCCTAGCATGGGCCGATCCCTATTGGTATAGAAGGGTGGCAGCTCAGGGGCAAAAGCCTAGCATGGGACGATCCCAAGTTGTGTAATTATGAGGACCGCATCCCAGGGGTTAATACGCCTAGCATGGGTCATCCTCTTCTACCACTGATCAGCTGGTCACTTGTATCACATGGCCAACAAAGATTATAACATACAAAGAAGGTAAAGAAAAGAATGTAGCTTACTTGATTCCACAAGAGTAAGCAAAGGTGGTCTTCTCTCCTAATCTATGCACTCATATGTTGCTACTTGATTTCATTTGTGCCTTGTATTACATATACTTTTTGCCTTACATATTCAGTACATTTTTCGTACTGACGTCCCGTATTGGGGACGCTGCATTTTATGCTGCAGGCTCAGGTACTCCAGCTAGTAGACCTCCTCAGTAGGAGCACTCGAAATTCTGCTACTTTTGGTGAGCTCCAAGTTAATTCGGAGCTTTATTAAGTCCTTGGTAAATTCATTTGGTATTGTATCGTAGTTAAGGGTAAGGCGGGGTCTGTCCCGACCTACTCTAGTCTTCTATCTTTTAGAGGCTTTGTAGACGTATGTACATGGTTCAGTTGTGTCTTAAGGAGTTGTGGCCTAAACGGCCAAGTCTTGTATATAACTTTTGGATCTACTTACGTTGGTTTGTATCGCTGCATCCAAAGTTAACTTGTCTCAATTGTTATAGTATATGCTCAGTAAGAACAGGTTGTAGGTTGGCATCGGGTGCCTGTCCGTCTTAATGGGTTTTGAGGCGTGACAAAAATTGTGAAGCATGTTCACCGTAAAGACTGCCTGCTCACTGTGAATTTTTTTTAAATTGACTAATTCATTCTTTGCTGGAAAATTGTTGTAACATGGCTAGAACTAATGTATATGAGCATAATGATGAATATAAAATGAGTTTTTTCTATTTGAAATGAAGCATGTTAGTTTTATGGCATGATGACTTATCGAATCTAATCTAGTTTCGTGTTGTATTGTGAATCTCTTGATTATGTGAAATTGATGTTTTATCCTTAATTCTGTATTGTATGGTATTTCCATGAGCTGTTAATTTGAGTCTCTACTCTTGGAAGTGTTCGGAGAGTGGCAAGTGTCATTCGAGGACGAATGTTGTCCAAGTGGGGGTGAATGTAAGACCCCGAAAATAAATTAGGTAAATCTAGAACCTAACATGGTTTACATGATGGTATATGGTCTTAAATCGGTATATAATGTGGTATAGAGGCAGTGTCTAAGATTTTAGGTACATTGGAAGTCAAACGTCAAGGGACGACCAAGACGTTCGACGGCTAAGTCACCTATGTACCTCATATGTAGTTTTATGTGTATATGTGTGATTCATGAGGTTATAAGGTCCTTAAATTAGTTATTATGGTGTATATAGGCAGTGTGTCAAGTTTCGTGAAGTTTGGAGATCAAACGTCCAAGAACGTCCAGGACGTTCGAAAGGTTTGCCTTACAATGACCTTGTGTGTCTATGCATGTTTCGTCGAGTTTTACGTGTTATTTTTGGTTTAAATTCATGTGGGAGGTCCTAAACTCGTATACGAACATATTTGGGTTGGAAACGTCCAGGCAAACATCCCCAAGGACCATCCAAGGGTCCTTGAGGAAGGACCCAAGTTAGTGCCCAAGACAGCCCAACCAACGGATGGTAATCGATGCCCAAAGGGTCAGTCAATGCCCCTTTGGTTAGGTATCGTCGATTGGGACTTAGTTATGGGAGAGGAGGTACCAAATACAAGCCTCAGTCCCATACCACGGACCAACAGGATGGTCCGTTGGTCGAGGGATGGGCCGTCGATGGTCCATCTGTCGTTTGGGTTTGTCCCTGCGCAGGCCACTGTAAGTTCAAGGGGTGAATTGGTAAATTAACCCCACGTCCCAATAAGACTTTGGACGGTTGTTTTGAGTATTTATGGAATTATAAGAGTACATAAGTCATTAAACTCTTAATTAAACCCTAACACCTAAATCAAAACATATTCCCTCCCAAAGTTTCTTCAAAAACCTCCATCAGAGTTCAAGGTGAAGATGGAGCTTGAAGATGGTTCTTAAATGGAGTTTCTTCTTCAATTATCATTGGGTTCTTCTAATAAGGTATGGTAGTTCTTCATCTAAGGCTTGCTATCACCTTATAGCCAAATTCAAAGATGATTTTCAAAGATTTTAAAAAGATGAAAAATTCCAATTTCTACTCTAAGTCTGGGGCTTTTGCATGAAACATTTTCAAACGTTAATATATGATATTATTGATGTATAATTGATGTTTTCCAATGAAATTCTCCATGAACCATTGACCTTCACAAATCTCTCAATTTGACTAAAATATGGGTTATGTGATCATGCTTTGATATTAATGAATTCATGTGTAGATTGTTATGGCCTTTTGATTCATGTATAGATTATGATTGATTGGTTTATAGGATGTTTAAATTTGATAAATTTAGTATCTTATATTATTAGATCTATTGAATATTAGGCTTATTGAATTGATATTTACTTAATGCTTATGATTTCTAGTGTAGTTTCCTATGAGTTATTGAATGATATAAGGATTGTATTCAGTTGATGTCTAATTGGTCTTAGATTGATAAGTATATATAGAATTGACCTAGATTCATTAGGTATTATAGTTTATGTATTGAATTGATGTTCATGGCCATGGGTAAGGGTCTTATGGTATTGAACTGGATGGTTTATCCTTGGATTGAAGTGTTGAGGATGGAGTGGTGGTACTCTTCCCTAATTCCCTTTATTTTATGTTAATTAGACTTCAATTATGTTGTGATTAGTGTGGTCCACTTATGGTGGCGGTGCTATGTGAATTGATGTGGCCTTGTCGGCGTTACTTTATGCAATATGATGATCATGGCCTTGTCGTCACTACTTTAAGTATTATGATGATTTGTGTAGTTGATTTATGTGAAGTATGAGCATATCTATCTATATGTGAAGTAATTTGAAAGTATGTGTTCTTTCTATGTATGTTAGGAGATCATTTAGATTATGGCTATGTATTTATATGTGTAGTCTTAGGGTTGATGCATGGTTGTTCCTACTTGACTATATGAGTCTATGATGGTTATATTGACTATGATATGGTAGTGTTTTGGATGACTTAAAGATGATAATGGTTATTCCTAAGTGACTTAAAGAATGACATGTAATATGTGTTAAAGTGAAGTATGTTGTGTCTTGTCTTGGTTGACTTGTGTCCCTTACTTGATTCATGTATGAATGTGAATATGAGATGTCTTGACTTAGGAAGCTAAAGCCTCTTAGTCTTGAATGTATGAATGACATGTGACCTTGAATGATGTTAAGAGGGTCTTTATGTGAATCCTTGAACCTAGTGGTAAGGTTATGAATGTTGAAGTCGAAAGCCGTAATAGTATCCTTCAAGTAAAGGAATGATAGACTTAAGGTTGATTGGATGGAACAACATCATATAACCTTAGGATAGTCATGATGAGCTTCTTGTCGCCGTTGGAAGGTAGGCCTAGAGGACCTCTTTGGTAGGGTCAATGTGATTGTGTTATGAACTTGATATGGAACCCCTTTATATGAACCTTTAATGTTAATTACTCTATGAGAACAAAGTCTAGCACCGAGTGAGTATGGTAAGGAAAGTATTTCTAGTCAAAGGATAAGACTAGAATACAAAGTATGCCCTTCATATTACTTAACAATGTGCCTACATGTGATGTGTCTAAGTTCTACCATTGACAAGTAGAACACCCTCATCGGAGTAGGTTAGAACTATGGATTCCATGTCTTTCTATCATGGTATATGTTGGTTATTACCTATTCTCATCATATGGGATACCTACTAGCGTTCGAGAAGTTCTATAGGTTTAGGTGGTGGTATGGTACGCTCTCTAGACATTACACAATAGGCTTTGAAGGTGTTAGTGAGAGTCCGTAGGTCTTTTTCAAGACCATTACTTGAATGTCCTTATGTGATGAATGTCTCCTAAATGAACTAAGAAATGTAATGACTTAAGTTAAGAAAGTATTTTAAATGAAAAAGTACTTATCTATTGTAGTTAAGGGTTGTCTAGTTAAGGTTTGAAGAGGATATAAGAATGGTCACTTCATCTCTTATCTAGATAAGTCTTAAGAATGACTCTAGTTAGGGAAGATGGTTTATTGTATAGATATGATCCAAACTTAGGTATTCTTAAGGATTACTTAGGTAATCTTGAAGAGGTCAATCATGGACGTTATCTTCTTGATTTACTGAAGTAAGTCTTTTGATAACCTTTGTAGAGGAGAGTGTCATGTTATATGTATGCTAATGTATTAAGTGAGAATGATTCTATCTTAGGTAGTCTATAGGATATCTTATGTGTGTGTGTAAGGGATTGTATGTGCGGTCGCTTCATAACTCTCTCAAGTGAACCTTAGAATCACCTTTGGTAGGAGTATCTCATGTTCATGTGCTTGATGTGTTGTAAGTGTATATACCTCATTATGGGTGGTCTTAAGGATTATTTAGGTGTGCCTAGAAAGGGTGAATGGGCTGTATCTCTTTGTCTTACTTAAGTGAGTCTTAGGATAGCTCTTAGTGAGGGGATTATATGCTAGAAGATGTTTGAAGCAAAGTTGAGAAACTTCACTGTAACAGTGAAGAAGTTCACTGTACAGTGAAGTAGTTCACTGGAAAGTGTTCCTAAAAATGTGACTAATTGCTTGAATATTTCCTTTATGTGTTTTAAGTTGTTAAATGTTGTTCTTATGATTATAGTATGATGTTTTAATCAAAATTCATGAAAAGCATATTATTTACTAAATGTCCTTTTTCATCGTTTTTGCATGGCTTCCATACATAGTACATCTAATGTGGTAACCCCTTCTTTTACCTTTTTGACTAAAGTGTAGGGAATTGGAAGTCTTGATGTGACATGGAGGATGGATTGGTTTCTAAGGGTTGAAGATGATGTATTGGTGAGTCCTCAGCGATCCGAGGACAATATCCACATGTTTCTTATGTCTTAGTCTTTATTTTATGTCTTGTATGGGCTTAGACCCGAGTGTTGTAAACTCCAAAGTTTATATGGTGCAGTGAGATGTTGTAAATGTTTAATGTTTTAGATGAAAGTCTTCCGCTTGCGTATTGATTATGAAAAAGTTCTTCGTGTGTGAAGAAAGTTTTAAATTCTTACTCATTTTAATAAGTTTATTATGCAATGAATGATACGAGTGGCTTAGATGAGACTTCTTGAAGTCTTATTTACCGTGTGATGACACAAGGATGCTCTAACTTCTATGGTGTACTTGTGGGTCGTTACATATACCCACAATTCAACCAGGATATTAACTTAAGGCAGTATCTACAAGCATCTTAACATAATCAAATTCCACTTTTATTCATTTTAAGATCAATGTTACAGTGAACACATAGAGATCTAAGCTAGCCTTATTCAAATCTTCATATATTGGTTCACATGGATAGATAATCAACAATTCACCATCAATATACATACTAAACAGTAGGCATGAGCATATTAACCTAATTGAATCACAAATCGATATGCATAAGATCAAGATCATAAAGCCATACATAGGCTAAAATCAAGTTTGTGATGGAGCATGGGCTCATCATGCAATTGGATTGAAAATCAAGTCCAAATCAGTAGATAATTATCAATACATTCATATTATGCTTTTGAAATCAATTTAAGAAAGAACCCATGGCTATATTGAAGAAGAAGAGATTTGATCATAGAACTTCTTTGAAAACTTTGAAGAGGACTCTCTAGATGAAAGATTAACTAGAGATGAAGGATCACGATAGCTTAATTATATGAAGAATCCACTTAAAATTGGTGAAGAACCCATGAGAATCCAATCTAGAAGCTGACCTTGAACTTCACCTTCAATGGAGGTTTCTAGAGAGGGTATTTTGGGAGAGGAAGGTTTGATTTTGATAAGAGGACTGGGTATGGGCTATTCACGTTTTTAACCAACCTAATATACTCAAAAATATTTAAATAAACTTCCTAGGGTCAGTTTAGAACGTGGGGTGAATTTCCCATTCACCCCATCAATAGGCAGTGTGCATGGCAGTAATTAAAGGACTGCATCGACGGACCAAACGACGGGGCGTTGGTCCATCGACTGACCGTCCTGTGCCCTCCATCGTTTGAGTCTGAGGCTTTCAACTGCCTGAAGCTTCCCCAGGCTAAGTGTCCATCGACGCCTCCCCATCGACGGGGCATTGGTGGACTGATGAGGCGTTGTTTGGCTCGTCGATTGACAATGCCAAGGCAGTGTCTCGACAGCCTTTGGGTCCATCTTGTGGGCCCTTTTTGCGGGGCACTTGGGAAGTTGTACTCGGGCGTTTACAATGTGAATATATTCTTAACATGTTTTAGAATTTCCATACAAGTTTCACTCAAAATGAACACGTAAAACATAACTAAACATGCGAGGCACACTCAAGACACACATGAACGTCTCAAGGGCTAACTTTTGAACGTCTTGGACGTTTGACATCCCAACATCATGAAACTCAATAATTGCCTTTAAACATCAATTTTAATCATATAAGGACATCATAAGCTCATGACTCACACACACATAAGGCCCCTTAGGTGACTAGTCGTCGAACGTCTTGGTCGTCTTTTGACGTTTGACTCCCAAATGACTTCAAATCACCCAAGCATACTTTAAAGCACTGTATTAACATGATAACAAGCTTATTGGAACAAATGAGGCTCTAGACACCCTAACTCATTTTGGGGGTCTTACAATGTTGTATTCTCTTATAAGACATATTGTAATGATGTAAGGGCTAAGTCTCATTTCTCTTACTCTTATGTTTAGATGGTCATGTGAGACAATTATATATTCTATTTTGATATATGTGAAGTGAATTTGAACTTCAAAGAAAATTTTTAATTTTTCCGTTTTTAATTCTATCAATGTTGTGATGATGTATGTTAAGGGCTTATCTAATGCCTCTAAGAGGACTAAGACCCCGGTTAATGTAACAACCAGAGAGAACCCCCTATGAGTAACAAGGCGTATTTGACCTCTCGGAGCTCTTATACAATCCCTTAACATTCATTCATTGCATTGTCATAAAATTAGCGGAAAATTAATAACTTTTTCATAGAATAACACAATGTTCAAAAGCCATTTCATTTAAAAATCATAAGTACATAACTAAGACACTAAGTCTCGTCTTGCCATCTTAAGATACAACTCTAATAGAATAGAATCGAATAGGGACACGTCCCTTAACAACATAAAAGAATAATCTATACTATTATATGAACTTAATTAAACTCTTGACATGAAGGCCCTTGAATCATTAAGGACACATTTGAACTTGGGAATAACTATCAAAGCTCTTAATTTTAGGAAAGATCCTCTAGCCATCACCACCAACACTTTGTGTAAAAAGATGAAGAACAATGGTATTAGTACAAGAATGCACTGAGTATGATAAGCATACCAAAACATGCTTTAAAGAGGACATCTATTTAGAAACCATGCATAATGTCTTTTAGAGAAACTTCATAAATATTTGGTACAATAAGCACAATATAGTTCACATACATCATTATAGACATGGGTACTACTCATAACAACACATAGAGCCATTTATCACATCTAAGACACATTTAATATCTTCATAGTCTTACCTTTTATTTTTACCTTAACTCGTTCACCTAAAGAAACCCTTAAGTAATACTTAGTTCAATGCATGAATAATCTCCTATTCCACAATTCATACTAAAGTGTCACCTTAAGGTCACCAAGGTGAACATTCATACAACCTTCATCAACTCAAGCATGTAGATTCATAAAGATATAACATATCATTAAACACAACCTTCACATAAGAACCACCACCTAAGACAACCTCTAGTCACACTAGTACAATGTGCAAGTAGCATTCCATAATACTATTTACACCAAGTGTTCTTATGAAGCCACCATAGACTTAGGCACATCAGATTCAATAAGTCATAACATATGCATTTAACCTTAGACATAAGACCAACATACTTCATAGACCTCATATAAGAGCTCATTCACTTATTAAATCTTAGTCATAACCCATTTAGTCTTTAGGCAAATCTCAAGACAATATTCAAGTCAATTCTACCAATATCATCTTAATGAAACAACAGTCAACATTGCATATATAGAGTTTATTTCATCAATACATCATAAGACTTTACTTATAATCCCAATAGAAGTCTACTAGTGCAATGTATATGTGAAGCCCCATAACCTCACACATACTAAGTAAACATACAAGGAGGTCATAAGCATTGCCACTTACTTCTTACATCAACATGACAAGCATAGCCAACAACATGTATACTAGGTAAGGCCTTCATTATGTAGACACAATGAGACCAGCACTATGCATATTATGGTACCAAGTATGTTAACACCATAATATCATGCATGACATATACATACATATACATATAGAACATTCCCTAGAATTCCCTTCAAGACCTACTTGTGCAATGTATAGGTAAAGTTTCATTCCCTCACCTACACTAAGAAACATCCCTTAGGTAGTCCTAGTTAGTGTTCACCATCTTACTTCATTGTTCATTTTACATTCGGGAAACTCCGTCTTAACCAACATTAGACCATGTGAGCTAACAATGGAATCCGGTGTCATAAAACCCCACACCGAAAGGAGGTGTTCTACTTTCCAAGGTAGAACCTTAATAATATATATCTAGGTGGGTCCAATAGCTAGAACCTACAGGGGAACATAGTTAAGGAACTAGGAGGTTGTTACTAGAAACTCTCTTCATGCTAATTAACATTGGAGTTTTCACCTCATGAGAACATTGGGTGTACCTTCCTTTTTGGGAAGGGGCACCATATTTGGTGAACCTACCTTTCTTTTGGGAAGGGACACCTCTCATTGTCAACTTCATTCGGTGCTAAGCTAACTTTACCTTTTTGAAAAGACTTTAAGTCATTATTAAACATTTATTCATAACATAGGCTTTAGGAGATTAACTCCTTATATAACATGTAAATAGCTCATAGGTTATATGATGAGAATGTCCTTTCATCAAAACCAACATCATGTGAGAATGTCCTTTCACATAATCATAACTTAGTCTAGTGTAGACAATAGACTCTTACTCACTAGATCATCATTAACATCCTCCATTCATACATTCATGTGTGTAGGTGTACATATATGAAAAATCCTTTCACATAAACACATTTAGACAACACATGTTACTTCATTAGTCATTTACTTTACATTCATAATAAGATATAAAGGTGCTGAATCTATCATACTCATAATTATGCATGACAGTCCTCATGATAACATAATAACAATGACATTTTAATAGAGAAAACCACCCTTCAAGGATCACAACACATATACAACATCCCTCAAGTCATCAACAACTCACATATAGAGCATTTAGGGACTATAGACCACATACCCACATTCCATCATAGGAGACAAGAACATACTCAACATTTGAATAAAAGACTCCTAACATGCATAAGATCACTCATTTATATAGGGTTACATAGGTAGGGAACATTCTACAATATAACATATCACAATAAAACATGTAGACCATACCTTACCCTAAAATCATCATTCACATTATCAACACACCTAAAACATGATACTAGTATTGAGGACTACACACATAACCTTCATCCTCATGGTCATCATAATATCAACTTACTTTACATTTATTGCCTTCAAGGCCATGATCACAACATATATAGATAGACAAAGATGTAAACACTGCCACCATAAGTGGACCAAACCATACAATGTCAATCCCAATACTATACACTATGAATTATATCAACTTACCAACTCTCCAAGCCATGATCATCATAGATCAATCCTCAACAATTCATAATCGATTGATAAAGATAGCAATGTAAGGACCCCAAAATGAATTATGTCCAAATAGACCATAACATGTGTGTCATTAGCTAATAAGGTCTAAAAATGGTGAATTAATGCTTTAGAAGTTAGTGTGAGAAGTTTGGATGAATTTGGAGATCAAACGTCCAAGACGTTCGAAAGTTAACCTCTAGATGTGCTAATGTGTCTTAGTATGTTTCATGAGGTTTTGAGTAGTGTTTGGAGTCCAAATTGATAGGAAAGATCCTAAAATCTACACATTAAGGGTTCAAACGTCTGGGCATGAATCCCTAAGGACAACTCTAAGGGACCTTGAGGAGGACCCAAAAAATGGCAGTACACTGCCTTGGTAGTGTCAATTGACGACTGCTAATCGACGCTCCGTCACAAAGGCTATGCCTTGCCGATTGGGGGAGTCACTCCACACTTAGGTGTGGGAGTTGAGACCCCAAAAGTTGACTCTCTGTCATATACGAGGGACCTGAAGGACGGTACCATCGTTCAATCGACGGTCCGTCGCTAGTAGGGCATCGTTTGAGCCTGCAATTCCTGCATAGTTTCTGCCAAGGGTGGGGTAGTTTGGTAAATTTGTCTAGCGTCCAAATAAATGCATGGGCAGTTATTTATCTGGTTTTAGGTATTTTTTGAGTATTTAAACCATAAAAGAGCCATTTAGATTCTAGACTCCAAATCAAAACTTCTCCCTCTCCAAAATCTCTCAAGCACACCATAGAAGAAGAAAAAGAGAAATTGGGGGCAACTCTTAGGACGAAATTCACCAAGGTTTCAAGTTGGATTTAAGGCTCTATTCTAATGTATGTGAAGATTATTCATCCATGGAGTCCCCAAAGTTACCCCTCAATTGTGAATCCAAAAAAAAACCAATTTAGGAAGGGCTGTGATTGCATTGTGGGTAAGGCTTGATTGTGATCCCAATCTAGTGGGTAGCATTCAATTATGTTTATATGATGATTATATGAAGTTTTCATGTGGTTTACTTGATGAGTTAATGTTTTGATGATGAAGGTGATCATAGTGATTTTAGGCCATTAGAGGCAAGATAAAGGTTTTAAGATGATCTTCTTAATTCAATTGTATTGCTTACTAATTGATCATGATTGAATCACCTAGATATGAATTGAACTAGGCCTAATTGATCAAGGATGATCTTGACTTGTAAATTGGAATTGAACCTATATGATCATATATGCCTAGACTTACCTTCTATTGATCAAATTGAATGAATTAATATGTAATTGAACATGGATCATGATTGAATAAAGGTAGCAATCGATTATGGGGCCTGTTTGCCATTGATGCTAGGGATTTAGGGGTGAAGTCATTATGAGGATTTTGTAATGATATTTTCTTTCTCTTTTACACTTAGACATGAACAATCTAAGAGAAGCAATTTATCTTACATAGATGGATTCTAGGTTGAACTAAGAACCTAAAATGAATCAAGGCATGATAGACTAGAATAGCTTGAAGTGGCATTGAATGGTCACTTCTTATGAAATTGATTTGGTGAGATAAGACCAAGGTATTATAGCTTGAGATGATGAATATCATGATAGCTTGAGATGATGAATCTTGTGATAGCTTGAGATGGTAGATATCAAGGGTATATTGAGATAGTAAATCTCAAGGAGGATTGAGTTGAAATACTCATGGTAGCTTGAGGTCATGAATCTCATGTCATCTAGCTTGGGATGGAGGAAGCAAGCTCTCCAATGTTCATCTTGATCTTGTGTTGTAAGGATGCTTTATCATGTCAACTTGATTTGATTAGGCCAAAACCATTTCATGTCAGCTTTAAGAGAAAGGTCTATACTCTCCTAATGTCAGCTTGATATGGTAGCTTGATTTTCATGCAATTTCATGGAACAACTAGAGATAGTATTCTCATGGTAGCTTAGGGTTTAGTATTCATGCTCCCCTATGGATTAGCTTGCATCTACATGATAGGTTGCATGGTGGTTAGGTTGGTACTATTGTATCCTTCCTCTTGTTAGCTTGGATTGTATGTTGAGATGTTTTCTATGGTAGTAGGTCTATTATGTTAGCATGTTGAGATTAATAACAAGGAAGCAAGATAAGTTAGCTTGGAGTAGGATAGCCTAGAGAAGTACTTAGTGTGGGTGGTAGTATGGGATGCCATTCATACATGGCACAAGTATGACTTGAAGCTACCTATGACATTACCATACATGATGTATGTTTAGCTTGGATAGTGACTATAGTTGCCTTCCATGACATGATTGACTTAAGATTATCTTTCCTTGTCAATATGAAGTAGGTCTACTAGAGACTCCTAAATGAAATGAAAGAGAATGGGGTGACTTCAAGATATGCTTAGTGTGTGAGGTAGAATGGGATGCTTCACATGCATTGACAAGTGTGCTTTGAGGTGGCCTAGGGGCATAATGCTCATATGTTATGATGAACCTAAGTCTTCATTATGAGAGTGGATTATGATTAAAAATGACCAAAGAGAGGTACTTAGCTTTGGTAGTAGTATGGTATGCCACCTTAGCCTTGCACAAGTGTACTTGGAGGTGCCTTGTAAAGTAGTTCATTTGTGTAATAAGGACAATAAGTTAAGTATGGACTCTTATATGCATTATGGTGCTTTATTATGCTTATGATATTCATTTTATGCTTATGTCTTTATCTCTTATGATTATGTCTATTGTTGACTAACCCTTTGAGATATCTTATGTTTGGTATGTTAGTTTTCATTCTTGGTACATTTCGTACTAACGTATATGTGTGCCTACATTCTAATCCAATGTAGGGTCATGAGAAGATTGAGTTTCTTTGAAGGGTAGCGTTTCCAAGGCTTTCAAGGAGTGATGATTGGTGAGTTCTCATAGTATCTGAGGACACCACCACTACGTTGTCTTTTATGTTCCTTTTATGTTTAGACTTTTGTTAGCTGTGATCCAAGACATTTGTACTCATGTTGTCCTAGATGGTTTTTGAGACATATGTTAGAAGTTTTATGAAATGATTCCATATTATGTTATTGAAGAAAAAGTTTTAATTCCTTGCTACTTTTCATATATATACAATAAAAGATGTCTAAGGGCTTGTACAAGACCTCCGAGAGGTCACGTACGCCATGTTACTTCTAAGGTCTGCTCCTCGACTGTGACAAACTTTGTATCATAGCATAAAGTTATGAAATAGTCTTAGGATGTCTCAAAACTATGTCTAGTAGAGTCTTATTCATCTGTGTGAGTCGTGACACATCTATGAGTAGGAGGCTATGGGATGATTAGGAAAGTTTCACTTGTTCATTCTTCAAGTCGTGTCATAGAGTGTGGCTTTAGTAGGCCCTTTTTCTAATGTTCGTGTCATATCCGAGAAGTACCCACTAGACGTAACCGGCGTCATCATCCTCGGAGAGGACTAGGACTAGCCTCTTAGCATTCATCATTACATTCATAAGTTAAAAAGTGCAGAAAATTTAAAAAATTTCATCTACATCTACTTCATGAGGTTTACTTAGACCTCTCGCTTACACATAATATATATTCTTAGCGAGTATACATAGACTCCTCGTATAAGAAGATTACACTATCTTTTACTTTTATGCAATATATAGACAACATGATAATATAGTCTTAAAGGGGATTGCTCATATTAAACCATCTAAACGGAATCAAACCATATGGGCACAAGCCCTTACACAATGTATAAATGCCACTTAGGGCTTACAACAATATCTTGAAAACAAGTAGAATGAAATGATCGTCGTTAGACTATAACAAAGAACCATAGCTAGAGTAATAACAAGGCCTCATTCTCCGACTTGAGGACATACCCACACTTGGAGAATGATTCCAAGCCTTCCTTCAAAAGTGGTCACGAACCCTTCAACGAGCGGAACCTTAAATGTTGGGGAAAAAGGGAGAAATGGGGTTAGCACATCACTTGTACTAAGTATGGAATCATATGCACATATAACATATAAATATGCTAAAAAGGTACATTTAATTAAAGCATGCTAATTTACTTGAAAATACATTATGCACATTCAAGAAAAAATACAAATCAATAAGAACATATTCCTTAAGTCAAGACCATGTGTAACATAAGACCAAAAATACCAAGTCTAGTCAAGTCAACATGCATATCAACATAATTGAGCATATAATCAAGACAACTCTATCATCAAGTTATAATATCAACAAGCATGTAAAAGAGTTCATAACATCATAACCTAAGCAAAGACCATCACTCACACACTCCCATTAAGTCCACTAGTGAAATGACTAAGTAAGTCTCCATAACCTCACTCAATCAAGTAAACCCAACAAGAACTATAAGCAACGCCCAACTTTACATGTTATATCACTAAGAGTAGACATCATCATACTGTAGCAATAAAGACCAACCACATGTTCATAAGTGAAACCAACTTCACATAGTGTCATTAACATGTAAGATCAACACATAGTTCAAGAACTAGGAGATGTAGTTGGGACCCTCTTTATGCTACATGCATTATAGTCTCCAATCTCATGAGTACAATAGTGATCCTACCTTCCCTATGAGGGAAGGGGCACTCCTCACTTCTAGTTCACTCGGTTCTAATCTAGAGTCCCTTTTGAAATGTCTTTCATTAATAATCATAACTTAGGTTAAGTAATAGGGTCTACCCCTTATATAGTCATAGTCATAGCTCAACAGTAATTGCATGAGTATGTCCTTTCAATACAATTCACACATTTTAGGTTAGCACATTAACATAAACATATTATGATAAGGCACATTGGCAATCCATCACCAACCGTATATCATTACATCCTAGCCAACAACTCACAAGCCATAAATCAAGACATTTCAATTCAATCATACCAACCCTAATCAATCTTATCATAAGGTATACTTCAATATAACTTCATCACTAAACGCAAGTAATCATAATTAAAGTAAAGATTTGAGATCACAAGACTTACCTCAATCTCCTTCACAAGTTATCATCCAAGGTTTTACCATCAACCATCCAATTAAACCGAACAATGGGTGTAACATCATAACACAATAGTAATTAACATGATAATGAAGGCAATTGAATCACTACACATCAATTCATCACTAGTTCATAACCTAGGGTTAGGGACTTGGGTCAATTTCATGATCTACTTCACATACTAAGTTAATTCATCAAGAACTAGCATAATTGAATCATAATACATCATAATATAAGTATAATAACCAAAAGAAACCATAGACAATACAATTTAGAAGATCAAATTCATAATAGAATAAAACCCACTTTAAATTCATCTTTTTGAAATCAATTTTTGGAAGAACCCTTTGAGGAAAGGAATCCTAAAGGTGAAAGGATCCCATACCTTGTTAATTGTTGAATATTGATGGAGAAAAGCACCCTTCTTGATACCCTAAGACCTTGACCTAGCCCTTCAATGGAGTTCTTCTATTTGGGAGAGAGAAAGAAGAAAGAAGGAAGAGCAATTTGGGTTTGGGAATAGAGAGGTGTTAATTTGTGTTTAGACTTACGGTAGGTTATATAGTTAATTAACTAACCTAATTCATCAACCCCTAAACACTAATTAACCCCTAACTAACTAACTTAATTAAACTAACTAATTAAAACTTGACAGCAAAACAGTGGCCCTGACCTACGAGACCCCGACATACAGGACGTAGGTCAGTCGACGGCCAGGACCCCCATCGTCCTATGCAGTCGTCGTTTTAATTAGAGAGTGACCAAAATGGACCATTTGCCAAAATGTATAAGTGACCTACGACGGTGGTAATTGATACCTCATCGATCAGGCCACGCCTCTTAACCTGCAACCATCGATGGATAAAGTCTCAAGACAGCTTTTAGCCACAATGCAAAGGTCCTCATCAAGGACCTTTTGGTTGGTCCTTGGGGAGTTGTACCCAAACTTTTCAACCCTAACCCATCTTTAATATGTGTTAGACACCTTACCACTAAATCTCATCAAATTCTGACTCCTAAAACCCCATCACATAAGCTAAGGCACACTAGCACCTTTTGCACTAGTCTCCGGTCGTCATGGACGTTCCTTGACGTTTTGACTCTAAAACTTCCTAAATGACTTTTATATATTATTATTAACCTTTAAACAGTGTTAAAACCCTTGGACACTCATGTGAGGCTCTAGATTAGGTTTTGAATTTTTGGAGTGTTACAATATCCCCTCCCTTAGGAATATTCATCCCCGAATGACACAAAAAATCTTTTGAAGGGAAAGGATAGACTCAATACTAGTAGCCCAACCAACAACATGCAAAAATCAATATGAGTACAACTCAAATCATACCAACATGGCATTTACAAAAGCAACTCAAAATATCAATTACAGCATATAGGAGCTTGAACATCACAACATGAGGAATTTCCCTCTCACAACAATCATGAGCTCATCATATCATTAAAGAGTCAATTATCCCAAAACTCAACCTATCAACATACCCATTATCATTTCATGAAGGCAACAACATACCAAGTACACAATAAGTGCAAATCAAAAACAAGGAGCATTTTCACATAAGTTTCGTTCTTAAGGCATGCTTATTCACTGTAACAATGCATATATCTTCATATTTTATAAAAATAAATGCAACTTCAAATAAACTCCTTATTTTCATTATTACTAGGAACAACTTACCTTAGTTATCAAATAGATGATGGAACGGGACTTCATGTCGGCCTCGGCCTCCCATGTTGCACCCTCAACTAGGTGGTTCTTCCATAACACCTTTACGGAATCCACCTCCTTGTTCCTCAACTTTCTTACTTGTCTATCAAGGATTTTAATCGAAACCTCCTCATAGGAAAGGTTCTCTTACACACCTAGACCCTCAATAGGGAGAATGGATTCAGGATCACCGATACATGGAACACCAGATGAACAGAAGTCAATTCACTAGGTAATCTCAACTCATATGCAACCTTACCAACCCTTCGCAAAATTTCAGAGGGACCCACATAAAGAGGGCTACACTTCGCTTTCTTACCAAATCTCACAACTCCCTTCATGGGTGAAATTTTTAGATACACCTTATCACCATCTTCAAACTCAAAGTCCATTTTCCTATGGTCGGCATAAGACTTTTGCCGGCTATAGGATGTTTTCAATTGGTTCCTTATCATATGAACTATCTCCAAAGTCTTATAAACTAATTCGGGACCCAAGAGTGAAGACTCGCCAACTTCAAACCTTCTAATTTGATTTCTACATCCCCTACCATACAAGGTCTCAAAAGGAGCCATAGATATAGTTGAATGGTAATTATTGTTATAGAAGAACTCAACCAAAGGCAAATGTTTATCCCAATTTCCCTTGAAATCAATTATACAAGCTCTAAGCATATCCTCAAGGGTTTGAATAGTACGCTCCGCTTGACCATCCATATGGGGATGAAAAGCGGTCCTTAGCTTCACCTTGGTACCCAACCCTTTTTGGAATGACCTTCAAAACCTAGATGTGAGTTTTGCACCCCTATCCGATATGATGGATAACGGAATACCATGACGACATACAATCTCATCTTCGAAGATCCTTTAATAAGTGAAACCAACATCACATAGTGTCATTAACATGTAAGATCAACACACACATATCATTTACATTTATAAGCATATAAGCACATAACAACATCCTTCTAAGACTTCCCTCAAGGCTAACTAGTGCAGTGTATAGGTAGAGTCCTATAACTCTATCTAGACTACGCCAAACCCCTTAGGTTATCCTAGTTAGAGTTCACTTTGTTACTTCGTTTTACCATTGGGAATATTTTGCCTTAACCGACATAGACCACATGAGCTAATGTGGAATCCGGATTCATGGAACCCTACACCTAAAGAAGGTGGAATACTTGCCAAGGTAGTACCAAAACATGAACATAGCATCTAGGTGGATCCACTAGCTAGTATTCCTATGGAGGCAACATAGTTCATGATCTAGGAGATGTAGTTGGGACCCTCTTTATGCTACATGCATTATAATCTCCAATCTCATGAGTACAATAGTTATCCTACCTTCCCTATGTGGTAAGGGACACTTCTCACTTCTAGTTCACTTGGTGCTAAGCTAGAGTCCCTTTTGAAATGTCTTTCATTAATAATCATAACTTGGTTTAGGTCATAGGGTCTACCCCTAATATAGTCATAGTCATAGATCAATAGGAATTGCATGAGTATGTACTTTCAATACAATTCACACATGTGAGGTTAGCACATTTACATAAGCATATTATGATAAGGCACATAGGCAATCCATCACCAACCTTATATCATTACATCCTATGCAACAACTCACAAGCCATAAATCAAGACATTTCAATTCAACATCATACCAACCCTAATCAATCTCATGATAAGGTATACTTCACTATAACTTCATCACTAAACACAAGTAATCATAATTAAAGTAAATATTTGAGATCACAAGACTTACCCCAATCTCTTTCACAAGTCATCATCCAAGGTTTTACCATCAACCATCCAATTCAACATAACAATGGGTCTAACATCATCACATAATAGTAATTAATACGATAATGAAGTAAATTGAATCACTATACATCAATTCATCACTAGTTCATAACCTAGGGTTAGGGACTTGGGTCAATTTCATGATCTACTTCACATACTAAGTTAATTCATCAAGAACTAGCATAATTGAATCATAATACATCATAATATAAGTATAATAACCAAAATAAACCATAGACAATACAATTTAGAAGATCAAATTCATAATAGAATAAAACCCACTTGAAATTCATCTTTTTTAAATCAATTTTTGGAAGAGCCCTTTGGGGAAAGGACTCCCAAATATGAAAGGATCTCATACCTTGTTAATTGTTGAAGATTGATGGAAACAAGTACACTTCTTTCTGCCCTGAGACCTTGACCTAGCCCTTCAATTCTATTGCATGCTAGTTGATCATGATTGAATCACCTAGATATGAATTGAACTAGGCCAAATTGATGAAGGATGATCTTGACTTATAAAGTTGGAATTGAACCTAAGTGATCATGTATGCCTAGACTTACCTTCTAATGGTCAAATTGAATGAACTAACTTTTAATTGAACATGGATCATGATTGAATGAAAGTAGTAATCGAATATGGGACTTGTATGCCATTGATGCTAGGGCTTTGGGGGTGAAGTCAATATGAGGAGATTGTGATGATATTTTCTTTCTCTTTTACACTTAGACATGAACAAGCTACGAGAAGTAATTTCTCTCACATATATGGATTCTAGGTTGACATAAGAACCTAAACTGAATCAAGGCATGATAGACTAGAATAGCTTTAAGTTGCATTAAATGGTCACTTCTTATGTAATTGACTTGGTGAGATAAGACCAAGGTATGATAGCTTAAGATGATGAATATCATGATAGCTTGAGATGATGAATCTCATGATATCTTGAGATGGTGGATCTCATGATAGCTTGAGATGGTAGATCTCAAGGATAGATTGAGATAGTAAATCTCAAGGAGGCTTGAGTTGAAATACTCATGGTAGCATGAGGTGATGAATCTCATGTCAGCTAGCTTGGGATGGAGGAAGCAAGCTCTATCAAGTTCAGCTTGATCTTGTGTTCTAAGTATGCTTGATCATTTCATCTTGATTTGGTTAGCCAAAAACATTTCATGAAAGCTTAAGGAGAAAGGCCTATACTCTCCTACTGTCAGCTTGATGTAACACTTCGAAAGTCTAAGACCTGTTCTAGTTCCTAACATAAGTGTCAAAATGTTTAGACACCTTTTTAAGTTCTATTTTAGTGTATATAAGTCATTTAGGAAGTTTAGAAGTCAAAACATCGAGGAACGTCCATGACGTCCGGAGACTAGTTCAATGAGGTGCTAGTGTGCCTTAGTCTATTTGACTAAGTTTTAGGAGTCGAAAATTGATGAATTTTTGTGGAAGGGTGTCTAACACGTATTAGAGTTGATTTATAGTCGAAACGTCCGGCGACAAATCCCCAAGGACCAACCAAGGTCCCTTGAGGTGGACCCTTGCATTTTGGGGTCAAAGGATGCCCAAGGAATTGTCCACCAACGGATGCAACCAACGATCCATTGTCCAATCGACGGGGCGTGGACTACTTCCGTCGATGGAAACTTAGCCAAATTCTTGGAGGCCTGTTTTGACAAGTCTCATACCAAAATGACGAGTGTGCAGCAGGTAAGTGAACAGTGTCTGTCGTTTGACTAACGGACCGTTTGTCGTGGTCTCGTTTGTCAAGGGGTTGTTTTGCTACACGTTTTTAAATTGGTTAAATTAATTAATTAGGTGGTTATTTAATTAGTTAGGGGTTTAGGGAGGTCTAATTTAGTTGGTTAATGACCTATATAAATCCCCTAAGATAATTAAACTAACCTTAGCCCTCATAATTCACAAACCCACACTCTTTTCCTTCTCTCTTCTTTCTCTCTCCCAAGTTGAAGAACAACATAGAAGACAAGGTAAAGGTGGGTTCTAGGGATTCAATCACCAAAATTTCTCCCTAATATTCATCAAACAGTTAGGTATGGGATTCCTTTCACCTTTGGGACTTCTTTACCCAAAGGATTCCATCAAATTGATTTCAAAAGTATGAAATCAAGTAGGTCTTTACCAATCTCGAAATTGATCTTGTAAATTGCTTTGTTTATGACTTCCTTTGGATATTATGAACATATTAACATGTATTATAACTCAATTATGTTATTTCTTGATGGATTGGTCTAGTTTGTAGAAGATGACCTATTCCCCTTAACCCTAGGTTGTGATCTTGATATGAATTGTGTAATGTTGGTTCAATTGAATTGGTTATTGGTTGAATTTCTAATAGATGATGTTATTGTATCAATTATGAATAGATTATGATGAATTATAGTTTTATCGTTCTAGTCCTTGAGTAATTGATCTAGATTATGACTTTGACCTAAGTCTCTTGTCTTAAGCTATGAACTAGTAGTGGATTGTGATGTAGTGGTTTAATTGACTTCATTATCATGTTGATTACTATTATGTGATGGTATTACACCCTTATTGGGTTGAGTTGAGGGTTTATGGTAGGTCCTTGATGATGTATTATGAAGAAGACTTGGTAAGTCTTGTGATCCCTACTCTTTACTTCAATTATGGTTACTTGAGATTGAGTGATGATGTTGCATTGAAGTATATCTTGTATTAGGATTGATAGGGTTGGTATGATGTTGAATTTAAATGTCTTGATTATGGTATGTGAGGTGTTTGCTAAGATGTAAATGATATAAGGATTGTGATAACTTACCAATGTGCCTTATCATGATGTGAATGTGTAAATGTGTTAACCTCACTTATATGAATTATAATGAAAGGACTATACTCATGTAATTCTTATTGATCTATGATAATGATGATTATACAAGGGATAGATCCTATGACCTACATTAAGATATGATGATTAATAGAGACATTAAAGACATTTCAAAAGGGCCTCTAGCTTAGCATCGAGTGAACTAGAGTGAGGAGTGTCCCTTCCTACATATGGAAGGTAGGATCACTAATGTACTCTTGAGATTGGAGACTAAAATGGATGTAGCATACAGAGGGTCCCAAACTATATCTCCTAGTTCTTGAACTATGTTTCCCCCATAGGAATACTAGCTAGTGGATCCACGTATTTGCTGTGTTCATATTTTGGTACTACCTTGGCAAGTAGTCCGCCTTCCTTCGGTGTAGGGTTCTATGACACTGGATTCCACATTAGCTCATGTGGTATATGTTGGTTAAGGCAAGATGTTCCCAAAAGGTAAAATGAATTAAAGGAATGAACTCTAACTAGGATAACAAGGGGTTTAGCTTACTCTAGGTAGGGGTATGGGACTCTACCTAAACATTGCACTAGTTAGCCTTGAGGGAAGTCTTAGGAGGATGTTCTTATATATGAATATGCTTATAATTGTACACGCTATGTATATGATGAACTTGCACATTGATGATACTACATGATGATTGGTTTCACTTATGAATATGTGTTGATCTCTATTGCCAAAGTATGATGATATGTACTCTTAATGATATACTATGTGAAGTTGGACATTGGTTATGAGTCTTGTTGAGTTTACTTGATTGAGTAAGGTTATGGGGCTTTGCTTGGTCATTGCACTTGTTGAATTAATGAGGGTTCATGGGTAATTGTCCTGCTTTGGTTATGTTGTAATGAACTCTTATATATGCTTGTTGCTACTATAACTTGATGATAGAGTTGTCTTGACTAAGTGTTCAAGTATGTTGATATTCATGTGACTTGATTTGACTTAAGGTGGTTTGGTATTGTATAGTACATGGGATTCACTTGATGAATGTGTATTAATAACTTGTATTGGTTCCTGAATGTGTATAAGGCTTTCTAAATGTAAATAGCATATTCTAATGAAATATCCTATTTTTAGCATGATTTCATGATATGTGTGCATATGGTCTAATACTTAGTACAAATGGTGTACTAACCCCATTTTCTCCCTTTTTCCAAACATTTTAGGTTCCGGTCGTTGAAGGTCTTTGAGACAACTTTGAAGGAAGACTTGGAACTCTCATTCATCCAAGTTGGGTAGGTCCTCACTTTCCGAGGGCAATGCCAATATCAAGCTTATGAACTTTTTCTAGTTTTAAGACTTTTATGTACTTTCCTTTTCGTTTGAGTACTAAACATTGTATAGCCTATATGTGGCTTTATTACATTGATGTGTGGGCTAGTCCCAAATTGTTATACTCTTGTTAGATGGTTATGAGATGAGACATCCATTTGAGACTATGTTATCTTTTATATATATATATATATGTGCAATAAAAGTAGAAGACTAAGTAATCTTCCTATACGAAGGATCTATGTATACTCGATATGAATATTATGTGTATGTAGAGGTCTATGTAAACCTCAATGTAGAAGTAATGAAAAGTTTTAAAATTTTCCGCATTTTTGACCTATGAATGTAATGATGTAAGATAAGAGTCTAGTCTTAGTCCTCAAAGAGGACGACGATGCCGATTACGTTTAGGGGGTGCTCCACGGATGTGACAAACTTTGTATTATAGCATGAGGTTGATTATCTTTGAGTCGATGTCTCTCTCAAACACGTCTATGTAGATTCTTACTCATAATTCTGAAGAGCGCCACACTTTTGGATAGGAACCTATATGATTCTTAGGAAATTCTCACTTTCTTGGAAGTCCAATATCATGCCTATAGAGTTTTGATTCTACGTTCTTTTAGCATCTTATCCTTTTATTGTGATTATAGGCAATGAATACTCAAAGGAACATGGCACGAAGACTTGATGAAGAGATTGACAGTGAGGGAGCTCCTCCCCGAGGAAATCAAGTCCCTCCTCTTGAAGAAGATATTAATGATGACCAAGCTTCGGTCAATCCTCCTCCTTTGACGGATGGTGACATAAGGGATGCCCTTCTCCACATGGCCCAAGCCATTACTACTCAAGCACAATCTGTCACTACCCAATCTCAATCCATGACGGTCCAAGCCAATCGAGAGGTTGTACCCCAAGCAAACCAACATGTTGGTACCATGGCCTCCCATTTGAGAGATTTCACTAGGATGAATCCCCCTACTTTCTATGGGTCCAAGGTTGAGGAAGACCCCCAAGAGTTCATTGATGAAATCTACAAGATCCTCTATGCTATAGGTTTGACTACTAGTGAGAAGGCCGAGTTAGCCACTTACCGACTCAAGGATGTGGCCCAAACTTGGTACGTCCAATGGAGAGTGGACCGGTGACTTGGGAGATTTTCAAGAAGGCTTTTCTTGATAGATTCTTTCTTAGGGAGAATCGGGAAACTAAAGTGGTAGAGTTCATCAACCTTCGTCAAGGAGGTATGAGTGTGATTGAATACTCCTTAAAATTCACAAAATTGTCAAAGTATGCTCCTTCTGTGGTTCCGATCCTAGGGATGAAATGAACCGCTTTGTGACGGGAGTGTTGGATGACTTGCAAGAGGAATGTCCTTCGTCTATGCTACATGACAATATGAACATTTCTCGTCTCATGGTTCATGCTCAACAAGTGGAAGAATCAAGGGCTAAGACAAAGATTAAAGATGCCAAGAGGGCAAGATCTTTTTATAGTGGTTCTTCAAAGGGTAGGCTTGATATCCAGGACAAGCCTAGGTTAAAGAAGAGGGTTTCTAATCAAGTTCCTTCCAAGTTCCCTAAGGCTAGGGATGATAGGGTGTCTAACCCTAAGCCTCAAAAGGGAAGGGGTACTAATTCGCCAACCAAGAAGCCAACTTGTGGAAGGTGTGGCAAGAAGCATTATGGTGATTGCCTTAAGGGAACGGATAATTATTTTGGTTGTGGGAAAAAGTAGGCACAAAGTTTGAGATTGCCCAAATGTGAAGGGGGAAGACAAGAAGAGTGGGCAAGCAAGTGGTTCTAATGATGATCCGAAGAAGAATCCCTTTTATGCTCTCCGCTCTAGGGGTGAGCAAGAGATTTCCCCGAGTGACCGGTATGATGAAAGTCTTCTCTATTGATGTATGTGCTTTACTTGATCCCGGTGTCGTTTGTTACTACTCTAGTAACTAAAAAGTTTGACATTTTGCCCGATATCCTGAATGAACCTTTTATGGTGTCTACCCCGGTGGGTGAGTCGGTTGTTGCAAAGAGGGTGTACATAAATTTTCCTATAATGGTGCCCAATAGAGTTACTTATGTTGAACTAGTAGAGATTGATATTCTTGATTTTGATGTCATTTTGGGTATGGATTGGTTGCATGCTTGCTTTGCCTCTATAGGTTGTAGAACAAGGGTGGTGAAATTTAATTTTCCAAATGTACCTGTTTTAGAGTGGAAGGGGGGAAATTATATTCGTAGAGGTCGTATAATTTCTTGTTTGAAAGCTTGTAGGATGATCTCTAAAGGGTTTTTATACCATATAGTAAGAGTCCAAGATTTAGACTCCGAAATTCCTCCTATTGAGTTGATCCCCGTAGTGAGGGAATTTCCTGAGGTCTTTCCTAATGATCTTCCCGATATTCCTCCCGAACAGGAAATTGACTTTGGTATCTACTTGTTACCGGATACAAATACCATTTCAATTCTTCCTTATCGGATGGCTTCGGCCGAATTGAAAGAGTTGAAGGCTCAACTCAAATATCTACTAGACAAAGGCTTCATTAGACCTAGTATTTCTCCACGGGGTGCTCCGGTTTTATTTGTGAAGAAGAAGGATGGGTCCCTTAGAATGTGCATCGATTATCTCCAACTCAATAAAGTCACTATTAAGAACAAGTATCCTCTCTCTCGGATTAACGACTTGTTTGATCAACTCCAAGGGGCAAGCTACTTTTCTAAGATTGGCTTGATATCGGGTATCACCAACTTAGGGTGAGAGCTAAGGATATACCAAAAACGGCATTTCGGACTAGATATGGTCACTATGAGTTATTAGTAATGTCTTTTGGTCTCACTAATGCCCCGGCGTCATTTATGGATCTCATGATAGGGTGTTTCGAGGTTACCTAGATTCATTTGTCATTGTCTTCATTGACGACATCTTGGTATATTCAAAAAAATGAGGGTGAACATATGGACCATTTGAGGTTGGTGTTACAAGTGCTTAAGGAGAACCAATTATTTGCCAAGTATAGCAAATGTGAGTTTTGGTTGAGGTCGGTGGTGTTTCATGGTCATATCATCTCTAGTGAGGGAGTTGAGGTTGATCCAAGGAAAACCGAGGCGGTGAAAATTGGCCTAGACAATTGACTTTAATCCACATTAAGAGTTTCTTGGGTCTAGCGGTTTATTATCGGAAGTTTGTGGATGGTTTTGCGTCCATTGCATCTCCATTGACTACCTTGACCCAAAAGAGTAATAAATTAGAGTGGTCGGAGGCATGTGAGAGAAGCTTCCAAATCTTGAAAGATAGGCTTACTTATGCTCCGGTGTTGACTTTACTGGAGGTACCAAGGGCTTCATCGTATATTGTGATGCATCTCGAGTGGGTTTAGGGTTTGTGCTTATGAAACATGGGAAAGTAGTAGCCTATGCTTCTAGACAACTTAAAGTGCATGAGAGGAACTATCCAACTCATGATCTTGAGTTAGCGTCCATGGTATTTGCGTTGAAAATATGGAGGCATTACTTGTATGGTGTTCATGTTGATGTGTATACCGACCACAAGAGTCTTCAATATGGATTTACTCAAAATGAGTTGAATCTCCGACAAAGAAAGTGGTTTGAATTATTGAAAGATTACGACATGAGTGTTCTCTATCACCCCGTCAAGGCCAACATAGTTGTGGATGCTCTAAGTCGTATGACCATGGGTAGTGCGTCTCATGTAGAGGAAGCCAAGAAAGACCTCGTGATAGATGTTCATAGGTTTGGTTAGTGTGTTAGGTTGGATGATTCTCCGAATGGTGGTTTTATGGTCAATCATAACTCTGAGTCATCATTGGTGGTTGAGGTTAAGTCCAAACAACACCTTGATCAACCATTGATGGGGTTGAAGGAATCGATTCTCGTCAATCTTAATGAGTCATTATCTTTAGGGGGATGGTATCTTGAGGTATCAAGGAAGGTTGTGTATTCCCAATGTAGATTGTTTGAGGAACTGGATCCTTGAGAAAGCTCATGGGTCCCGTTACTCCATTGACCCGAGTTCGATAAAGATGTACCATGACCTTAGGGAAGTGTTTTGGTGGGAAGGTTTGAAGAAGGACATAGTGGAATTTGTTGTTAAGTGTCTAAATTGTCAATAAGTGAAAGCCGAACACCAAAAGTCGGGTGGTTTACTTCAAGAAATCCAAGTTCCTACTTGGAAGTGGAAAGACATCAATATGGATTTTATGGTAGGTTTGCCTCGGAAACAAAAGCAATATGACTCTATATAGGTGGTTGTGGATAGGTTGACCAAATCCGCTCATTTTATTCCCATCAAGTCTACCTATTCGGCGGAGGATTATGCAAGGATATTCATAGATGAGATTGTGTGTCGCCATTGTATTCTGTTATCCATCATATCGGATCGGGGTGCACAATTCACATCTAGGTTTTGGAGGTCATTCCAAAAAGGGTTGGGTACCAAGGTGAAGTTTAACAGCGCTTTTCATCCCCAAACGGTTGGTCAAGCGAAGCGTACTATTCAAACCCTTGAGGATATGCTTAGAGCTTGTATCATTGATTTCAAGGGAAATTGGGATAAGCATTTGCCTTTGGTGGAGTTTGCTTACAACAATAGCTACCATTCATCTATATCTATGTATCCTTATGAAGTCTTGTATGGCAGGAGATGTATATCTCCAATTGGGTGGTTTGAAGTGGGGAGTCTTCACTTTTGGGTCCCGATTTGATTCATAAGACTTTGGAAAAGGTTCATATCATAAGTAACCGGTTGCAAACTGTAAAACCCCCAAAATGATTTAGGGTGTCTAGAGACTAACATGTTTGTATTAAGGTTCTAATGTCCTAAAATGTCTTATAATATGGTTTAGCGGCAGTGTATAGAGTTTGAGGTGATTTTGAAGTCAAACGTCAAGGGTCGACCAAAACGTTCGATGATTAGTCACTTATGTGCCTCATATGTCTATGCGTGATTATGTGTGTATGAATGAGCTTATCAAGTCTTAAAATGAGTTATAATGATCTTAAATGGTATCATATGAAGTTTCGAGAAGTTTGGAGGTCAAACGTCTAAGAACGTCCAAGACGTTAGAAAGATAGCCTCGAGACATGCATGTGTGTGTCTTGATGGGGCCTTGCGTGTTTGGACGTGTTGCAGGTGTTTGTTTTGGGTGAAACTTATGTGGAAGGTCTACAACTTTCTAAGGGTTGTATTTACGTGGAAACGTCCGGGTACGACTTCTAAAGGGCCCACAAGAAGGACCCAAGGCTAGTCGAGACACTACCTTGGCAGTGTCAATCGACGGACCAAACAACGGCCAGTTGGTCAACCAACGGCCCGTAGGTGAGGTATCGTCGTTTGACACTTAGCTTGGGTAGGTCTAAAGCGAAAAATTGTCCAAGGACCAATCGACGGAAGCCAATGCACGGCCCTTCGACTGACCAACGGCCAGTAGATGGTTCCGTCGATGGTGGCCTGCAACCTGTTGCCTGCGTACTGTTTTATTAAAGGGGTGAATGGAAAATTTACCCCACGTCCTAAACCTACTCTAATTGAGTTATTTACCTAATTTTGGGTGTATATAAGTCATAAAACACGTGAACCTCCCATTCCCAATCCCATACATACGTAAGAAATCTTTCCCTCCAAAAATCTTCTCCCTAGAAACCTCCATTGTTGTTGAAGCTCAAGAACAGCTTGGAGCTTGGAATTGCATGATTTCTTCACCAAGTTTTAGAGTTCTTCATGTATATAAATGTATGGTGATCTTCATCTCTAGTTATCCTTCCATCTAGAGAGTTAATCTCATAGATTGCAAAGAGAAAAATATGATCAAACTTCTCCTTCTTCAATCTATCCATGGGTTCTTTCTAAAAATGTTTTGAACGATTAAATCATGATTAATTGAAGTTAATACAGTAGTTTTAATGTGAATTTGACTCCAATTGCATGATGAACCCATGTCCCTTCCAAAACTTGATTTAGTCTTTGCATGGGCTTTGTGATCTTGCCTTGTTATCGATTGAATTATGATTCTATTACGATGAAGTGGTTATATCTACTGTTATTTACGTGGATTAATGTTGAATTGAGGATGAAGGATCCATGTGGATTAATGTATGAAGATTTGAAAATGTTTAGCTTAGGTTTCTATGATTCACTGTAACATTGGCCTTTTAATGAATAAAAGTGAATTTCGATTATGTTGTGGTTCTTATAGCTACTGTTTTAGGTTGATTTTATGAGTGAATTATGGGTATAAACCATTAATGATCAAATCAAAGGAACCTTGATAAGGATTGATCTACATGTTTTAACCTTAATGTTGCTAATGCTATGAATATAATGTGATATCGATTTAGGGTAGATGAAGCATGATTTAGTCTTGATTTCTATGGCTATAGCTACTGCCCGAGGTTGGTATTATTGGTATATTATGAATGTTAATCATGATAAACAAAGTAAAGTATATTAATGAGTGATCTATGACTCTCTACTTTCTACCATATATGCGATATAGTGCACTAGTTGAATCATGCTCTTGTGACGACTGGTACATGGTTTCTTTGATGATTAAGGTTTATATAGCTACTTCCATATCCATATTAATTGTTTTAAAAAGGTGTACTGATCAATGATGATCAAAGGGTGAGAAATTGGTAAGAATGCTTATCTCCTCTACTTTTCTTATAGTATTTTAGTTGATAAAGCCTTGTATGGCATTGTGTAGTATGGTCCACTTATGGTGGCGGTGTTCACTTTATGTCATTATATATGTGTTGACCATGTCCTTGAAGGCAAATTTATGAACATATGAACATGTGCTCATGATGATACTATGAGAAGTTTATGCCTACTTTCCTATTCTAGTTGTGATCTAGGTTGTATGGCTATTGTATAAGCATGTGTATATCCATGTTAGGGTAAAGTATAGGTGCTTCCGTTGATGTGTTAAAATGGTTAATAATCCCTTACCTATGTACCCCTATGTGAATGCATGAATAGTACAAGTTAGGATTCTTAAGTGTAATATGAAGTTGACTTGTCTCCTATGCTATTGAGTGTTGTGTGGTCTATGCTTGAAAGAGTATTATGTTCTAAGAGGGTGGCTGCCTCAATGTGTTGTTGATAGCCATTATGTGATCATGTTGATCGATGTACACACACACTCACTTTACATGCATGTTATAAGTAGTATAGGTCATGGTGTCTAAATGAAAGGTAGTTCTCATATTCACTAGTGTCTACTACTATGTATGTTAAGATGATGTTTAGGGAAGTATGATATGTATTTCCTTAGCTAGGATTACTTGATAGGTGTACTAGTATGGGCAAGGATATGGGACTTTGCCTATGCATTGCACATGTGTACCTTGATAGGATAGTTCTAGTTTTGGTTTTTATGTGCATGAATATGAATGTATGGTCATGTGTGGTCTTAATGTGTTATGTGAAAGGTTTTCTCACATATATGTATACACACACACATGAATGATGATCTAGTCAATAATGGAACCTTGAAAGATGTGATCAAGTGTATCCTTAACTAGATAGTGCTAATGCATATGCTATGTCCATGTGAAAGGATTTCTCACATGAATTAGGTTGATGAACTCTCATCTATGACCTATGAGCTAAGCATATGAGGGGATGACTCTTCTAAGCCTATGTTTTATAAATAAATTTTAATAATGGCTTTTTCAATAAAGGGAACTTAGCTTACACCGAGTGAACTTGTATATGAGTGTGTGTCCCTTTCCAATGCGGAAAGGTATGTCTACTATAAATCTCATGGGGTGGATAGCCTCATAACCCAAAAAGGGTGTAGAGTGATATTTCTATGATTGCCCCCAATTTCCATAAACTATGCTTGCCACATAGGATCTAGCAAGTGATATCACCTAATATGCTAGCATGATATATGTCTTACCTTGGAAAGTAAGATGCCCTCTTTTTGGTGTAAGGGGATGACACCAAATTCCATGTTTAGCACCCATGGTCTTAGTGTCGGTTAAGGCTATAGTTTCCCTAAAGTAAAATGGACAATGGAAGAATAATGACTAAGACCCTAACTAGGATGACTTAAGGGAGGTTACTTAGGATAGGTGGAAGTAATGAACCCATCTAGACATTGCACAAGTATCTCCTTAGGAAGTCTTAGGAAGGTGTTCTAATACATGTCACTATATATATGTTCTTTATGCATGACTTTGTAGTATTGGTCTACTTGTTATGAAGATGTGCATGATATGAGTCTATATGCATGATGTTGATATTATTGACTATATGATGAAGTCTTGTATTGACAGGAATGAAGTTGTCTTTGCTTACTTGTTGATGTATGAATTGGATGGTAAGGCTTGTGGTCTTATGATAGGTTTACTAATTATGTGTGAGGTTATGGGGCTTCACATATGCATTTCACTAGTAGGCTTAGAATAGGATTGTGAGTAAGGTTTTATAATGCATGAATGTGAAGTGAAGTTGGTATATGTGCAAGTTAAAAATAGTTTACTGTAATGTCCAAAGGTTTTGACTTAAATGTGTTTTTGATGTATTATGCTTATATGAGGATATGTGTTGGTTTATGTAGGTTGTATGTATGCTTTATTTGTGATCTTAAGGTGATACATTGCACCAAGTATAACTACTGGGTTACTTGGGAAGTTAATGAATAAAAGAAAATAAAGCTCACTGTTAAGGGAAAGAGAGCTCACTGTATTGTGACTCAAAAATGTCATAAATTCTATATGTGATCTTATGTAATGGTTGGTGTTTGAATATGTTTATATGAAGTATGTGAATGATATAAATATTATTGAATTAAGGTTTTATGATGATTTACTCAAAATGGCATGAAGTATGATTTCAAGAAAAATGTCCCTTTTAAATGTATGTTTTTGCATGGTTGCCATACTTAGTACATTCTTGTGCTAATCCCATTCTTCTCTACTTTTTACACAAATTGTAGGTTATGGATGCTTAAAGGATGTCTTGAATGGTAAAGAGCGTGACAGATGATTCCCAAGCTCAATGAAAGAAATCTTTAAGTTAAAGGATCTCCTACTTATGTCTTTATTGTAAAGTCTTTAAATATTGTATAGTTATGTAATGTGTCTTATGGGACGTGTACCTAATGCACTCTAATGTTGTTGAGTCTAAGATGGCAAAGAGACTTAAGGTTTAAATATGTATTACGACTTACGTTTTATCTATATATGAAGTAAAGTTTCTAGCATATGATGTGCTATGAAAAGTTTTAAATTTTCCGTCAAATTTACTATGTCAATGCGATGAATGATAACTATGGGCTTGTATAAAACCTCCGAGAGGTCAAGTACGCCATGTTACTTCTAGGGGGTGCTCCCCGGATGTGACACAAGCAGCCTATAGTCGGATAAAGTCTTATGCCAATCATAGGAGAAGGGATTTAGAGTTTGAAGAGGGTGATAAGGTGTACTTGAAAATTTCGCCTATGAAAGGGATGGTTAGATTTGGCAAGAAAGGGAAGTTCAGTCCTGTATGTGGGTCCCTATGAAATCTTGCACAGGATTGGTAAGGTTTCCTATGAGTTGAAACTCCCTAGTGAACTATCTTCGATTCATCCGGTTTTCCATGTTTCTATGCTTAAGAAGTGTATCGGTGATCCCGAGTCCATTCTTCCTATTGAGGGTCTTGGTGTGAAGGATAACTTCTCTTATAAGGAGGTCCCGGTAGAAATCCTTGATCCTCAAGTGAAGAGATTGAGGAAAAATTAGGTGGCCTCCATAAAAATGTTATGGAGAAACCACCTAGTTGAGGGAACAACATGGGATGTCGAGGCCGACATGAAGTCCCGTTATCCTCATCTTTTTCCTATTGAAGGTTAGTTATTCTTTCTAATAATGATAATACTAAATAAATTTGAAGTTGCTTTAATTTTGGGAAAGTTTTGCACCAAAAATGCGCATTTTTGGTGTCATTACAGTGAAGTTACAGTGAATTGTGTATATTGACTTGAAAATTTGCAATTCTTCTTGTTTTGAGTTATGTTTGTGCATTTTGATATGGTGAGTCTTTATGAAATGATATTGAGCATGTTGTTAAGTTGAGTGTTGGCATAATTGACTCATATATGGTATGTTGAGCTCATGTTGTGTGATAAGGAAAATTCCTCATAATGTGATGTTTGAGCCTTATAAGTGGTAACTGAAGTTTTGAATTGATTTGTGTAAATGATATTATTGATGTTGTAACTCATGTTGTATGTATTTTTGATTGGTTGGGCTGCTAGTCTTGAGTCTATTCCTTTCTTTCAAAAGATTTTAGTGTCATTCGGGGACGAATGTTTCTAAGGAGGGGATAATGTAACACTTCGAAAGTCTAAGACATGTTCTAGAGCCTAAAATAATTGTCAAAAGGTTAAGACACTATTTTAAGGTCTATTTTAGTGTATATAAGTCATTTAGGAATTTAAGAAATCAAAACGTCAAGGAACGTCAAGGACGTCCGAAAACTAGTTCAATGAGGTGCTAGTGTGCCTTAGCCTATTTGACTAAGTTTTAGGAGTCGGAAATTGATGAATTTTGGTGGAAGGGTGTCTAATACGTATTAGAGTTGATTCATAGTCGAAACATCCGGGCACGAATCCCCAAGGACCAACCAAGGTCCCTTGAGGAGGACCCTTGCATTTTGGGGTCAAAGGCTGCCCAAGGCAGTGTCCACCAACCAATGCAACCAACGATCCGTTGTCCAATCGACGGGGCGTGGACTGCTTCTGTCAATGGAGACTTAGACAAATTCTTGGAGGCCTGTTTTGACAAGTCTCATACCAAAACGACGAGTGTGCAGCACGGAAGTGAACAGTGCCCGTCATTTGACAAACGGACCGTTTGTCGTGGTCTCGTCTGTCAAGGGGCTGTTTTGCTGCACGTTTTAAAATTGGTTAAATTAATTAATTAGGTGGTTATTTAATTATTTAGGGGTTTAGGGAGATCTAATTAAGTTGGTTAATTACCTATATAAAGCCCCTAAGCTAATTAAACTAACCTAAGCCCTCATAATTCACAAACCCAAACTCTCTTCCTTTTCTCTTCTTTGTCTCTCCCAAGTTGAAGAACACCATAGAAGACAAGGTCAAGGTGGGTTCTAGGGCTTTAACCACCAAAGTTTCTCCATCAATATTCATCAAACATTAAGGTATGGGTGTCACGACCCACAAGTACACCCTAGAAGTTAGAGCATCCTTGTGTCGCCACACAGTAAATGAGACTTCAAGAAGTCTCATCTAAGTCACTCGTATCATTCATTGCATAATAAACATTCTAAAATGAGTAAGAATTTAAAACGTTTTTCACATACGAAGAACTCTTTCCATAATCATTACACAAGCGGAAGACTTTCATTTAAAACATTAGAAATTTACAACATATCCTTGAACCATCTAAACTTTAGAGTATACAATACTTGCATCTAAGCCCATACAAGACAATAAGATAAAGGCTAAGACATAAACGAACATGTGGATATTGTCCTCGAATCGATGAGGACTCACCAATTCTTCATCTTCAACCCTTAGAAAACATATCCGTCCTCCATGGCACATCAAGACTTCCAATTCCCTACACTTTAGTCAAAAAGGGAAAAGAAGGGGTTAGCACATTAGATGCACTAAGTATGGAAGCCATGCAAAAACCATGAAAAAGGGACATTTAGTAAATAACATACTTTTCATGAATTTTGATTAAAACATCATACTATAAGCATAAGAACAACATTTAACAACTTAGAAACACATAAGGAATTATTTAAGCAATTAGTCACATTTTTAAGAACACTTTCCAGTGAACTTCTTCACTGTTATAGTGAAGTTTCTCAACTTCGCTTCAAACACCTTATAGCATATAATCCCCTCACTAAGGGCTATTCTAAGACTCACTTAAGTAAGACAAAGAGAGACCGCTCATACACCCTCTCTAGGCACACCTAAATGATCCTTAAGACCACCTATGATGAGGTTCATACACATACAACACATCAAGCACATGAACATGAGATCCTCCTACCAAAGGTGATTCTAAGGTTCACTTGAGTGAGTTGTGAAGCGACCGCCCATACAATCCCTTACACAAACACTTAAGAGATCCTATAGACTACCTAAGATAGAATTATTATCACTTAATACATTAGCGTACAGATAACATGACATTCTCCCCTACAAAGGTTATCAAAAGACTTACTTAAGTAAATCAAGAAGATAACGTCCATGATTGACCTCTTCAAGATTACCTAAGTAATCCTTAAGAATACCTAGGTGTGGATCATGTCTACATAATTCAACCAACTTCCCTAACTAGAGTCATTCTTAAGACTTATCTAGGTAAGATACGAAGTGACCATTCCTATGCCCCCTTCATACATTAACTAGGCAACCCTTAACTACTCTAGATAAGTACTTCTTCATTTAATATAGTTTCTTAACTTAAGTCATTACATTTATTAGTTTATTTAGGAGACATTCATCACATAAGGACATTCAAATAAAGGTCTTGGACAAGACCTAGGGACTCTAACTAACACCTTCAAAGCCTATTGTGCAATGTCTAGATAGCGTCCCATACCACCACCTAAACTTCATAGAACTTCTCTGATTCTAGTAGGTATCCCATATGATGAGAATAGGCAATAACCGACATAGACCATGGTAGCAAAGCATGGAATCCGGAGTTCTAACCTACTCCGATGAGGGTGTTCTACTTGCCAATGGTAGAACTTGGACACATCCCATGTAGGCACATGGTTAAGGAATATGAAGGGCGTACTTTGTATTCTAGTCTCATCCTTTGACTAGAACTACTTCCCTTACCATACTCACTCGGTGCTAGCCTTTGTTCTCATAGAGTAATTTACATTAAAGGTTCATATAAAGGGGTTCCATATCAAGTTCATAACCCAATCACATTTACCCTACCAAGAGGTCCTCTAGGGCTACCTTCAAATGACGACAAGAAGCTCATCATGACTTTCCTAAGGTTTGATATAATGTCGTTCCATCCAATCAACCTTAAGTCTATCATTCCTTTACTTGAAGGATACCATTACGGCTTTCGACTTCAACATTCATAACCTTACCACTAGGTTCAAGGTTTCACATAAAGGACCCTCTTAACATCATTTAAGGTCTCATGTCATTCATACATTCAAGACTAAGAGGATTTAGCATCCTAAGTCAAGACATCTCATATTCACATTCACACATGCAACAAGTAAGGGACACAAGTCAACCAAGACAAGACACAACATACTTCACTTTAACACATATTACATGTCATTCTTTAAGTCACTTAGGAATAATCATTATCATATTTATGTCATCCTATACACTACCATATCATCATCAATATAACCATCATAGACTCATGTAGTCAAGTAGGAACAACCATGCATCAACCCTAAGATTACACATACAAACATATAGCCATAGTCTACATGATCTCCTAACATGCATAGAAAGAACACATACTTTCACATTACTTCACATATAGATATACATGCTCATACTTCACATAAATCAACTACACAAATTATCATAATACTTCAAGTAGTGCCGACAAGGCAATGATCATCACATTGCATAAAGTAACGCCGACAAGGCCACATCAATTCACATAGCACCGCCACCATAAGTGGACCATACCAATCAACATTATAATACAAAACTACACATAATATTAAAAGAGTTAGGGTATCATACCACCCATTCCATTTTACCACTTCAATCCAAAGCTAAATCATCCAATTTGATACCATAAGGCCCTTACCCATAGCCATGAACATAAATTCAATACATAAACTATAATACTCAATGAATCTAGGTCAATTCAATATAGAATTTTCAATCTAACACTAATTAGATATCAATTGAATACAATTCTTACATCATTCAATAACCCATAGAAAACTACACTAGAATTCCTAAGCTTTAAGTCAATATCAATTCAATAAGCTTAATATTCAATAGATCTAAGAATATAAAATACTCAATTGATCAAACTGAAAAATCCTATAAACCAATCAATCATAATCTATACATGAATCAAAAGCCCATAACAATCTACATTTGAATTCATTAATATCAAAGCATGATCACATAACCCATATTTTAGTCGAGTTGAGAGATTTGAGAATTTCAAGGGTTTATGGAGAATTTCATTGAAAAACATCAAGTATACATCAATAATATCATATGTTAATGTTTGAAAACCTTTCATGCAATAACCCAAGACTTAGAGTAGAAATTGGACTTTTTCATCTTTTTGAAATCTTTGAGAATCATCTTTGAAATTGGCTCTAAGGTGATAGCAAGACTTAGATGAAGAACTCACATACCTTATTCGAAGAATACAATTATAATTGAAGAAGAAACTCCATTTAAGATCCATCTTCAAGCTTCATCTTCACTTTGAGCTCTCATGGAGGTTTTTGAAGAAACTTTAGGAAGGAAAGGGTTTTTATTTAGATGCTAGGGTTTAAATGAGAGTTTTATGACTTATATACTCTTAAAATACCCTTAAACACCCAAAATAACCGTTCTCCTATTTTATAAGACTTGGGGTGAATTTCCCAAAACCCCCAAGTCTTAACAGAAAAGCTGCCAGTTTTCAGCACCATCGACGCCCAGCATCGACGGTCCGTGGTCTCACCCACGCCCCGTCAATGGGGTCTCGTTGGTTGCTCCTGAAACTCCTAATCCTGCAGTACACATAGATATATCTACTCCTCCCATCGACGGGCCGTTGCCAGGTCGACTGGACGTCGTTTGGGTCAGTCGATTGCCACTGCCTGGCAATGTTGAGCTCCAATTGGGGTCCTCCTTTAGGGACCCTTATGGGTCCTAGGTGGAGTTGTACCCGGACGTTTCTAACTCAAATATGTTTGTATATGAGTTTAGGACCTACCACTTCAATTTCATCCAAAACGAACACGTAAAACTCGACGTAACATGCATAGACACACAAGGTCGTTTCAAGTCAAACCTTTCGAACGTCATGGACGTTCTTGGACGTTTGACCTCCAAACTTCACCAAACAAGACACACTACCTATATACACCATAATAACTCATTTAAGGACCTTATAACATCATGTATCACACATAAACACATAAAACCACATATGACGCACATAGATGACTTAGTCGTCGAACGTCTTGGGCACCCCTTGACGTTTGACTTCCAATGCACCAAAACTCTTAGACACTGCCTCTATACCACATTTTAGACAAATTTAGGATCTTATACTATCACGACAACCATGTTAGGATCTAGCTTCACCTAAGTCATTTTTAAAGGTGTTATAATGGGATTCCTTTCACCTTTGGGACTTCTTTCCCCAAAGGGTTCCATCAAATTGATTTCAAAAGTATGAAATTCAAGTGGGTCTTTCTTAATCTCGAAATTAATCTTGTAAATTACTTTGTTTATGATTTCCTTTGGATATTATGAATATATTAACATGTATTATAACTCAATTATGTCAGTTCTTTATGGATTGGTCTAGTTTGTAGAAGATGACCTATTCCCTTTAACCCTAGGTTGTGATCTTGATATGAATTGTGTAATGTTGGTTCAATTGAATTGGTTATTGGTTGAGTTACTACTAGATGATGTTTATGAATAGATTAGGATGAATTATAGTCCTATCATGCTAGTTCTTGAGTAATTGATCTAGATTATGACTTTGACCTAAGTCTCTTGTCTTAAGCTATGAACTAGTAGTGGATGGTTTAATTGACTTCATTATCATGTTGATTACTATTATGTGACGGTATTACACCCTTATTGGGTTAAGTTAAGGGTTGATTGTAAGACCTTGATGATGGATTATGAAGAAGACTTGGTAAGTCTTGTGATCCCTATTTTTTACTTCCATTGTGGTTACTTGAGATTGCGTGATGATGTTGCATTGAAGTATATCTTGTATTTGGATTGATAGGGTTGGTATGATGTTGAATTTAAATGTCTTACTATGGTTTGTGAGGTGTTGGCTAAGATGTAAATGATATAAGGATGGTGATAACTTACCAATGTGCCTTATCATTATGTGAATGTGTAAATGTGCTAACCTCACTTATATGAATTATAATGAAAGGACTATACTCATGCAATTCTTATTGATATATGATGATGATGATTATACAAGGGATAGACCCTATGACCTAGATTAATCTATGATGATTAATAGTTACATTAAAGACATTTCAAAAGGGACTCTATCTTAGCACCGAGTGAATTAGAGTGAGAGTGTCCCTTCCCACATAGAAAAGGTAGGATCACTAATATACTCTTGAGATTGGAGACTATAATGCATGTAGCATAAAGAGGGTCCCAAACTATATCTCCTAGTTCTTGAACTATGTTTCCCCCATAGGAATACTAGCTAGTGGATCCACGTATTTGCTATGTTCATGTTTTGGTACTACATTGGCAAGTAGTTCGCCTTCCTTCGGTGTAGGGTTCTATGACACTGGATTCCACATTACTCATGTGGTCTATGTCGTTTAAGGCAAGATGTTCCCAAAATGTAAAATGAACTAAAGGAATGAACTCTAACTAGGATAACCTAAGGGGTTTAGCTTACTCTAGGTAGGGGTATTGGACTCTACCTAAACATTACATTAGTTAACCTTGAGGAAAGTCTTAGGAGGATGTTCTTATATATGAATATCCTTATAAGTGTACACACTATGTATATGATGAACTTGCACATTGATGATACTACATGATGATTTGTTTCACTTATGAATATGTGTTGATCTCTATTGCCAAAGTATGATGAATGTACTCTTAATGATATACTATGTGAAGTTGGACATTGGTTATGAGTCTTGTTGAGTTTACTTGATTGAGTAAAGTTGTGGGGTTTTGCTTGGTCATTGCACTTGTTGACTTAATGAGGGTTCATGGGTAATTGTCCTGCTTTGGTTATGTTGTAATGAACTCTTATCTATGCTTGTTGCTACTATAACTTGATGATAGAGTTGTCTTGACTAAGTGTTCAAGTATGTTGATATCCATGTAACTTTATTTGGCTTAAGGTGGTTTGGTATTTTATAGCAAATGGTATTGACTTGATTAATATGTATTAATAACTTGTATTGGTTCTTGAATGTCTATAAGGCTTTCTAAATGTAAAATAGCATGTTCTAATGAAATGTCCTATGTTTAGCATGATTTCATGATATGTGTGCATATGGTCTCATACTTAGTACAAGTGGTGTACTAACCCCATTTTCTCCCTTTTCCAAAATATTTTAGGTTCCGGTCGTTGAAGGGCTTTGAGACGACTTTGATGGAAGACTTGGAATTCTCATTCATCCAAGTTGTGTAGGTCCTTACTTTTCGAGGTCAATGTCAATATAAAGCTTATGAAGTTGTTCTAGTTTTAAGACTCTTATGTTCTTTCCTTTTCATTTGAGTACTAAATATTGTATAACCTATATGTGGCTTTATTACATTGATGTATGGGCTAGGCCCAAATTTTTATACTCTTGTTAGATGGTTATTAGATGAGACATCCATTTGAGACTATTGTCACACCCGAATCCTAGACCCCGGATGAGACATGCGTCGTCGTCCTCTCAAAGGACTCAGACAAGCCCTTAGCATTCGTCATAACATGTGATCAATAAAATTTACGGAAAAATTAAAACTTTTATCATACTAATGAAGTATACTTAGACTTCATACTTAAGATTAATAAAGACATACGATATTCTAAAACTGTCTCACATATATAGAAACCATCTAAGAGTGCAAATCTGGACTTAGCCAAAAATAGTCAATATGCCATATAGGCCTTAATACAAAAGAATCCAAAGAACATAATGGAAATAACGTATTCTAAAAACTACTAAGTCTTCATAGGCTGGAATATAAATGATAGCGTCCCGAACATGAGGACCTACCAAGACTTGGAGAAAGAGTTCCAAGCTTCTTTAAATCGACTTGCTTAACTTCAATGGTCGGAACCTACAGTTGTAGTAATATAAAGTGATAGGGTTAGTACGCTACATGTACTAAGTATGGGTATATGCACATAACACTTAAGGACATGAATGAAAAAAGATCACTTATCATCTCATTAGAAAATATGCTAAGTCATATGAAAGTCTTCAATGCACATACCATATAACACATACAAGTTAAAGCATGATCATAATCAAAGACATTCTCATAGAGTCATGTTAACATTTCATATTCAATAGATCATATAGACACAACATACAAAACAGTTACCAATGACCTCATCCCCAACCTACAAGTGCAATGGTCATGTGAAGCCCCATAACCCCACACAACCAAGTAGATAAGATAGGAGACCATAAGTAAAGCCTTGCTTCAAGTACTTATAACATAAGTAGTCATCACCTCATATAACAATATAAGCAAATAACATATTCATCATAATGACCAACATCATATAAGAGTACCATCATGTATTATAATCATCATATCTTTCATGTTATCATATTCATAAGAACAATCTCCTAGGACTTCCCTTAGAGTCAACTTGTGCAATGTCTAGGTAGAGTCCCATACCCCTACCTATACTAAGAAAACTCCTCAAGTCACCCTAGTCAACGTTCATTTACTTGTATTTTATTTTAATAAGGGAACATTTGCATTAACCAACATAGACCATGTGAGCTAAGCATGGAATCCTGTGTCATGAAACCCCACACCGAAAGAAGGTGGTCTACCAGCCAAAGTAAAACCTAACATGACATAGCTTTCTGGGTGAATCCACTAGCTAGTATCCTATGGTGGCAACATAGTTCAAGACTAGGATATGTATTAGAGACCCATAGTTCCACATTACATGGCAGCCTCAATCTCATGAGAATCATTGTGAACCTACCTTCCAACTAGGAAAAGGACACTTCCCATATCTAGTATATCGGTGCTTAGCTTAAGTCCCTTACTTGAATAGCCTTTTAAGTTTTCTTTTATCATAAACTTATCATAGGTCATAGGATATTAACTCCTTGTATAACATGATCATGAGCTCTTTTAGATTAGATGAGAATTTCCTTTCATCGTAACCTTTCGTTTGTGAGACTTACATAGCATAATCATTTTGTGTAAAGCATACAAGAGAGTATCATAACTTGCGTTTTTGTATCCTTATCATAATCTCACAATTTACATGTTCATAGCCCAACATATCCTCATAGAAACATCATACATATGTTTCATAACATAGCATCATAGTTTATAGGCTAACATAAACATTTAAGAGTAATCACACTTAGAAGACTTACCTCTTGCTGCCAAGAATCTTATTCATCATGCAATATTCATAATCATACATAGTGAAATACTCAATGGCATAATCAAGAACAACTCATCAAATCATGTACAAGATCAATGCATAGCGTAGGAGAAAGCAAAAGGGTTCATTCAAGTCTTAATTCTAATCCTAACGTTTACACATTATCAAATACCATAAACAACCCATTCGAAACCATCGCTTAGAGAAAGATCATGTATCACACGACATTCAAACATTATTAATCAATTACTCAACAATTCGTGCGAAATTGAATATAGAAAATGTTTACTTTTCATTGAAAATCATAAATCTAGGGTTAGGAAGAAAATCTGTTTTGTAGAGTAAAAACCCTAGTATTTGAAGTTCTTGAAAACTTATCTTGAAAGGGCCTCTTGGGTAAAGGAATCCAAAGAGTAAAAAACCCATACCTTATAGATGAAGAATCCACGAAATCTGATTGGAAACTTCGTAACCTTCGTCTTCTCCCTTAAGTTTTTCTTGTTCTTCAATGGAGTTTGGAAAAGAGAGCGTTCTTGAGAGATTGAGAGCAATTTCGTTTTATCTGATTTGGGACGTGTAAAAGTGGTCTAAAACTGACCTAATATCAATATATAGTCGTCCCATGAATTACCCAAAAGATCCTCCACTTAAATTACCAAAATGCCCCTCCTAAATTGACTAAAAATAGGAGAATATTTGACTTAGCCAAATTCTGAAAATTTGCTTAAGGGTCTCGAGTTTGACCATTTAAATTAATTAATTAAGTTGCTAATTTAATTAATTAAGTGACCTAGGGTAATTACTAAAGTACCCCTAAGTCGTTAGGACCATAACCAACCCCTTTGGACCATCCTAGGTTAGGTACTAGGATGTTTCTTTAGTTAGCTACTCCGCTAGTGTCACCCGGTTAGGTCTTAGGATTTCGACACACTAGTTAGTTCATTTTTGTTACTCCTAGGTTAGTTAGATAGTTAGGTTAGTTAGTTAGAACCTAGGATTGGTTAGGAAGCTCGGCCCCACGTGGCTGGACTCGACGCGTGCCTACCCCCTAACCGCCCTAACCGAATCGGTTGGGCTTGGTCTCTCGGTCGGTAGCACATGTGCTTACACATGTGTCGCCGTGCCCTTTCCTAACCGTGCACTCTGGGAAGTTCACTTCTTTTCCAAGGATCCTCACTATGTCCTTGGGCACTGCTTAATCTACATGATCATTTTAAATGATCATGTGCTATGGTACCTAGGCTTGACACTTGGATGCCTCGTACCTAATGTATATAAGCGATGAAAATAAGAATTTTAGCTTAGGGTCTTTATTACGGGTACAATTCCTAAACAAGCTTGGATTGGAGTGTATGTCGAGATACTTGTTAATACATAAAATTTGGCTAACACCCATGAGCCAATATTCTCTAACATGCCCAATAGTACTCAATATTGGGCATTGGGATGCCTATGTACCTCAATACATATTCTTAAAACCTAATAGACTCTTCACTAGACAAGTACATTTTCTTGAATGTTACATGATCCCCCCCCCCTTAGGAACATTCATCCTGGAATGACATTAAATTCTTTTGGAGGGTAGGAAAAAGACTCAATACTAGCAGCCCAACAAGCACATAACATATCATTACACTTAGCACTCAATTTATGATGCACAAACATATAAGAGCTACATATTCATAACACATAGTGAGGAATTTCCTTCTCAACCTTATCATAAGCTCAAAATGCATCAAAGAGTTACCATGCTATCAATCTTCTCAAGATAACAACAAAACAGCAAAATCTCAAGAAAACATATGCATATAAGTTTCACATAAGTGCGAGAATAGAGTATGAAAACATCTTCTTAAAACTCTAGTTGGTACTATCTTTTACCAAAACATGCACCTATTTAGTAAACAAGTTAATTTTTTTTCACTTGTTAAATTTGGCATGAAGTCTTTATAAGCCAATCTTTATTGGCTATGCCCATTATTTGATTATTTGCATAATATATAGTTCTTGGTGTATATATTCATACTCCAATATTGGTATAAACCAATAACTGTTGAAACTTCATTCTTATCAAACATTGACGATTTGACATTCTCATGCTTTGCTTACTTAGTTCACTTTGAACTTACATTTCTTCTTCTTTGATCTCACGTTCACTTTGAACATACTAGGTTGACTTAGGATATTCTTTTAAGACTTCCATTGGGATCTTTCTGTGCAATGACTAAGAATGACTTACATCATTACTTAGTCTAACCTCACCCTTTGGTCATCCTATCCGAACACCCCTCATCTTCCTACTTCTTTCTTTTTTCTTTCTTACTTTCTTACTGAAATCTTGAGCATTATACATACTACTAGAATCGGAAATAGGGAGAATTAGGGAGATTAACATTCGAAAATTTCATTGGGAACAACCCTAGTTTCGGTTTTCTTGAATTCAATAAGTTTGAAAAGCCTAATTTATCCTCACCACATGGTATATACAACCCTTGGCTATCATCTTACAAGCCTTTAAACACGAAATAATTTGACCCCTTGGCATAGAATTTCCCCCCCCTCCCTTCCACTATAGAATAGGTTCATTAGGGAATTGAAACTTCACTACCCTTGTTATACAATCTACGGAAGCAAAACAAACATGAATCCAATCCATACCCAACATGATATCAAAATCAAACATGTCAAGTTCTACCGAATCAACAAGAGTAACTCTATTGGGCAGCAAAAGCTAAGTACCTCTACTTGGTCATTCTTGATCATAATCCACTCTCATAATGAAGACTTAGGTTCATCATATCATATGAGAACTATGCCCCTAGGCCACCTCAAAGCACACTTGTGAAATGCATGTGAAGCATCCCATTCTACCTCACGCACTAAGCATATCTTGAAGTCACTCTATTCTCTTTTTCCTTTCATTTTAGGAGTCTCTAGTAGACCTACTTCATATTGAAAAGGAACTATCATCTTAAGTCAGTCATGTCATGGAAGGCAACTATAGTCACTATCTAAGATAAACATACATCATGTAGGAGTCATGTCATAGGTAGCTTCAATTCATACTTGCGCCATGTATGAATGGCATCACATACTACCATCCACACTAAGTACTTTGCTAGGCTATCCTACTCCAAGCTAACTTATCTTGCATCCTTGTCTATTAAGCTCAACATGCTACCAAAATAGACCTGCTACCATGGAAAGCATCTCAACATATGATCAAAGCTAATCAGAGAAAGGATACAATAGTACCAACCTAACCACCATGCAACCAATCATGTAAATGCAAGCTAAGACTAGACTCTTAGCTTACATCAGTACATTCATAGGTCAAAATGCGGAAAATTTTAGAACTTTTCATTACTTCTACATTGAGGTTTACATAGACCTTTACATAAACATAAAATTTCATATCGAGTATACATAGACCCTTTGTATAGGAAGATTACTTAGTTTTCTACTTTTATTGTACATAGATATATAAAAGATAACATAGTTGTAACATTCCAGAAAATGTACTTCTCTAGTGAAGAGTCTATTAGGTTTACATAGGCATCCCAATGCCTATTATTGAGTAATATTGGGCATGTTAGAGAATATTGGCTTAAGGGTGTTAGCCAAATTTTATGTATTAACAAGTATCTCGACATAAACTCCAATCCAAGCTTGTTTAGGAATTGTACCTGCAATGAAGACCCTACGCTAAAATTTTTATTTTCATCGCTTATACACATTAGGTACGAGGCATCCAAGTGTCAAGCCTAGGTACCATAGCACATGATCATTTAAAATGATCATGTAGATTAAGCAGTGCCCAAGGACATAGTGAGGATCCTTGGAAAAGAAGTGAACTTCCCAGAGTGCACGGTTAGGAAAGGGCACGGCGATACATGTGTAAGCACATGTTCTACCGGCCGAGAGACCAAGCCCAACCGATTCGGTTAGGGCGGTTAGGGGGCAGGCACGCGTCGGGTCCAGCCACGTGGGGCCGAGCTTCCTAACCAATCCTAGGTTCTAACTAACTTACCTAACTATCTAACTAACCTAGGACTAACAAAAATGAACTAACTAGTGTGCCCAAAATCCTAAGACCTAACCGGGTGACACTAGCCGAGTAGCTAACTAAAGAAACATCCTAGTACCTAACTTAGGATGGTCCAAAGGGGTTGGTTATGGTCCTAATGACTTAGGGGTATTTTAGTAATTACCCTAGGTCACTTAATTAATTAAATTAGCAACTTAATTAATAAATTTAAATGGTCAAACCCGAGACCCTTAAGCAAATTTTCAGAATTTGGCTAAGTCAAATGTTCTCCTATTTTTAGTCAATTTAGAAGGGGCGTTTTGGTAATTTAAGTGGAGGGTCTTTTGGGTAATTCATGGGAAGACTATATATTGATATTAGGTCAATTTTAGACCACTTTTACACGTCCCAAATCATATCAAACGAAATTTCTCTCAATCTCTCAAGAACGCTCTGTTACCTAAACTCCATTGAAGAACAAGAAAAGCTTAAGGGAGAAGATGAAGGTTATGAAGTTTCCAATCAGATTTCGTGGATTCTTCATCTATAAGGTATGGGTTTTTCACTCTTGGGATTCCTTTTCCCAAGAGTTCCTTTCAAGATAAGTTTTCAAGAACTTCAAATACTAGGGTTTTTACTCTACAAAACAGATTTTCTTCCTAACCCTAGATTTATGATTTTCAATGAAAAGTAAACGTTTTCTATATTTTGCACGAATTGTTGAGTAATTGATTGATAATGCTTGAATGTCGTGTGATACATGATCTTTCTCTAAGTGATGGTTTTGAATGGGTTGTTTATGGTATTTGATAATGTGTAAACGTTTGGATTAGAATTAAGACTTGAATAAACCCTTTAACGACCCAGTTACTTTCTCCTACACTATGCATTGATCTTGTACATGATTTGATGAGTTGTTCTTGATTATGCCATTGAGTATTTCACTATGTATGATTATGAATATTGCATGATGAATAAGATTCTAGGAAGCAAGAGGTAAGTCTTCTAAGTGTGATTACTCTTAAATGTTTATGTTAGCCTATAAACTATGATGCTATGTTATGAAAAGTATGTATGATGTTGCTATGACGATATGTTGGCTATGAACATGTTACTTGTGAGATTATGATAAGAATACGAAAACGCAAGTTATGATACTCTCTTGTATGCTTTACACAAGATGATTATGCTATGTAAATCTCACAAACGAAAGGTTACGATGAAAGGAAATTCTCATCTAATCTAAAAGAGCTCATGATCATGTTATACAAGGAGTTAATCTCCTATGACCTATGATATGTTTATGATAAAATAAAACTTAAAAGGTTATTCAAGTAAGGGACTTCAGATAAGCACTGATGAACTATATATAGGAAGTATCCCTTCCCTAGTTGGAAGGTAGGTTCACAATGATTCTCATGAGATTGAGGCTGTCATGTAATGTGGAACTATGGTTCTCTAATACATCTCCTAGTTCTTGAACTATGTTGCCACCATAGGATACTAGCTAGTGGATCCACCTAGAAAGCTATGTCATGTTAGGTTCTACTTTGGCCGGTAGACCACCTTCTTTCGGTGTGGGGTTTCATGACACCGAATTCCATGTTTAGCTCACATGGTCTATGTTGGTTAATGCGAATGTTCTCTCATGTAAAATAAAAGACAAGTAAATGAACGTTGACGAGAGTGACTTGAGAAGTTTGCTTAGTATAGGTAGGGGTATGGGACTCTACCTAGACATTGCACAAGTTGACTCTAAGGGAAGTCCTAGGAGATTGTTCTTATGAATATGATAACATAAAAGATATGATGATTATAATACATGATGTTACTCTTATATGATGTTGGTCATTATGATGAATATGTTATTTGCTTATATTGTTATATGAGGTGATGACTACTTATGTTATAAGTACATGAATCAAGGATTTACTTATGGTCTCTTATATTATCTACTTGGTTGTGTGGGGTTATGGGGCTTCACATGACCATTGCACTTGTAGGTTGGGGATGAGGTCATTCGCAACTGTTTTTTATGTTAGGTAGTAGTATGGAATGCTACCTTAGCCTTGCACAAGTATACTTGGAGGTGGCTTGTGAAGTAGTTCATTTGAGTAAGAAAGACAATGTGTTAAGTATGAACTCTTATATGCTATATAATGCTTTATTATGCTTATGATATTCATGTTATGCTTATGCCTTTATCTCTTATGATTATGTCTATTATTGACTAACCATTTTAGATATCTTATGTTTCGTATGTTAGTTTCCATACTTGGTACATCTCGTAGTAACATATATTTGTGCCTACAAGGACACCACCACTATGTTGTCTTTTATGTTCTTTTTATGTTTAGACTTTTATGGGTTGTGACCATTGACATTTGTACTCATGTTGTCATAGATGGTTTTTGAGACATATGTTAGAAGTTTTATGAAATGATTCTTCATTATGTTTGTAACACTCCAAAAATTCAAGACCTAATCTAGAGCCTAACATGAGTGTCTAAAGGTTTAGATACTGTTTTATGACCTAAAATAATGTTTAGAAGTCATCCGAGAAGTGTTAGAGCCAAGATGTCAAAGGACGTCCATGACATTCTGAAACTAGCCTAATTGAACTAGTTGACGTTGCTATGTTTGGGGATGGTTTCAGAGGGTCAAATGAAGTATGAAACTTTTAAAAATACTTTGTTTAGGTAGAGTGTAGTATACATAGTCCAAACGTCCCATAACAACGCCCCAAGGACCACCCGAAGGGTCAAGGAGGAGCGCCCCAACATGGGTGGGCAGGCTACCTAAGCAGCCTGCGAAAGTCAAGATTCAGTGGGCTGCTGCGCGACACGCAGCCTACACGGACCTCACTGTCCAAAATTTATTTTTGGGAAATAAATGTGTTTTGTCCCCTCGACGCGGAGCCACTTTCCAGATTCGGTAAAATCGTATTTTTTGACATTTAGACTTCACAAAAAGACCAATTTAAGTGAGGGGTGTTTTGGGTAATTTAGGGGGTGATTATATATAGCCTAACGGTCATTTTAAGTCATTTATCACTCACCCAAACCCAAATTCCCAAAACAAAACCCAAAAGCTCTCACATCTCTCTACTTTCTCTCTCCCCAAATCCTCCATTGAAGAAGGAAGAAAGCTCGAAGAAGAAGGTCAATCTATAGTATTTCACTTCAATTTCGTGTATTAATCTTCATTAAGGTATGGGTTCTTCACTCCTGGGATTCCTTTCCCCAAGAGGTCCTCTCAAAGTTGATTTCTGAATTACCCAATTCCATGGGTTTTCCAATTCTTATGGGTTTTCTTCTAAACTTCGAATTGATGATGAATTGTGATTTCCTATGATTAATTGAGTATAGATTGTTGATTAATTGATTTTAATTGATTAAATTTCATGTTGATCATGTTCCCTTCCCCAATTTCCTAAATCTTTGATCTTGGTCATGAATTGATGGGAATTGAAGAATGAATTGATTATTAGACTTGTTTTATTTATTCTGATTCATGTATGGATTGACTAGGGTAATGTGTTGTTGGGATTGGATATAATTCTTGATGAATTCATGATGAACCCTGTTTCCCCTAACTCTAGGTTATGAATTGACGTTAATTGAGATAGTGATGATGCAATTGACCTAGTCTTGTGTTAATTACTATTGATTGATGTTACTACACCTATTGTTGGATGTAATTGGTTGATTGATGGTAAGACCATGATGATGGCTATTGAAGGAGATTGAGTAAGTCTTTATGATCCTAACCTTTACTTCAATTATGATGGCTTATGAGTGATGATGTAGTTCAATTGAAGTATGACTTGTGATTAGCCTAAGTAGGTGTTGGTATGATGATGAATTGACATGTCTTCACTATGTGATTGTGAGATTATGCTTAAGATGAAATGATATAAGGTTGGTTGTGAAGTACCTATGTGCCTTATTATGATATGATGATGATGTTATGCTAATCTCACATATGAGGGTTGTCATGAAAGGATATTCTCATGCAATTCCTGATGAGCTAATTGCAATGACTATACAAGGGATTAGACCATATGACCTACATTAAGCTATGATGATTAATTAAAGACATTTCAAAAGGGACTCTAGCTTAGCACCGAGTGAACTAGAGTGAGGAGTGTCCCTTCCCACATAGGGAAGGTAGGATCACTAATGTACTCTTGAGATTGGAGACTATAATGAATGTAGAATAAAGAGGGTCCCAATAATATCTCCTAGTTCTTGAACTATGTTGCCCCCATAGGAATACTAGCTAGTGGATTCACGTAGTTGCTATGTTAATGTTTTGGTACTACCTTGGCAAGTATTCTGCCTTCCTTCGGTGTAGGGTGCCATGACACCGGATTCCACATTAGCTCATGTGGTCTGTGTCTGTTAGGGAAAGATTTTCCCAAAAGGTAAAATGAAATAAAGTAATTAACTCTAACTACGACAACCTAAGGGGTCTAGCTTAGTCTAGGTAGGGGTATGGGACTCTACCTAAGCATTGCACTAGTTAGACTTGAGGGGAGTCTTAGGAGGATGTTCTTATGTATGATTATGCTTATGATGGTATATGTTATATATGTGATGAACTTGTACATTGTTGATACTATATGTTGATTAGTTCACTTATGAATTTGTGTTGGTTTATATTGTTAAAGTAAGATGATATGTACACCAAATACCATGTTATGTGAAGTAGGATGTTAGTCATGATTTTTGTTGGGTTACTTGATTAAGTAAGGTTATGGGGATTTGCTTGGTCATTGCACTTGTTGACTTGATAGGGGTTCATGGGTAATTATCTTGCCTTGGTTATGTTGGGATGTACTCTTATTCATGCTTGTTAAAGTTATAACTTGATGACTAGGGTGGTCTTGATTATATATGCAAGTATGTTGATATGTTCATTAACTTGACTATGCTTTGTGTTGTTGGTCTTGTGATGTACATTCCTGTTACTTAATGACTATGTCTTATTGATTTGGTATGGTCTTGTTGAATGTGCATAAAGGTTTTTAATGAAAAGTGCATACTTTATGAAATGTCCCTTTTCTTAGTATGATTTCAAAGTATGTGCGCATATGGTCTCATACTTAGTACAAGTGGTGTACTAACCCTATTTCTTCCTTTTCCCCCAACATTTTAGGTTCCGGTAGTTGAAGGGCATTTTTGGAGATGATTTGAAGAAGACTTGGATCTCTTAATCATCCAAGTAGGTTAGGTCCTCACTTTCCGAGGGTGATGCCACTATCGAGCCATGATTTGTTTTTTAGTATTAAGACTCTCATGTTTCTTTCCTTTTTATTTGGATATTAGACATTGTATGACCTATATGTGGTCTTATTGTATTTATGTATGGGCTAGGCCCAATTTGATATACTCTTATTAGATGGTTATGAGATGAGACATGATTTTGATACTATGTTATATCTTATATATCTATGTGCAATAAAAGTAGAAGACTAAATAATCTTCCTATAAGAAAGGTCTATGTATACTCGATATGTACATTATGTGTATGTAGAGGTCTATGTAAACCTCCCCTTAGAAGTAATGAAAAGTTTTAAATTTTCCGCGTTTTTGACCTATGAATGTAATGATGTAAGCGAAGAGGCTAGTCTTAATCCTCAAAGAGGACGACGATGCCCGTTACATCTAGGGGGTAAACCCGGATGTGACAATGTTTTTGAAAAAAGAAAGTTTTAATTTTGTGCTACTTTTCATATATATGCAATGAAAGATATCTAAGGGCTTGTACAAGACCTCCGAGAGGTCAAGTACGCCATGTTACTTCTAGGGGGTGCTCCCCGGTTGTGGCAAACAATGGTATTAAACAATACATCACAACTCAATTAACATCTAAACAAGATCACAAGACCCACATTATAGGCTAAATTGAGAGATTAGGGAGATCATGGGTTCTTTATGGAATTACATTTAAAATCACCTTAAAAACATTGTTTAAACATCAATTCATCCTTAGAGTGTATTTGTAAACCTTTTGACAATTAACCCATGGTTAGATTGAAAATTGGGAATTTTGATCATAGAATCACATTTGAAAATCTTTGATATAACACCTTATATGAAAGTTTATCCAAGGATCAAGGGTTACCATACCTTAATAGAAGAAAAGCCCACGAAAATGTGAAGAAGAAAACACATGGAATCCATCCCCTAGCTTGATCTTGAGCTTGGCCTTCAATGGAGGTTCTAGAGAGAATTCTATTTGAGAGGGAAAGGTTTGATTTGAAGAATAAATTATGAATTGTGTTTTCATGTTTTTAACTAACTTAAAATACCCCAAAATAGGTAATATAACCGTCCATCCTTCAATTGAGATGTGGGTTGAATTTCCCAATTCACCGCTCACTTAGTCGTGTCTTGACTGTGAGTTGCAGGTCCAAACGACAGCCCTTATGACGGGGCGTCGATGGATTGATGGGGACATCTGCACTTCGTGATTTTTGACTGAGGCCCCTCATTTGGGGGCTAATCTCTCACGACTAAGTGTGGAGCCATGCATCCATTTGACGGGGCAGCAACCACTCTACTAGGCTTCAACCAAGGGCGTGGTTTGACATTGTTTTGGCAGCTCTTGCCAACCTTTTGGGTCCTCCTCAAGGACCCTTTGGGTGGTTCTTAGGGAGTCGTGCCCAAACGTTTTGACCCTGAACATGACCATATAGATGTTAGGGTCCTCCCCTATCATTTTAGACACCAAACAACACGTAAAACATACAAAGTCACTAGCACACACACAAGACTGGTTTCCAAATGTCTTGGCCATCCTTTGACGTTTTGACCTCAAACCTCTTCAAACAAACTATACAAGCGGTAAAAATTCTTATAACATGTCAATAACTCCTAAAAAATATTTGAGGCTCCAGATCATCCTAGTTCATCTGAGGGTCCTTACACTTATGACTGGGGGTGCTCTCCGATCATGACAAACTTGGTATCAGAGCATGAGGTTGAATAATCTTAGGAATGATGTCTCACAAAACCACGTCTATGTAGATTCTTGTTCATAATTGTGAAGCGTGCCACTCTTATGAATCAGAAGCTATGTGATGCTAGGAAATTCTCATTTCTTTGGTATTCTTAAGTCGTGCCTCAAGAGTCTTAACTATATGTGTCTTTTTCTTCTAATCATTTTCTTGTGGTTATAGGCTATGACTACTCTTAGGGAAGCCACAAGAAGGGTTTAAGAGGAGATTTCTAATGCGGGAATTCCTCCCCAAGAAAAACAAGCTCCTCCTCAAGAACAAGTTCCTCTAGGTGGCCAAGCTCCAGTTAATCCTCCGGTCATGACGGATGGGAAGATAAGGGTGGCTTTCCTAAACTTGACTCAAGTCATGACTACTCAAGTTCAAGCCATAAGTACTAAAGCTCAATCTATGGTGGCTCAAGCAAACTAGAAAGTTTCACCCCTTATGAATCAAAATGACAGCACCATGGCCTCTCGTTTGAGATACTTCACAAGGATGAATCCTCAAATGTTCTTTGGGTCTAAGGTGAATGAAGATCCTCAAGACTTTTTAGATGAGGTTTATAAGATCTTGTATGCTATAGGGGTGAGTTCAAATGAGAAGGCCAAGCTAGCGGCTTACAAACTCCAGGATGTGGCTCAAACTTGGTACACTCGATGGAAGGACAATAGGCCAATGAGTGTGGGTCCCATAAGTTCGGAAGTCTTTAGGAAGGCATTTCGTTATAGGTTCTTCTCAAGGGAGAAAAGAGAGGCAAAAGTGGAAGAGTTCATCAACCTTCGTCAAGGAGGTATGAGTGTGCAAGAATACTCTTTGAAATTCATCAAGTTGTCCATATATGCTTTTTCTTTGGTGTCTAATCCTAGAGAGGAAATTAGTTGTTTTGTGACGGGTGTGTCCGATGATCTTGTGGAAGAGTGTCGGACTACAATGCTTCATGACAACATTGACCTTTATAGTTTGATGTGCATGCTAAAATAGTTGAGGAGAGTAGTCTTAAGAGGAAAAATAGGTATGCTAAGAGGGAAAGGACCTATGATTAAGGTACTTCTAAGGGTAAGTTTGAAATCCAAGACAAACAAAAGTTTAAGAAGAGATTCTTTAACCAAGTTCCTCCAAATGTCTCAAAGGCTCGAAAGGATAGGGTGTCTAACCCTAGGTCCCAAGGGGGAACAGGTGGTGGTCATCAAATGAGAACCCACAATGTGCCAAATATGGAAAAAAGCATGAGGGTAAATATTTAATGGGAACGGATAATTGTTTTGGTTGTGGAAAAATTGGTCATATGGTTAAAGATTATCCCATGGCCAAGATTCAAGGAAGGGAGAGTAACCAAGCTCAAGCAAATGGTCTTATTTCCGATGCTCCTAAGAAGAACTGTTTATGCTCTCAAATCTAGGCGTGAACAAGAGGATTCTCCCAATGTTGTTACCGGTATATTACAAGTATTTTCCATTAATGTTTATGCATTGCTATATCCCGGTGCCACTTTGTCTTTTGTAACTCCTTTAGTGGCTATGAAGTTTGATGTGCTCCCCAGTGTCTTAGTTGAAACATTTTAGGTTTCTACCCTGGTGGGTGACTCCGTTTTGCTAAGAGAGTCTATAGTACTTTTCCCATATTATTGTCCAATAGCGTTACATTGGTTGACTTGGTAGAACTTGATATGTTGGACTTTGATGTCATAATGGGATGGATTGGTTATATGCTTGTTTTGCTTCAATTGATTGTAGAACAAGGGTAGTTTCCAATTTCCTAATGAACTCGTTTTAGAATGGAAAGGGGAAACTCAATCCCTAGTGGTCAAATTATTTCATGTCTAAAAGCTTGTAAGATAATTTCTAAGGGATGTCTCTATCATATTGTGAGGTTCAAGGACCTTGATTCAGAGGTTCCTCCTTTAGATTCAGTCCTTGTAGTGAAGACTTTCCAAAAGTATTCCCCGATGATTTACCCAAAACTCCTCCTGAAGGAGAAATAGATTTCAGCATAGATTTGATACCGGATACACAACCCATGTCAATTCCTTCTTATCGGATGTCTCCAGCCGAGTTGAAAGAATTGAAGGCTCAACTCAAGGATTTTCTAGACAATGGTTTTATACAACCAAGCATATCTCCATGGGGCACTCCGCTATTATTTGTGAAAAAGAAAGATGGGTCTCTTAGAATGTTAATTGACTACCGACAATTGAACAAGGTCACTATAAAGAATAAGTATCCTCTCCCTAGGATAGATGATTTGTTTGATCAACTCCAAGGTGCGAGTTACTTTTCAAAAATTGACTTAAGGTCGGGTTATCATCAACTTATAGTTAGAGGAATTGACATTCCTAAAACAGCTTTCCGAATAAGATATGGTCATTATGAGTTCCTAGTCATGTCTTTTGGTCTAACTAATGCTCCAGTGGCTTTAATGTACCTTATGAATAGGGTGTTTCAGAATTATGTTAATTCATTTGTAATTGTGTTTATTGTTGATATCTTGGTATATTCCAAGAGTGAGGATGAACACGTGGGTCATTTGAGGATATATTGCAAGTCCTCAAGGAACATCAACTCTTTGCTAAATATAGTAAGTGTAGATTTTTGCTAAGGTTGGTGGCTTTTTCTTTGTCATATTGAATCTATTGCGGGTATTGAGGTTGATCCGAAAAATACGGAGGTGGTTAAGAATTGGCCTAGACCTTCAACTCCCACCAATATTCAAAGTTTCTTGGGCTTAGACATGTATTATAGGAGACTATTTGACTGTTTTGCATCCATCGCTTCTCCATTAACTACCTTAGCCCAAAAGAAAGTTAAGTTTTAATGGACGGAAGCTAATGAGAAATTCCAAAAGTTGAAAGATAAGCTTACCTGCGCTCCGGTTTTAACTCTATCGGAGGATACCGAAGGGTTTGTTGTGTATTGTGATGCTTCTCGAGTAGTTTTGGTTGTGTCCTCATGCAAGATGGTAAGGTGATAGCATATGCCTCTAGGCAACTCAAGGTGCATGAGAAGTACTATCCAACTCATGGTCTTAAATTAGCGGTCGTAGTGTTTGCACTGAATATAGAGACATTATCTATATGGTGTGCATATAGATGTGTTCACCGATCATAAGAGTCTCCAATATGTGTTCACTCAAAAAAGGTTGAATCTCCGACAAAGAAGGTGGTTAGAGCTTTTGAAAGATTATGATATGAGTGTCCTTTACCACCCTGGGAAAGCCAATGTGGTTACGGATGCTTTGAGTCAAATGTCTATGGTAGTGTAGCCCATGTTCCCGATGGTAAGCAAGAGTTAGTAAAAGAAGTGCATTGATTGGCCCGGATGGGTGTTCAAATTTAAGATTCTCCAAAAGTGGGTTTCATGGTTCATCATAACTCCAAATCATCTTTAGTGGTTGAGGTGAAATCTAAGCAACACCTTGATCCTCTATTGATGGAGTTGAAGGAATCGGTTCTTAATAAGTCCAATGAGCCATTCTCCCAAGGGGGAGATGGGGTACTTAGGTACCAAGGTAGGTTGTGTGTGCCAGATGTGGATGACTTAATAGAACAAATTTTGGAAGAGGCTTATAGTTCCCGATATTCCATTCATCCGAGTGGCACCAAAATGTATCGTGATCTTCAAGAGATCTATTGGTGGAATGGTTTGAAGAAGGATATAGCGGAATTTGTCGCCAAATGTCCTATTTCTCAACAAGTCAAGGCCGAATATCAAAGACCGGGAGGTTTAACTCAAGATATAGCTATTCCTACTTGGAAAAAAGAAGATGTTAATATGGATTTTGTTATGGGTTTGCCTCGTACACGAAGTCAATATAATTCAATTTGGGTTATTATTGATAGATTGACCAAATCAGCCCATTTTATTCCCGTCAAAGCTACTTATTCAGTGGAAAAATATGATAAGTTGTATCTTAAAAAGATTGTGAGAATGCATGGAGTTCCTTTATCTATCATTTCGGATAGGGGTACTCAATTTGCTTCTCACTTTTGGAAAGCATTCCAAACTGGGCTTAGTACCAAGGTGAAACTTAATACCACATTTCATCCACAAACGGATGGTCTGGCGGAACGAACCATCCGAACCCTAGAAGATATGTTGAGGGCATGTGTCATTGACTTCAAAGGTAATTAGGATGACCATCTATCTTTGATTGAATTTGCCTGCAATAATAGCTATCATTCAAGTATCGCCATGGACCCTTTTGAGGCCTTTTATGGGAGGAGATGTAGATCTTCGATTGGGTGATTTGAGGTAGGTTAGTTTGCTCTAATAGGTCCCCGAAGAAATCTATGAGGATGTGGAGAAAGTCCGACTCATAAGGGATAGATTGAAGACAGCCCAAAGTCGGCAAAAATCTTATGCCGACAATAAAAAAAGGGAACTTGAGTTTATGGTACGTGACTTGGTCTATTTGAAGATATCACCTATGAAAAGGGTGATGAGGTTTGGCAAAAAGGGGAAACTTAGTCCTCGGCATATGGGGCCATATGAAATTTTAAAACGCATTGGAAGTGTTGCCTTTGAGTTGAAATTATCTATTTAGTTGGCTCTGGTGCATCTAGTGTTCCATGTGTTAATGCTCAAAAAGTGCATAGGTGATACGGTCTCTATCCTTCCTCTAAAAGGTTTAGAAGTTGATGCTAAACTTTCCTATGAAGAGGTCCCGGCTGAGATTTTAGACCGGCAAGTGAAGAAGTTGAGGAATAAGGAAGTAGCTTCCGTAAAGGTTCTTTGGAAGAATCAACTTGTGGAAAATGCTACTTGGGAGGCCGAGACCGATATGATGTCCTCATATCCTCATCGTTTTCCTTCCTCTTCTAGTCAAGGTTGAGGTTAGTAACTTCTCCTAGTTTTGATTTATGAAAGGTCATAAATGTATGTGAATTTCTATGAATTCCCTTCGTTATACATGTTTTTGTGAAAAATCCATGTTTCATGTGTGCCTTGAATTATATGTTCTTCATACTTGATGATACTTGATTATATGATTGGTATAGTTGAGTTATTTGTTATTTCTTGTTGTGAAATTGCTCAAGTGTGAAGTGATTAAATGATTTGTTGAAAATGTTAAGATATATGAGAAGGAGAAGGACATTCCTCCTTGCATAATGTGAAATGATGAAATATGTGCATAATGATGCATTGTTGTGTTTGAGAATGGGGTGAATTTTTCCTCCTTTGTTGTTAAATTATCCTTATATGCATGTGCTGGTTGGGTTGCTAGTCTTGAGTCATGAATTCCAAAGAAAGATGTTAAAGTATCATTCGAGGACGAATGTTCCCCCTCGAAAATCCAATGACCTACACTAGAGCCTCATCTATTAAATAATTTTTAAAATGATGTTTCCATACCTAGACTAAAGTCATAAACTTGATTTAGAAGTATTAGAGCCTAAACGTCAAGGGACGACCATGACGTTCGGAAACTAGTAAACGTCCTTAGGTCTTGTGAAGGTTTGGGAGTGTCTTATGAAGTCTAAAACTTGTAAAAATACTTTAAATAGGTAAAATATTGTTTATAAGGTAAAAACGTCCAGGTACGACCCCCTAACGACCACCCTAGGGGTCCTTGAGGAGGAACCAATTATTGTTCAACAAGATCCACAAGGCAGCAGGCAATTGTACATGCATGAAACCAGTCCACGTCGCGGACTAGGTTCACCAAGGGCCAAAAGGTTTGGTCCGCGTTGCGAACATATCGCAGACTCTACTGTCTTAAAAATTTATTCCGGAAATCTTATGGGAACAGCTCAGCGACGCGAACTTGTTCCCCGACAAAAAGTCTAAAATTTGAAGTCAAGTTTGACTTCTCAAAAAGGTCTAATTAAGTGGGGTCTTTTGGGTATTTTAGTGGAGGGGTATATATTGATTTTACGTCAGTTTTATACCACATTTACCCACCCGAATCAAATCCCCAAAAATCAAGGGTTTTCTCTATAACACCTTAAAAATGAACTAGGTGGAACTACATCCTAACATGTGTGTCATGAGTTTATAAGATCTTAAAATGGTTGATTATATTTTCAAGAGCCAGTGTGTTGAGTTTGGGATTGTTTGGAGGTCAAACGTCCAAGACGTTCGAAAGATAGCCCTGAGACGTGCTTCTATGTTCTAGAGTGCCTTGGCATGTTTTAAATGTTGTTTGTTGTTCAAATTTATAGGGAAGGTTCCTAACATCTATACGAGCGTATTTAGGTTTGTAAATTCCGGGCATGAATCCCCAAGGACAACCATAATGGTCCTTGAGGAGGACCCGAACTTGGGCTTTAAACTGCCTAGGGCAGTCCCAACCAACGACTTTAAACAACGCCCCATAGTCCAGGCGACGCCTCGTCGATGGGGGACGTTACTCCACACTTAGGTGTACGATCTAAGCCCCAAAATACAGGGTCTCTGACACAATCAATGGACTTGCAGGACGAAGTCGTTATTTCATCGATGGTTCGTGGTCTGCAGGCGTCATTAGGGATCTGCAATTCCTGCAGACTCTCGACCAAATGGTAAGGGCATTCAGGGAAATTCACCTAGCTTCTAAATAATAGAATGGTCGGTTACTTAAGGTTTTTTTGGGTATTTTAAGTCACTTAATAAGTCTAGAACCTATATTTGAGTTCATTATTCAAAAAGAAAACCCAAGACCCAAAATAGAATCCTCTAGAACTCCATTGAAGCTTGAAGCAAGGTTGAGACTAGGAGATTGATTTCTCCATTTTAATAATTCATGGATTATCTTCATTAAAGTATGGTGTTTCATCCTTGAACTCTCTTTCTTCAAGGAGTCAAACTTCAAAGGCTTTTTCTAAGACTTCTTAAAACATGAAATCTTCTATTTTGACTTCTAGCCATGGGTTCTTGCATAAAATGATTTGAATCAATTATTTATGTTATAATTGATGTTAATTGAATGATTTTAGATCAAAATTCCTCTGAACCCATGCAATTCATGAAATCCTAATTTTGGCTATAATGTGGGTGACTTGATCATAGCTCTATTGTATTGAATTCTTGTGTAGTTTACTTTGGGCTATTGATTTATGTAAATATCATGTTATAATTGTATATAGGCTGACTTAATTAGATTATGTTCATATCGTATCTTGTTGGATCATTGGTTTGGTTTCATGTTGGATTGGAATTGTGTGTATAGATATTGGTAAGAGCCTTTGGTGAAGTGAATTGATTGAGAAGGCTAAAGATTTGTGGTGTTGATTATGGAATGGTGGTAAGATGACCCAATCTTTCTATATAGTGTAGGATTGCTATTCAATTGTTATAGTTGGTGTGGTCCACTTATTGGTGGCGGTGCTTATGTGTTATAATTGTGAAGAACATGGCCTTGTCGGCATTACTTTATAAATTGTGATGTTATTATGTTGTAGTTTGTATAGGTGATCAATGTCAAGGATTATGTGGTACATGTGTATATGTGAAGTCAAAGCATGAGTTTTTCTAGTTGATGGTATGTGGCTATAGTAGAATATGGTTATGTCTTTATGTGTGTATACTTGATGTTGAAGTATGATTCTCTCTATTTTACTATATGAGACTTATGATGAACTATGTTGATGTTTCTATAGGAGTGGATAGGTTGACTTGTAGTAGACTTAGTTGTCCCTATGTGCTACTTGAATGTTATGGTACATGTGATAAGATGATGATGTGTGTGCCTTGTTTTGGTAGACCTATGTCCCTCTACTTCATACATGAAGTATGTGAATATGAACTCTTCACTTAGTAGGCTTAAGCACCTTTGTCATGTATGTGAATGTATTAGTGAAATATGATCTTGAACATGGTTAAGAGGGTCACTAACTTGGAACCTTCAAACTAGAAAGAAGGTTATGATATCCTTGAAGTTGAAAGTCGTAATGGTATCTTTCTTGTGTGAATGATGGACTTAGTAATAGGTTGGCTGGAATGGCATGAAACCATCTCTAAGGAAGTCATTGATCTATACTTATTGACCATTGAGTGGCAGCCCTGGTGGACCCATCCTTGGTATTGTAATTGAACTTAGTCTATGAGAACATGGCTAGCACCGAGAGAATATGCTTTGGGAGTGGTTCTACTTGAGTTGAGACTAGAGTACAAAAACACCCTTGATATTCCTTAACCATGTGCCTACATGGGATGTGTCCTAGTTCTACCCTTGGCAAGTAGAACACCCTCCATCGGAGTAGGGTAGACTCCGGATTCCATGCCTAGCTAGTATGGTCTATGTCAGTTAATGCATATTCTCATCATGTGGGATGCATTCTAGTATTTGAGAAGGTCTACAACATGTAGGTAGTGGAATGGGACTCTATCTATACATTGCACGAGTAGGCTTTGAAGATGCTAGGATGAGGGTTCCCTAGGTCTTCCAAGACCATTATGTGAAGTCTTCAAAATTTGAATGTCTCTTAAGTGTCTTAGTGACTATTGACCGACATAGTTAATGCGTGTGAATGAAAAGGTACTTATCTAGAGTAGCTTTAAGGATTGATTAGGTAGGCTTGAAGAGGGTGTATGGGCTGTCTCTTCATGTATTACTTAGGTGAGTCTTAGAGTAATTCTAGGTAGGGAGTCTAGTGATGAAATGGGAATAATCTTATCATAGTTAGTCTTATGGATTATTTAGGTGTGCTTGAAGAGGGTGTACGGGCGGTCTCTTCTTGTCTTACTTAAGTAAGTCTTAGGATAACCTTTGGTAGGAGAGGTATATTCTTATATGTTTGAAATGATGTTAATGTTATATTGTGAATTACTTTGAATATTTCTTATATGTGTGTGTGATGACTTGTAAATGGTTTCTTATACTTGTTATGAGGTTTTCTATCAAAAAGAGCATGAAAGCATATTATAACACAAATGTCCTTTTAGCATGGTTTTAATTGCATTTTACCATACTTAGTGCATTCTAATGTACTAATTCCATATATCGTCTTATTTCTAAAGGTGTATGTGGCAAGTGAGGAGGTTATTGGGAGCAAGCTTGGAATTGGCATCCTTTCAAGCAAGTTGTGTATGTCCTCAATTGATTCGAGGACATAGTTATGTTTAGATTTTCTATTCTAAAGACATTGTATTAGACTTTGATATTTTCTATTTTGTTGATATATGGGCTGTGACCCAAGATATTCGTGTGTCTAAGATGGCTACAAAGAGACTTAACTTTTCCTATGTTTTCTACGAAAGAGATTTTGAACTATTGTTCATTTGTTGTGAAAAATTTTAATTCCGCACTATGTTTCATATATACATATGCGATGAATGATATCTAAGGGCGTGTACAAGACCTCTGAGAGGTCGAGTACGTTATGTGGCGACTTGAAGGATGCCCTAGCTTCTAGGGTGTACTTTGGGTCGTGATATTCTCTATACATGGGTCTTCTTTTAAAGCCTAAATTGTGGATCAATTGTGATGAATTATGAGTACTTAGGGTTATTTAAGCATATAATGATGGGTAATTGATGTTGTTTAATTGAAATTCCATAAGACCCATGATCTTCCCTAAATTTCATAAATCTTAGATCTTGTTTGATGAATTGCTTGAAGATGATGAGTATATACATTGATATATTGGTGTTAATTGTATTATTACTTCATGGATTGACTTATATCATGTATTGATTGGGTTTTTTTACCTAATTCTTTAAGAACCCATGAATGTCCCTCTTTTTCTAACCCTAACTCTTGAATTGTATTGATTAAGACTAGAGATGATGTAATTGGGTATGTTCTTGTATAATTGACTATACTATGATGATTATAATTGATTTGATGGATACATATCATTGATATTGGGATGACGTATTGAATGGGCTTCATGGAGGCCATTGGTAAGATCTTCAAGGTCATGACTATATTGTTGTAGTTTTGTTGGTCTATCTTTGGTAATGTTTGTTAATTAAAGTATGAATGATGAAGTTATGAATGCATGAACATGCTATGAATATGATTGTTGTGAGATGATGATAGGTGTGCTATGATGAGGGATTGAAAGTAATTTCTATGTGCATCTTATGGTTATGTTATGATGTAATGTTCTCACATTATGTTGGAGTTGTGATAAAAGGACTTTCTCATCCTATGACCTATGAGCTATGAACATGTTATACGAGGGGTTAAACTCCTAAGACCTATGATATAAATTAATGATAAGGACGACTTAAAGATACTTCAAAAAGGGAATTTATCTTAACACCGAGTGAACTTGACAATCAGAGGCGTCCCTTCCGTAAAGGAAGGTAGGTTCACAAAATGTTCTCATGAGGTGGAAACTACAATGTGAATTAGCATAAAGAGGGTTTCTAGTAACAACCTCCTAGTTCCTTAATTATGTGCCCCCATAGGAAACCTAGCTAGTGAATCCACCTAAATGTTATATGATGTATATAAGCCTTGGCAAGTAGGACACCCTCCTTTCGATGTGAGGGCTTGACACCACATTCCATGTTTAGCTCACATGGTCTAATGTTGGTTATGGAGAAGTTTCCCAAATTTAAATGAACGAAAGTAAGAAGATGAACACTAACTTGGACTAATTAAGAGGTGTTACTTAGTGTAGGTAAGGGTAAGGGATTTTACCTATACATTGCACAAGTGGACCTTGAGAGGAGTTTTAGGGTGGGCTCTTTATGTATAATGATGTATATGACGTTGGTCTTATATGATGTTGGTTTCATTTGATATACATGATGTTAGTCTAAATTGTTATGTATGTGTTGATCACACTTGTTATGATGTTATATGATGTAAAGGTCATGTCTATAATCTCTTTTCTACTTTACTTGGTCTATGTGGGGTTATGGGGCTTCATATACACATTGCACTAGTGGACTAAGATTGGGGTTATGAGTAAGGTCTTGTGATGAATTGATGAAATGGACTCTAAACATGAAATGTTGACTATAGTTTTGTTATGACGATACTCTTGAACATGAATATGAATATGTCTTCTTGTTGTTGTGGTATGGACTTGTCTATGATCTTGGAATGTGCATAAAGTCTTTTAAAGTGAACTTAGCATGTTTATACTAAAATGTCTCTTTGTGCATGTCTTCAAATGTTTTACTTGCATATATCCATACGTACTACATGTGGTTTGTATTAACCCATATCTATTCTATCTCTACAAAAATGTAGGTTCGGGTCATTGAGGTGCTTCAAGGATATTCTAAAAGAAAGTTGGATTGTTTCTAAGTTAGTGAGTCCTCAAGTCCAAGGACGAAGCCTATGAATATAGCTTTTGGTTGTTTTGCTATTAAAGACATTGTTCTATTTTCTATTCAATGACTATGTTGTATTCTCTTATAAGAAATTTTGTAATGATGTAAGGTCTAAGTCCCGTTTCTCTTACTCTTATGTTTAGATGGTCATGTGAGATAGTTATAGATTCTATTTTGATATATGTGAAGTAAAGTTGAACTTCAAAGAAAAGTTTTATTTTTTCTGCTTTTTATATCAATGATGTGATGATGTATGCTAAGGGTTTTTCTAAGGCCTCTAAGAGGACGAAGACGCTGTTTACGACTAGGGGGTTCTCTCCAATCGTGACAGAGTTGAAGCTTAGGAAGTAGAATTATCTCAAAATTTGGGTATGTCTTGTATGTCGAGGACAAGACTCCTTATTGCTAGTTTTCCTTTATTAAAAACATTTGTATAAGACTTGTATCTTTCTTTCAATGTAAGGGTCGTGTCCCTATGATAAAGAGATGTGTCTAAGATGGCTTGTAACGAGACTTAGTTCTTCTTACGTTTTATAAAACAGTTTCTGTTACACCCCAAATTTGATATAGATCAAAATAGAGCCTAACATGTGTATCATGAGCTTATAAGGACTTAAAATGACTAAACATAGTGTTAAGAGTCAGTATATACCGGTTGGAAGTATTTGGAGGTCAAACGTCCAAGAACGTCCAAGACGTCCGGATGGTTTGAGAGTGAAATTGAGTATAGATGGTTCCTATACATATCCTGACATGTAAAGGGTCGAAACTTCCGAGAACGACGCCCCGGGAACCAGCTTAAGGGTCCCCGAGGAGGACCCAAACATAGGACAGTGAAGCTGCCGGGCAGCCTAGATCTGGCAGTGGCTGCGCGATGCGAATCCATCACGTAAAGGCCAATTTCATGGTAGATTTAGGAGAAAGGCCTATACTCTCCTAATGGTAGCTTGATTTGCATGTAAGGTGTAATTCATGGAATAGCTTCAGATTAGTTTCTCATGGTAGCTTAGGGTTGAGGATTCATGCTCCTCTATGTTAGATTGCATCTACATTATTGGTTGATGGTGGTTAGGATGGTTGTATCCTTCCTTTGTTAGCTTGTTTAGTATGATGGTATGCTTTCCATGGTATTAGGTCTATTATGGTAGTATGTTGAGCTTAATATACAAGGCTACAAGATAAGTTAGCTTGGATTAGGTTAGTCTAGAGAAGTACTTAGTATGGACGGTAGTATGGGATGCCTTCTATATATTGCACAAGTATGCCTTGAAGCTAACTATGATATGACCCCTACATTATGTATGTTTAGCTTGGATAGTTCCTTGACAATATGAACTAGGTATATTAGATGACTCCTAAGAAGACATGAACAAGTTAGGGTGATTTCAAGATATGCTTAGTGTGTGAAGTATTATGGGATGCTTCACATGCATTGCACAAGTGTGTTTTGAGATGACTAGGGGCATAGTTCTCATATGGTATGATTGAACTTAGGTCTTAATTATGAAAGTGAACTATGATCAAGTATGACCAAAGAGAGGTACTTAGCTTTTGTAGTAGTATGGGATGCTACCTTAGCCTTGTTCAAGGATACTTGGAGGTGGCTTGTGATGTAGTTCATAATAGTAAGAAAGACAATGAGTTAAGTATGAACTCTTATATGCTTTATGATGCTTTAATATGCTTATGATATTCATGATATGCTTATGTCTTTATCTCTTATGATTATGTCTATTGTTGACTAACCCTTTCGGATATCTTATGTTGGTATGTAGTTTCCATACTTAGTACATATCGTACTAACGCATATTGCCTACATGTTGTCCATGTAGGGTCTTGAGAAGATAGAGTTGCTTGAAGGGTAGAGTTTCAAGGTTTCCGTGAAGAGAAGAAGTGGTGAGTCCTCATAGCTCCGAGTATGAACCTTCACGTTCCTTTATGTTTTCTTTATATTTTAAACTTTATGTGCGCAGCCTTCCAAGTTGTTTCATTCGTGTCAAAGTTAGATGGTTTTTGAGACAATATTATTAGAAATGCTTCCGCTTTTATGGAATACCTTTTGGTTTATGCTTAAATAAAGTTTTTAAATTCCCGCCATTTATGCATGATATTATGTAATAAAGTCAAGTGGCTTGTACAAGACCTCCGAGAGGTCGATTACGCCGTTTTCCGACCCAACGATTGCCCTTATTTCTAGGGGGTACTTGCGGGTCATTACAATTTCCTTATTGACTTTATTGTAAAAAAATTTAATTTTGCACTACTTTTCATACCTAAATGATGAATGAATGCTAAGAGGCTTGTATAAGACCTTTTTGAGGTCGAATACACCGGTTACGACTAGGGGGTGCTCTCGAGTTGTGATAAACTTGGTATCGGAGAATAATGTTATGGAGATAGTCTTAGGGTCCAAAGTCTCACAAGCCACGTCTAGTAGAGTCTTGTTCATTTGTGTGAGTCACAACACATCTATGGGCGAGAGGCTATAGGATGATAGAAGTTACACTTCGTTGATATTCTTGAAGTTGTGCCTTACAGTGTATGTCTATGAGTTCCTAATCCTATTTTTGAGATTTTAGGAACATGAATACGAGAGGGGCTAATGCAAGGAGGGCTCAAGAAGAGAATATGAATGAGGAGGTTCCCCCTCAAGTTCCCCAAGGTCCACAAGCTCCTAATGTGAAATGGGATATGTCTAATGTGGAGATAAGTGTTGCCTTCCAAGCTTTGACCCAACTCAAGATGACTCAAGCTTAAGTCGTCACTACTCAATCTCAAGCCATAACGGCCCAAGCTAACCGAGGGTTGGACCTCAAGTGAACCCAAATGCAAGTACTCCCTCTTCTAGGATCCGAGATTTTATGAGGATGAATCATCCTACTTTTCATGGAACTAAGGTGGATGAGGATCCACAAGGCTTCATTGATAAGGTGTTTAAAGTGGTAGATGCTATGCGAGTAACTTCTAGGGAAAAAGTGGAATTAGTCGCCTATCAACTAAAAGATGAGGCACAAGTGAGGCTTGAACAATGGAGGGATGAGAGACCCATAAGGGCAAGACCGGTAGATTGGGGAGTGTTTAAGACGGCCTTTCTTGATAGGTTTTTCCCCTTAGAGTTGAGGGAGACAAATTTAGTGGAATTCATGAACCTTCGTCAAGGGGGAATGAGTGTGAAGGAATACTCTCTCAAGTTCATCCAACTCTCTAAATATGCCCCAACCTTAGTGGCCAACTCTAGGTCTAGAATGAACAAGTTTGTAATGGGGGTGTCTAGTTTGGTTGAATAAGAGTGTCGTACGGCAATGCTCCATCATGATATGGATATCTCTAGACTCATGTTGTATGACCAGCAAATTGAGGAGACCAAGCTTAGAAAGATGAATAGAGATATGAAGAGGGCTAGGCCGGATGAATAAGGTCGACCTAAGTCTAAGGAGAGGTTTTACAATCAAAATTCCCCCATGGTGAGCAAGGATAGGGTGTCCAACCCAAATTCTCAAGGAGGGAGTGGAGGTGGCTCTACTTTTGAGAGGTCTAGATGTACTACATGTGGAAAACAACATTTGGGTAAGTGTCTTGCCGGTATGGATGGGTGTTTTGGGTGGGGAAAGAAGGGCCATAAGATGAGAGATTTCCCACCACTTGCAACAAAAGGTAAGTAGACCAACCAAGCTCCTCATGATGGTCCGAATCCTAATGCTCAAAAGAAGAACTATTTTTATGTGCTACAAGCTAACAAAGGAGCTAATCCGGAATAAAGGCCCCGATGAGTTATGGTTTCTTATGGTTGTATTAAATTGCTTTTAGATGGGTTTACCCCAAGTGGGGGAGAATGAGTTGAGTAGTAAAGTGGTTGATATCCTTATCTTTTCCTTCTATTCTAAGTCAAGTTTGAGACTAAGAAATTCTTAGTAGATTTGACTTATTTTGGAGTCTTGCATAAGATGAAGAGTTGCATGTCTCCTTGTGTTATGAGTGCCTTTTATTATAATTTGTTTTGCATGCTCTTGATGATGTTATAATAAAATTAGTAATTTTTCTATCTACTTCTCATGTTAATGTGCATCTAGTGAAATTGCTTATTTGCCTCATGAGTTGTCATATTGATTATGCCTATCTGTGATTTGAAAGTTATTGCATATTAGGCCTTAGGATGAAATGAGGAGCATTTCTAAAGTTAGAGAAGGTATTTCCTCCATGTTCCAATGAAAATGATAAAGTATGTGCGCACTATGAATTGTGGATATCGTTCCTAATTGCTTGTGTTTCCTAGAGTGGATAATGATGAGAAGTTGGTGTTCCTTGTAAGTTTGGTGCATTAACTATGACGTTGTATTTATGATGATGTGTGTTGTGAGCTGCAAGTTGAGTCATTTAGTCCTTGGAAGTGTTTTAGTGTCATTCGAGGACAAATGTTTTCCAAGTAGAGGGGGGGTATTGAAACGCCCTTAAAATTAACTAGGATAAACTAGAGCCTTAAAATGAGTTTATTGAGTTAATAACTGGATAAATTAATGAGAAATACTATCCAAGAGCAGGTTTAAGTGGTTTTGAATTCAAACGTCAAGGAACGACCAAGACGTTCGCAAACTAGTCTTTTGTGTACTAGTGTGTTCTAGTGTGTTGCTCATGTTTTGGTGTGCCGTTTGGAGTCTAAAATGACTTGAGGAGAACCTAGAATCTAGATGTTCATGTGTAGGATAAAAACGACTGGGTACGACTCCCCAAGGACCACCCTAAGGGTCCTTGAGGAGGACCCAAACATTTGGCAAAAAGCTGTCAAAAACAGCACCATTGACGGATCCAATCGACGGACCGTCAATGGGATCCGTCAATTAGCACTTAGAATTCTGGAGCTTAGCTCCATTTGACCCCTCTCAGTCACCATTGACAGACTTCTAGGACGGGGCATCAATTGATTGATGGTCCGTCAATGGTGGCTGTCAATGGTCACCTACAAACTGTCCAAAGTCTCGGCCAAGCCAAGGGTGGTTTGGTAAATTCCACCCTTGGCCAATTAAATATGGTACAATTATTTTTAAATTTTTTTAGGTATTTTAAGTATATTAAAACAATTAAACCCTCACTTAGACTCAAACACCCAAATCAAATTCTTCCCTCCCAAAGAGATTCTCTCAAGAACACCATTAAAGGTCATGTCAAATTCAAGCTAGGGGAAGGGGTTTCAAGTGATTTCTTATTCAATTCCCATGGGATTCTCAATACTAAGTTATGGTTATCCTTCATTCTTGAATAACCTCTCATTCAAGGAGTTCAATTCAAAGGTTTTCAAAAGTGAATCATTAATCAATTTTCCCAATTTCTATTCTATGTATGGGTTCATTGTTAAAATGTTTTCTAAGTCATGATATTGATGTAATAATGTTGAATAAATGTTTTTAAGATGATTTTAATGCAATTCCTTGAACAACCTATCTTTTGTCCAAATCTACTAAATTGGCTTACGAAGTGGGTTTTGTGACTATGGTTTCATGTTGATAGAATTGCACCTAAATTGAGTAGTATTGTTGGTTCCTATTGTTATATATTTATCCATGCCTAATTATGATGAATTGTTGGAAAATTGAGAAAGGGTGATCATGGCTTGGATGAAGGGTAAGTTGACCTAAATTGTTCTAGTTCTTATTGAATTGCTCTTGTGTGGTATGGTCCACTGATGGTGGTGGTGTTTAGCTATTGTATATGAATATGTATGTGTATTGTGATTATGACCTTGAGGGAATTGAATGTTAGGTAAAGAGATGTTATGATGCCTATGTATAAAGATGTATTATGGAGTTATGCATGTGATTCTTGAATATAGTATGAGTATTGGAGTATAATGTGAATGTGAAGTATGTTGTGTGTGGATTATGATGAATGTAGTATCATCATGTTTAGAAGACAATGTCATGAATGATGGTGGTTATGTGAAAGGCTTTCTCACATATACACATACATGAAAGAATGTATGAAGCTAATGAAAATGTAATGAAGGTGGATCTATTGAAAGGTTTTCTCAATAAAACTCTAATGAATGAATGGGGGTGTTGGGATGGACACTTTCCCGTGAGCATAGGTGGAGTGTCTAGAAGCAATCTCAATATTCCTAAGAGCTATACAATGAATGAATGATAGGTCGGGATAAGTATTCTTTACGTGAGTAGAGGTAGAGTACTTAGTAGCAATCTCTTAACCTATAGTTAATGAACGTAATGAAAGTATAATACTCCTAGAGGACCAGCTAATCAAATTGTGACTAATAAAAAAGATGTAGAAACTCTGTCTATGATGTCACCACTTCAATTTACTTCAAAGAATGCATGTAAATTTCATTAATTAATCTAAGTAAAACAAATGCCAAGTTGAATGGTCACACACAGATATTGAAGGACACAATTCACAACATTCCAGTGAAGGTCTGATTGTGCTTGCATGAATTGATACACACATACGCTACTCCAAACACTATTTCAATGCCCCAAAAAGTTTAACCAACGAAAACTATCAATTTTTAGTGATAATGAAATTATAACTTAAAATATATGATTTACGAAATATTATAGTGGAAGACCAATCCTAACAAACTCTTCTTACAAATTCTAAAATTGTCTAGATTAAAGTACTTCTAAAAGAGCCTCCAAGCCAAATCATATTATTGAGGGTGTTTTGAAAATACTAGGGGCATACAAAACCAAAATAAATAGAATCAACCCGAAAACTGAGACAAAATGAATAAAAAACTAATGGTTTGGTTTGACTTTCATTGGCATTGGTAAAAAAATTTAATTATACTTGGGTTGGTTTGATTTTAAATTTTTTTTAAAAAGTCAATCCATGACCAAACAAACATGAAATAGGAGAGATGCTTCTGGCAATGTGAAGCTTAAAGAAATTTTGGATGCAGTCCCTATTTTAATTTTGTGGTTTCTTTGGAAAAGAAGAAACACTATTCTACATGAGGGTTTTATCCTTATGAAAAGGTTATTCATGAGATTAATAATACTATTCATAAATTCAAAATTAACAAATTCCCATTTTTCTCAAAACTTACCAAGAACCTGGACTGCCATCCTGAATGTTCTGGAAAATTGGGAGCCTAGGTTTAGACACAAAATTGTGCTTTGGATGCATCCTCCTGATGGATGGTATAAATGCAATACCGATGGTGCTTCTAAGGGTAATACTGGCCCTAGTTCGGCTGCATTTTGTGTGAGAAATTGTTTCGGAGACATAGTGATGGCGAAAAAGAGAAGAATACTAAATTCCACTAGTCTTGTAGCAGAAGTTGTAGCAAAAAAAAAAGGCATTCAGTTCTGTATTGACGGAAATCTATTACCCCTTAAAGTAGAAACAGATTCTCACACTATGATTCAACCTTTGGAGGAGAGATGGGAGGTCCCTTGGAGTGTTGTTATGGAAGTTGAGGCTATTAAAAGAATGAGGGAAGGTATCCCTATTCATATTAAACACACTCTAAGGGAAGGCACACAATGGCTGATTTCTTTGCTAATATGACTGTTAATTTTGCAAGTACTTACATGGTGGAAAATTCTAAGGATATTCCAGCAATTGCAAAGAAAATACTTAACATGGATAAAATAAACATGCCTTTTTTGAGGATGATACAACTGGACAACTGATTAGCATATTCACAGGTTTTCAATAATGTAGTCAGCAACTACTAGAACTGATGAAGAGTTTGGTATCTACAATTTTGCTTGAAGTGATTTCAGAAAGCCTAATTACTATGCCACCTGGTGAGAGTTTAGGGTGTACAATGGTTAATAGACTTAGGGAAAGTAGTGGGCATGTCTCTTTTATATTTTTGTTGCAAGTCTGTGATTATCTTGTAGTATCAAATTTAGGGAAACAAGTTGCTAGATGGTCGTTGACTTTGTTTCCGATAAATCCTTTAGATGTGTGGTATTAACCTCTTTGAGGTTCATTCTGTCAAGAGCTGAGTTAGAAGCAGATTCAATGCCATATATAGTGACTTATTATCAGGTAAGAATAAGAAGTAATATAGTAGTAAATTAGCAGATAATCTAGAACCTAGAATTAATCTTTTGATGTGTGGTATTAGCCTCTTTGAGGTTCATTCTATAGAAGATTAATAATAGGGAAAAGATTAGATGCGAGATGATTACATGTTACGACATTATTTTCCTTACACAGTGGAGACTTGTAATTCATCTCAACTTAACAGATTCCAATGTAAGATATAGTAACTTGGGGAATAAGTAAAGAAGAACAATGACTAATTACCTTGAGCAGCAGTCTCCATCCTTCATCGATTAGACCCGAAATCTCGAGACAAGACAAGAACCCAGCTGCTAGATCAAATATTAAGTGAGTTTTTTCGTATGGAAGAAAATGCACTTAGCTAGAGGTATTACACTTAGAGAACAACGAGATGAGCATCTTCTCCTCACCACCCTACAACTGCAGAACTATTCAAGAAGTGGAGAGGAGGATGAGTCCACCGAAAAGTTGCCGCCGATCTCAAGTGGTAGATGCGAGAAGTTCCATTCCAAACATCATTTTCCCTTTTCCTATTAAGGCAGATGCCTATTTTGGTTTTCTGTTTTGTTATTTATTTATTATGTTGTTTTCTCTTTGTTGGACCTGGCATGTTGTACTTAATTTTATTTTATTAGAGGAGGCCTTTGAGCCTCCAACTTTAAATTTTTTTTAAAAAAAAAAAAAGAGAACATGAAATTATATATATATTTTTTAAATTTATTTTATACATTAAAGTGTTTACTTTGATATAATTTCTCAATATAACTTAATTTTTTTCATAATAGTCATAATATATATATATACTGAAAAGCACAATTAAGCTACTAAGTCAAGCTAAAAAATCATAGAGTAGCTCATTAAATCTTGAATCACGTGAGAAAAATCTTTCATCAAACCATGATTCCTTAACATGTGAGAAAATCCTTCCCAATTTCATTGATGTTCACCTTAAAGCAACCTAGATCATAAAATCTTTATTTTTATAAATCATGCATAAGTTCATGAAAAATATCATTCATAGAATCATAATTTTTCTTTAAATTCATATAAATTAGGTTTCATGGTCAAAATCATAATCAATGCATGAGTTCATATGTAATTAATTGGAAAGCATGAAATTAAGTCAAAACAATTATAATATCATCAAAATCAAGCAGTTGAATTTATACAAATGAACCCATGAACAATTGAATGAAAATTCAACAAATTTAGGAAATATAAATTGGAGAATTTCAAAAATCTTAGAGACTCAATGGGTGAATGGAACTCATTGATTTAATCCTTAGATACCTTCATATCGAAATCCACAAGAAATTGACAAATAAACCTTAGAAATTCCTTAAGAGCCTTGGAGAGAACTGTTGAGAGGACTTTGGAAATTTTGGGGGAACGAAGGAGAAGTGATAATTTAAGGACTAAAATCAATTATATGGGCTTATTTATAGGGAAACCTATGTGGTATTAGAATTAGGTGCATAGGGAAAGATCAAAACAGCCTTTAAAATAACTGTCGGTCAGTCCTACGGTAACAACCTACGGATCGTATTGATCAACCATAGTTCAACTGACTGGGACATAAATCTAGAGAAAAACCTACGACTCCTTTCTACGGGCCGTCAAAATTCCTAAGTTATGTAGACACCATTCGTAGACCTCAACTTTTAGCTCAAAATTTCACTAAATTTGGAACCTTTCTATGGGATGCTTCTACGGTATGCAGTTCATTCGACAAACTATCCTAATTAGTCTATCTACGAACCATAGACTGGTCTCGTGGAATTAAATTAGTAGCACTCTTTGGCCTTCTTTCCTTTTTTTCTGAATTTCTAGGTGTTACAGAGTTACTACAATCATTCAATAAAGAGTTTTTCACATTTCCACCCACTTTTTACGAAAATAACTCGACTAAAAGTACAAATAACAATCAATTAGGCTAAGTCTAGACCTCATTTCTCATGTGATCGACTCAAACCTCTGTTAGATTCTTTATATTAACACTAACATCTTACACTTTTTTAGGGAGGTGTAATTTGGGCGCATCACTCTCAACGCCAAAATTCAAAAGTACCCAAAAACACCCAAAAGAGAACAACTAGAATGAATTCAGGAAGGTTTCTATTTATTTGGCAGTTAACATTTTCTTTTTCTTTTTTAATTTTAGTTCCGTTGAATTTATTTGGACCGGTCACTTTTGGGCTGAATCATGATTTTTTACTTTATTTTTCAATAAAAAGTCCCTTGTGGAACCAAGTTAAGTTTTTTTAGGAAAGTATTAGAGAACTATTTGAGAAAAATTGCATGGATATTTAATATTTTTAATTTTTATTTTTTTATGTTAATTTCTCCATGTTGGTAAAAAAATTCATATTATCTTTTATAATTGCATATGGATAATTACATAATTGATACATAACATCATGTAAAATCAACTTTCTGTCATGTTCATACATTTCTGTGTACATGATACATCATAGTGTTGTGTTAAAATATATAATTATGTATCTAATTTAACAATACTAATACATAACTGTCTTCATTTTAAGTATGCAATCTTTTTAGAATATTTGTTTAGTTTGTGATAAATATGTTCACTATCAATTCTATATATGATATAGAGATACATAATAATTGTTTATGCTCCAACTATGTATTAAATGTATTTAAATATGTCTCAAAAACACAGTAATTATCCATATATTTGATACATAATAATTTGCATAAGTCATATTATGTATCAGATACATAACATTATGTTTTAAGTCGATTATGTATTAGATGAGTTTAGATATGTATTATGTTACACATAAACAATTTATTAAACATAGTATATATCAAAATCAACTAAACTTAGAATATATAATATTAATATAGCATAGGTACTTAAAACAAAGATGAACACACACACACACATATAATACTCTCATCAAACGTATAAAGTTTTTTAAAATATTAGGACAATTATATGAAATTTATCTCAATAGTGCATTATATAAATATACACATACGTAAAAATCAAATAACTATATTCAGCTGATAGATCAATGTCATCTAAAAATGAATATATCACTTCCCTTGAAAAAGAAAGTACAAGACTGTGTGTCGTGACTTTCTTGTCCAAAACAATTTGTACTCATAATGAGCTTTTCGCTTGAGTTCTTTTCAATTATCCTTTTGTATTTTTATGGCAAGACAAATTTTTCTAAAGTTTATTTTGGCATAGAACAATTTCCTTATCTGACATTGGAATCATTGAAACTTCAGATATTTTTGCTAATGCTTCCGGATTGTAGTAATTAGACCGGTACAGATGCATATATGTAACATTCTGGCTTTTCGAAATAACAATTGTGTATGGACAAGGTATCTCCTCAATTTAAAATCATTCATGGTTGCATATTTTCTTTCAAGGCAAATAATGTATCTTCTTCTAGATTATAATTAGAATACATATATTCATATAAAACAAAAGCCTTTTTGCCATAATCATCTTGGAAATATACGTTAAACTTAGACGACATTCTTAAAGTATCATTCTTAGCGGAAAACATTCTTTAAGTATTTAAAAGTGAACAATTTTCATCCTTCTACTTGAATTTATAAAAAAACTAACAGATCCCAAAAAAAATCAAGTCATCCCTTCATAAATATTATTCTTAGATACGCCAAAAGTACTATTGTGAACTATATCGATAATTGAGTTTAACATTATTGAAAATCTTTTAATTAGGGAGTTTTTTATTTATATTTCATGTAATTTGAGGTTAAAAATATTACTTTTTGAAATATGTTTTTTCTCAATTGAATATGCTAGACACGATATTTGTTGGGGACTTCTCTAATAATATAGAATGAAATTCAAATATAAGACACAATCAATATTTTGATTACTTCTGTATCAGATTGACCCAAATATTTATTGATCTAAATACAGTTTTACTTTGAAAAAGGTAAAGATAATTAAGCTCCAACTATTTTTCATTATCCAATGAGAAAAGAGCATATCATGTATCCTTACTCCTTCCAACATCATTTGTTTTGTAAGCAACGTTGTCTAAGATTTTTAATATTTTTTTCGGGAAATTCTTATAGGAGATATGAAATTATGCAGGAAAACTTTTGTTGATAGTCATGTGAACTGCTTTGTTTTCATAGGATTTTCTTTAGTTTTTTGACGATATCCAACAGAAGGATGAAAATTGTTAACTTTCAAATACTTAGATTACAGTTTTTTGTCGAAAATGATATTTTAAGGATGTAGTTTAGGTTTACGGTACGGTTTAAGATGATTTTGGCCAAATACTCGATAAAGCAACAACCTGGCAACATTAAGATAGTAAGTTATCAAATTAAATTTTTTGGATGTATCAAGCACATCCCATCAAACGGTTAAACGATATATTAGTTAACTGTGTTTCTATACTTTATATCAGATAGAAATATGTTATCACCCATAATTTAACAATGAAAAATATACAGTAAAATCTCACTAAATTAATACTCGGTAAATTAATAATCTATCTAAGATAATATTATTCTTTGGCCTCGACCTCGGTCAATGAAAAAATCAGCGATTTCGATAAGATAATAAGATAATACATTTTTGTGTGAATTCAGTAAATAAGATACATAATTTTGTAAGATACAATAATCTTATTGTGCTCATTGTACTTTGTGTATAATAAATTTATTTTGCTTATATGAATTAAATAAAATCATCCATAAATTAGTAAGATACAATAATTTTCATGTCATGAAATTTAATCTTTACTGAATCTAAAAATACTATATAAATTAATAAATATTAATTTATCAATTGAATAATATCTCTACAAAATAATAATATTGTGTTGTTCCACCTTGGAGTATCAATGGTACGGTTCAATCAGCTACTTTTTAAAAATTATATCATCTCAATATTTTGGTTATTTTATAATATAAATTCAAAATTAGATTTTTTTAACCATCCCAATCAGTGTTTTAAAAGGTGGGGGCGTGAGGCGAGGCATTTTATACAGTACGGGGCGAGGCGTAAGCCCTGAGACACGGGGCGTAAGTCCCATGGATCAACGGGGCGTACTCTCATGTATATTCAATTTTACAGTTTTATTACTAATTGAATTTCATTCAATGATTTTACATATAATTTTTTATTAAAAACCTATAATATATAGAAATTATATTATGATTTTTATTTGCGATAAGTATTGATAACCTATAATAAAGAAAAAAGTATCATAATTACTATTTGAGAAATATCATTACACCAATAACAATAAAATATGACTATACAAGTATAAATAATCGAATATCTTAACTTTCGAATAATAAAAGAATCATTATTTCTAAAAATATATATATATCATACTATACAATTTATCCCCACCCCACCCAAAGACCTAAAAGAAAATAATCAATAAACTTGCAAGTATTATAGTATAAACATCACTGTTTCATGAATAAAAATAAAACTACTTTCAAATAATTAAATAAAATATGATAATTTTGAGACATATGACGAAACCATGAAGACCAATGATAAGTGAACAAGTAAAATTTCGCTACATATTTTTAAGAAAAATGTTACGTAATATATAATTATCTTCATAGTGTTACCAAATAGTAAATATGTGATACAACATTTGTTGTTTAGGTTACTTTCAATCTTGTTATCTTTATAGATTAAAAAGTTGTGTATCAATCATTTATTCAAGAATTATGAGGGTCAACAATGTTAATTAAAGATTTAACACATAATTTGTGTAAGATCTGATAGGCGAGTCTCGAGCGTTGGGCGTTGGGCGTGCTTAGGGCGTATAGTCGGGCGCTTAGGGCGTAAGTCTTGTACAACTAAGTCCCAAACTTGAATCTCAAGGCGTTTTGCTAGAGCCCCGCCCCAGGGCGAGCCCCGAGGCGAGTCCCAGAAGAGTCTTTTAAAACACTGATCCCAATCATACCGGTTTCTCTTCTCTATCGATACGGTTCGCTTAATTTTTGTTTTTTTAAGTTTTTTTTTAAATATTACTTTAACACATACTACTATTAAAATATTTCTTTCGCAAATATAAATTTGAAGAAGCACTTTAATTCTTCATCAAGAAGACAATAATGTAAAACATTGTTGCCGTTTTGTTTGAACTTAAGCATTTAATAGGAGTGTTTCCATAGGTTTTGTTGTATTGTTTGATAGAGTATCTATTAAAATATCTTTTAATATTAAACTTAATTAAGTAAAGGTTAAATTAAAGAGCAAAGGCACAAAGTTGTCTAGTCAATAGAAGCCTAGGGCCTACATCATATTTATATTCAAAAAATATTATAAAATATATTTTATATCAAAATTAATTATTGTTTATATATAAAAAAATATATTTAAAGGTTATTTAATTCAATTCTGAAATTTTTGTAATTTTTTCATTAATTGAAAAGACCATCTCAATTGTTCGGGACAGTTATACACTTGAATAAAAGTCTACGATTTTATTGAAAAAATAACATAAATCAATTTGGTTTGGTTTGGCTAGGTATAGTCAGTTCAGTTGATTTTTCATATTCTTTTGACATCCACCTATAATAATTTAGTGAGGTTTTATTGTATCTATAGTTATGCATATTTTTTAGAATATAAATATGATCTGATACATATCTTCATTCTCGAACTTTTTTTGATGTACTCACACCAACAATATCTTTAAATTTTCTATTTAATATATTCTTTGAGACGAGGCTATTCTCTATTTTTGTCATTCCTAGCACCAAATAGAATTCTAGCCTTTTCGAAGAAGTCTAATATAAGTAGTTGTCATACCTCAACAAGACATCCATAAATACATTTCACGATGTTAGAAGTTATCATACGTCCTCACTTTGCGATTGCGTGAACTCTTAAGTGCTTTACATACTGAACACTTTCAAGGTACTCTGTCACCCTGTGATCAACTTTATCTACTTTAGTCATTAGTTTTTCAAAATTTTCTTTTCTGCAAGTCTATAACATTGAGTAGTACAAGTCACTTAGGATAGTTATGCTCCTCCTATAGTTTGTGCAAACATTTTTCCAAACATGCTACATGCATGCATAATGAGGAACATTGAGAAACACACCGCTTACACTTTTGATTATATTTTTATTTTTATCTGCTACAACACACATATTTTTCGCTCTCCCAGAAGAATTTTTAAGTTTTTGGAAGAACTATGACCATGTACAATCATTTTCTGTGTCAACAACTCCATAATTAGACAATATGCAACCTAAACAGAAAACTCAAAACTCACCGAAATAATTTATAATTATGATTTTTGATAAATAACCAATGTATCAAATAAATATACATAGATTTATGATTTTAGAAAACATGATTAATACACATAAATAGATGCAATAATTACAAAAATATTTGTATCCCATCTAGTTTTCTTGATGATATGTAAGCTTCATTGATAATAACTATCGATTTGCAGTATTCCAACCCCTTCACTAATGATCGTAATGCTATATCCATTCATAAATTTTTTCCTTAACACTTCTATTGTACAGTCCTTAGCATGCCACACTTTTTGATACATAATATAGGAAACTTTAACATCAGCAATTATGTCATTTGAAGTGTAAATTCTCTTATGGTTAATAAATTTTGGAGTAGTGACATCACTAACAAAGACCACCATAACTTTAACTTTGTTGAATATCCTGTCACATCCCGAGACCACACCCTAGAAGATATGACACTCTCGTAGTGCAACCGGTGTACTTGAACTCTCGGAGGTCTTGTACAAGCCCTTCCGTATCGTTCATCGCATATAAACATATGAAAAGTAGTGCGGAATTAAAACTTTTCACAAACATTCTATAAGTCTTTAAAAACTCTTTCATATAAAACTCATAGGAAATACTAAGTCTCATTTCATCAAATCTTAGACACAAGAATACTTTGGTGCACAGCCCATACACAATAGAAATATGTACTACTAAGTCTATTACAATACTTCGATAAAGGAAATAAAAGACATCTATGCCCTCGAGTCAAATAAGGACATACTTCAACTTCACTTGAATGATGCTACGATCCAAGTCTTGCTTCCCAAATGATCCTAACCTACCAACCACTATAGAGATAGATAAAAGCATGGAATTAGTACAAACACATGTACTAAGTATGGCATAATGCATAAAATCATGAAAACGGATATTTATTAGAAATATGCATCTTTTTCATTTAAATATCATATCATAATCATAAGAATAACATTTAACACCTTAGAAACACATAAGATAACATTTAAGCAATTTATAACATTTTTATGAACATTCTAGTGAAACCATGTCACTTTACAGTGACTCTGAAGCCTATCAACTTCACTTTGGATACTCTCTAGCATGCAATTCCCTCACTAAAAGTTATCCTAAGACTCACTTAAGTAAGACAAAGAGACACCGGCCATACACCCTCTCTAGGCACACCTAAATGATCCTTAAGAACATCTATAATGAGATCAACATACACCTACAAGACATCACACATATTAACATGAGATCCTTCTACCAAAGGTGATTCTAAGTCTCACTTGAGTGAATTGTGAAGCGACCGCCCATACAATCCCTTACACACACACTTAAGAGATCACATAGACTACCTAAGATAGAATAATTCTCACTTAATACATCAACACATAGATGATATGACATTCTCCTTCCGAAGGTTATCAAAAGACTTACTTAAGTAAATCAAGAAGATAACGTCCATGATTGACCTCTTCAAGATAACCTAAGTAATCCTTAAGACTACCTAAGGCTTAGAGCATGTCCACATAATCAACCATCTTCCCTAACTAGAGTCATTCTTAAGACTTATCTAGGTAAGATACGAAGTGACCATTCATATGCCCCCTTCACACCTTAACTAGACAAACCTTAACTACTCTAGATAAGTACTTATTCAATTAACATACTTTCTTAACTTAAGTCATTACATTCATTAGTTCATTTAAGACATATTCATCACATAAGGACATTCAAGTAATGGTCTTGGAGAATACCTAGGGACTCTAACTAACACCTTCAAATCCTATTGTGCAATGTCTAGATAGCATCCCATACCACCACCTAAACTTCGTAGAACTTCTCTAATGCTAGTAGGTATCCCATATGACGAGAATAGGCAATAACCAACATAGACCATGATAGCTAGACATGGAATCCGGAGTTCTAACCTACTCCGATGAGGGTGTTCTACTTGCCAAGGGTAGAACTAGGACACATCCCATGTAGGCACATGGTTAAAGAATATGAAGGGCTTTTATGCACTCTACTCTCATACTCAAGTAGAGCTACATTATAATCTAGTCTCCTTCTCAAGTAGAGCTACTTCCCATAACATAATCACTCGGTGCTAGCCTTTGTTCTCGTAGAGTAATTGACATTAAAGGTTTATACAAAGGGGTTCCATATCTAGTTCATAAACCAATCACATTCACCCTACCAAAGAGGTCCACTAGGGCTACCTTAAAATGGGGAGATAGATAGCTCATTATGACTTTCCTAAGGATGATATGATGTTTTTCCAGCCAATCAACCCTAAGTCCACCATTCCCTTACATGAAGGATACCATTACGGCTCTCGACTTCAACGTTCATAACCTTACCACTAGGTTTAAGGTTCCACGTACATGACCTTCCTAATATCATTTAAGGTCTCACATATCATTCATTCCTATATGTCAAGGGTGCACTAAGCCTACCTAGTCAAGACATCTCGTATTCACATATCATTCATACATGTATCAAGTAAGGGACACAAGTCTACCAAACAAGACACAACATTATTTACTCTATCACATATAGCATATCATTCTTTGAAGCACTTAGGAATGACCCTTATCATCTTTATGTCATCCTATACATTACCATATCATCATCAATATAACCATCACAACTTATATAATCAAGTAGGAACAATCATGCATCAACATCTAAGACTACACATATAAGCACATAGTTATAGTCTAACATGATCTCCTAATATACATAGAAGGAACACATACTTTCACATTACTTCACATGTAGATAGATATGCTCATACTTCACATAAATCAACTACACAAATCATCATAATACTTCAAGTAGTTGCCGACAAGGCTATGATCATCATAGTACATAAAGTAACGCCGACAAGGCCACATCAATTGCAAGTAAAGCATATAGCACTGCCACCATAAGTGGACCATACCAATCACAACATACTTGAAGTCTAATTAACATAAAATAAAGAGAATTAGGGAAGCGTACCACCAATCCGTTCTCACCACTTCAATCCATAGCTAAATCATCCAATTCAATATCATAAGGCCCTTACCCATGGCCATAACCAATAATTCAATACATAAACTATGATATTCAATGAAACTAGGTCAATTCAATATATATTTATCAATCTAAGGCAACCTAGATATCAATTCAATAAAATTATTATATCAATCAATAGCCCATAGGAAACTACACTAGAATTCATAAGCATTAAGTCCAAATCACTTAACCCATAAAGTAATCAAAAATTAGGGTTCATCAATTACATGGGTTCATAGGTTAACTGAGTTAAAATCATATAATTAACAACAATTCAATCAATATACAATGCTTTAAAACCTTTAATGCAAGAACCCATGGATAGATCATGAAATTGGACAATTCATCTTTGAAAACTTTAGAAAACTTCTTTGAAAGTTGGGCTCCTTGATGAATAGAGTTTCAAGGATCAAAAATCATACCTTAATAAAGCTAATCCTCCAATTTGATGAAGAATCTCCACTCAATTCTCCAATCGAAGCCCTTCCTTGAGTTTTGGCTCCAATAGTGTTCTAGAAAATTTCTAAGGGAATTTGGGTTTTGATTTTGAAGAATAAAATCTTCTAAGTGTTAAAGGCTTATAAACATGTTCAGAATACCCAAAATACCCTTAATTACCGCCCTTTCTTTTATTTGGACGTGGAGAGAATTTACAACTTCACCCCTAACTTAACAGTGAAGTTGCGCACAGGAGATAGACCATCGACAGACACCACATACGGGGCGTCGACCAGGCCACTAGCCGTCGTTTGCCATCCGTAGGTGGGACTGCCTTAGGCAGTTTTGGCCACCAACATGGGTCCTTCCTCAAGGACCCTTGGATGGTCGTTGGGGATGTTTGCCCATACGTTTTCAACCCCAACATGTTCGTATACAATTTTAGGGCCTCTCACATGAATTTCATCCAAAACGAACACGTAAAACTCGATGAAACATGCACAGACACACAAGGTCATTTCAAGGCAAACCTTTCGAATGTCATGGACGTTCTTGGACGTTTGACCTCCAAACTTCACGAAACTTGACGCACTGCCTATAAACACTATAATAACTCATACAATGACCTCATTAACTCATGAAACACACAATTAGGCACATAACCACATATGAGGCACATAGGTGACTTAGTCGTCGAACGTCTTAGTTGTCCCTTGACGTCTCACTCCCAAATCACCTAAAACTCTAGACACTGCCTCAATACCAATTTTAGACCATTTTAGGACCTTAGACCATCATGACAACCATGTTAGGCTCTAGCTTCACCTAAGTCATTTTCGAGGAATTACATATCCTTTCTCTCAAAGGACATGTATTTTCATGCCCAGACCCTACACCCTGAGCGTGGGCGACGCTAGAAAATTATTGCTGGTCCCAAACAAATTTTTGGCCTGGATCAATACTCAGCGGAAGACTTACTCAACATAGAATAAACTCAAAAGATAAACTTTACTCAACTGTCTCAAAAGTAAACTCAGAATATTTTAGGAATAAAATATTCACTAGCCAAAGAGGCAACTCAAGTCTAGAACACTAACATCTAAAAATGAAAAGAATCATGAACTACTAACCTTTAATACTATGAGGGATGTCGGGACAAGACCCACGATCATCCTAACAAGATGAAATAGAATGAGGATAAATAAAAGATCCTCCAAAAGCAAGGACGCTCACCAAACAACTCTAGAACTCAACTGGATCAACGAGGCGCTGGTTGATGATCTTGTTTGATTTTATTTGCATCATAAAATGATGCAGGACAAATAACATCAATACATAGAATGTACGAGCATGTAAGAGAATATTGAGCATAACATGCAAGCTTGAACCGATGAAAAGGAAGAATACTCACCTCGACTCTACTTAACTCAAACTCAACTCAATGCAATAAAACGACGATAAAAGTGTAGTTGTCTTATATCTTGCCGGGGAAAAGAACTCTTCAAATAAATGGATCCACTAAGATATGCTTAAAAATCAATAAGGAATCATCTAAAAAGTATGAATCTTTCTACCCATGTTGGTTTTTGGCCAAAAATATCTTTAAACTATACCCTAAACTTAAATTACATCCTTAAAGTATCACTCTTAGCAGAAAACATCCTTCACGTATTTAAAAATGAATAATTTTCATCCTTTTGTTAGATATCATCAAAAAACTAATCGATCCTACAAAAATATGAGCAGTTCACCTGATTATCAACAAAAATTTTCTTGCATAATTTCATTACCTGCTATAGGAAGTTCTAGAAAAGAATATTAAAAAATTTTAGAAATCAATTCTTACTAAAAGAAATAAAAATGTTTGGAAGATGTGAGGGTACATGATCTGCTTTTTTTATCATTTAGTAACGGAAAAGTTGGAGCTTAATTTTATTTGCCTTTTTCAAATCAAAATTGTATTTAGATCAATAAAATTTTTGGCCAATCTAATATTGAAGTGATCAAAATATTGATTAGGTCTCGTATTTGAGTTTCATTCTACATTATTAGAAGCGGAAGTCTCCAACAAACGACACTTCTAACATATTCGACTGAGAAGAAACATATTGATTCCAAATAGAAATACTTAAATCATTTTTTTGTTTGAGAGTAAAAAAAATAGGTAATATCGATACCTAAATATTCAACCAATACTATTTTTAATATCGAATTACATGAAAAATATATGAAGAAAAACTGTTAAATTAAAAGATTTTGCATGATGCTAAACTCAATTATCGAAAAAGTTAGCAATAGTATTTTCTGCATATCTAAAAATAATAATTACGAAAAAATGACTTGATTTTTGTGGGATCAATTCGAATAGGATGAATATTATTCACTTTTAAATACTTGAAGGATGTTTTTTGCTGAGAATGATTCTTTAAGGATGTCTTTTAAGTTGGGGTATAGTATAAGGATGAATTTGGTCAAAAACTCCACGTTATTACATGATTTGTGAGGACTATGAGTTGTTTGAACTCTCCCAGATCAGTGCTCAATAGAACTCCAAAAATGTAACTTAGCTCATATGTTTTTTTAAAAAAACATTTTCTCATCCTCAACTTTGGGATTATTACTCAAAAGATTTCTCTTAAAAGAGATATTACTCAAAACTCCTAATGAACTCTTTTGGGAATCAATGTTTCCTCTCTTTTAAATATAAAAACATTCACTCTTGGAATACTTAATTCAAATATATTATTTTTAAAAAAAAAAAAATGAACTCACTCTCCTCATCCTCAAACTCAAGTACTCAAGTCTTAAAACAAGTTTTAAAAGATTGTAAAAGACTTCTCAAAATGAATCAAAAGACTCTCAAGACTTAACTCCTAACTCTACCTTAAATTTTAATTATAAATTCAAGGGTTATGATTTAAGTTATGAATGATTCTCGATCTTTAGATGTATTTTAGAGTAGTTAGAATCAACAGGGAGTAAAGGTACCCTCTGAAAGAACTCAAACGGGTCAAAAACTAGAAAAAGGGTAGGGGTAGGCAACCCTAGGGCACTGAGTGGCGCAGGGCACTAACGCTTGAACTACAGAACATCACTGCTGGCGCATTGGCGAGGCAGCGTGCCAGCCCTTGCCCAGATTTCCCAGACAAATTTTATTTCTCATTTTTTTTACCGTAATTCACCTAGAATCAAAATGTTTCTTCCCCATTTACTTAGATTCGAATACCCAACATATGTACAAGATAATCTACCCAAAACAACCTTTAGATTACTAACACTCATCTCAAAAATTCATCAAAACCCCAACAATCAAGATTAAGAATGAAATTTGAAGAAAACTTATAAAGAACTCAAATCCTTCAACCTCAAGAATGAAATTGCATTAAAATAGCATGTTTGACTTGTCGGTGAACAAACCCAATATTATGAGAACTCACATACTTGGATTTGGCAAAACAATTCCTCGATTCGCAAGAAACCTTGATCGTTTTTCCTTTTCTCTTCTTTTCCTCTTCTGGATCTCCTCTCAAAATCCTAAGCGTAATTTAGGTTTTGTAAAACCGACCCAAATCATATTGATCCCAAAAAAATTACTAAATTTGTTTTAATCTGATGGTGTAAGGAAAAGACCAAAATACCCCTCACTAATTTGGGTAATTTGCCTTAACTGAACAGTCTGACTTCAAACGGGCATATATCCCTCATACGAGCTGGAAATGTAGCAAATTCAATGGCGTTGGAAAGAGGAATCCAAGACCTTTCATTTTATATATTATAAGCCACCTAACTCATCGTGTACTAAAATTTATGACCGTTTGAAGTTGATCCAAAACTCACAACTTAAGCATAACTTGCAAAATTCTCAATTTAGCTATTTCCAACTTAGCGCTTTCCAAATTTAGCTCTTTCTAAGGAGGAAAGTTACATGTATGTACACCATTGAAATATCTCACTCTCAGTACAACATAGTTTCTCCTACAAGATGCTTTTATATTCTAAGAACGGTCCTCCGAGTAACATTTTAAGACATCTACACCATTTGTTTAGCGCAATGTATATCATATTCAATAAATTTCAAAGTTTATTATATGTAGATAATTTACATATTAATTACTACAATGTATGTATTATTCACAAATATAAATGTTATGGACAATAAATATATGTATAATGTTTTTTATACGAACTACAATATTTTAAAAATAGAATAAGACACATAAATAATAATATACTATGCACAATTTTATGGGCATGTTACATATATATATATATATATATATATATATATATATATATATATATATATATATATATACTACCACACAATAATCTATTGACCACAAATCAAACATCTTATGTGCAACAATTACATATTCAACGTATCTAATAAACTTATAGTACTTATCAATTAAAATAAAATATATAAACAATAATGCGTCATGATAAATCTATCCACTAGACTAGAAAACACAACCTAAAAAGTGATCAGGCAATACAATATATATAATTTCATAGCTTTTATTATCACATCTTTACTATAAAATTAAAGGTGTGCTCTATTTTATATTTTATCATTATAGTGATAAGCGTTGTTTTATCCTTATATAATTGTTTCTCCTTCACCTCTGCATTTTTTGTATGAGTTATGTAGTTTGTTACTTTTAATTTAGGTAAATTTGACTCAATCAAAGTTCGAGTGTGGGCATACTTATCGGCACCTTTGACACAAAGAATGACATCAGATGTTGCGTCAAAGAAATTTATATCACTAGTATCTTTATCAGTTGTATTTATGCATAGTGGATACATTGCAAATTCAGGCTCATTTTTTTTCACCTCCAAGTGCAATGTCACACCCATGTCCTTTCGAATAACCATTGAAGATGAATTACCTTCTACGATGTATCTGATGTCTATTTTTTCATTAATTCATCAATCTCCAATTCAACTACAATTGTTGATTTCTTATTCACAAACAAATTCCCCCCAACAATGATTTCATCGTTTTAGTATGGTTCATACTTACTTTTGATTCATAAATTCTGAATGTCTTAGTAAAATTGATATATTAATGATGTATCTTTTTTAAATTTGTGAAAATTTTGAATCAAAGTTGAAAGAATATTGAATGATCAATTTTAAAATTCGAATTTTTGAAATTGTTATTCGGGATTGGTTAATAATAATTAAACGGAAAAGGGCCTAAAATACCCTTGAACTATCACATTTAGTACAAAAATACCCTTCGTCGATGTTTCGGCCCTAAAATACCCTTGCCGTCAATGTAATGGCCCTAAAATGCCCTTATTTTTAACAGAAATATTTTAAAATATTATTAAATGTATCATTTATTACGTGACACGATTTTATTGGTAAGTTTACAATTCACCTAAACTAATAAAATTCCAACCCAAATTTGGATCCACCAAAACCCATACCCGCCCCACCTAAAAAAGAACCCCATTAAACTAAGAAAAAAAACCTTAATTCTCAGAGAGGTGTTCTTCAAGCTTTTTAAAAAGTAAAATCCTCTCATAGTGAATTTACTTTTCCTTAATACGTACCCAAATAGTAAGTGAACCTAAATTTAAGTACAATAATTCTTCAAACGATTTTCACAATAGTGACCTTAAGTTCTCAAATTTTGAAACTGAGATGTGAAATTCTTCGGCTTCAAAAATGGAGTTCCGTTGATTTGGTTCAAGAATTCAAGAACCTTCAACTTTAAATATATTTCCAACCTGATTCGGAATCCTTCGAACTCCAAAATATATCAGTAGATAAATTTGATTTTAGTAAGTGTACTATTTTAAGCTTGAATCTAATTGGTATTGTATTTAAAACTTAAACTCGTCGTAAGTTAGCTGAATAATGAGAAGAAAAAAACCTGGTTTAAATATATTGAACACTATTGAAGCTCAGATAGAGCTCTAATGGCCATTACAAACTTTTGATGTATAATTTCTTACTTATTTTGAAGTCGGTGATTCAGATTATTGTCTTGCCATCATTGTGAAAGTTGTATTTTGATTTGATTTTGGAGGGCTTTGAAGATGAACTAGGATACCTTGGAACGAATTTGTAGTTGGATTCATGAAGAAGGTGATAATAATTTGAAGACCAAATCAAATCTAGCATAATGAACAAGATGAAATCAAGGTTTTTTGCTCTTCAATTTAATGGGTATTCAGGGCGGGTGGGTATGGATTCTTTAGGTGGATCTATGTTTGAATTGAGATATAATTAGTTAGGTTAATTTAAAATACACCAATGAAATCATGCCACGTCATTTATTAATATTTTAAAATGTGGCCGTCAAAAATAAGGGCATTTCAGGGCCAATACGTTGACGTCAAGGGTATTTTAGAGCGAAAGATAAACGAAGGGTATTTTTGTACCAAATCGGATAGTTCAAGGGTATTTTATGTCCTTTTTCGATAATTAAAACATAATTGTGTGTTTTATGGGATTATATTATAAATTAATTTTCCTTTTATTTTTCTGTTTTTAGCATAACAAAGAGAAAAATAACGTATGAAATTTTAAGAAAAAAAGAAGAAGAAATACTACTATTTAGGATGTGGAATATTTATTTATTTACATTTTACTACACTTATTTAGCCCAGGAATCCAGAGGAAGCATACTAGTTGTGAAGTGTTTACTCCGAAAAATCCTTGAATAATGAGAACCAAAACTGTAGTTGCAGCCGGTTTCTTCCTGCTGTTGATCCTTACAACGTCTCGTGGCTTCCAGTCCGACGAGCTTCTCGTCGACGATGAAGAGTTTGGTCTCGAAGGTGGAATCCGATCCCGATCCCGATCCCGTTCCGATCCCAACAACGTCAACGCAGCAACACCTCAGTCGACCCGGAAGAGGTTGGTCTCTGATTCAGATTCAAAGATCCAGTTCTCTCTGGAACATGCCTTTGGTGACTCCAACTTCTCCCCTGCCGGCACCTTTACTGCTCGCCTTAAATCTTCTTCTCATGGTTCCCAGGTCATTATTAATCACTTACTTTTTGTCAAACAATTGTTATGATTGATTATATATATATATATATATATATATATATATATATATATATATATATATATATATATATATATATATTTTTTTTTTTTTAATTTTTTTTTGCTGAATACAGATTGGTATTAACTAGTATTAAGTAGTATTATTTCTTTTAACTGTCCTAATAACTAATTTTTATTATAGTTATTATTGAGTAACATGAAGTTGCAGATATCAGCAAGTTGTGTATTTATTTCACAGAACCATAATTTCTTTGCAGCCTCATATCTTGATAAAAAGCAAAAAAGAGTAATGCCACTAACCACTCCTTTTAAGCTTGGGACCTCCATGTTGGAGGTTTGCGGGTTTCCCTTGTCATAAAATATATATATATATATATATATATACAATAATGACTTCAAGATGTCACTTGCAAGAGCACAAATGTTGTTTAAATATTGATGGGCAGGATACAAGAGTTACACTTGTCTGTACTCAGAATTATTGGGTGCCTTGCAATAGTATTTAATTCAAGTGTTGTAGTTGGTAAGGAACGATGGATATTGGTGCAAATTTTTGTTTAGGTGGGAATGAGCTTATACTTGGCATTGTAAAAGAAGTATCTGATGAGAACTAGATAAGCTATAGTTGCTTGTCTGACATTTAACCCTATATTAAGGTATAGCATGTGTATCTGGGCACATATGCTTCTGTTTACTTTAGGCTAGTGGGATTTCATTGGGTATGTTGTTGGTGCTCATAGTTGTATTAAAATAGTCATTTGCTTGACCTTTAATTACAACAACAACGATTATGCCCCAGTCTCAAGAAAGTCGGGCGTTCGTAATATGAATCCTCACTTACCATGTTTCTTCATTTAAATTCATCTCAAGCCTAACATTATACAAAATAACAATAAAGATCCTAGAAGTTTTCTATATCTAGCATAAAAACCTCTAATAAGGTTAAAAAGAAGGGAAAATTACGCGGATAAGCAAATTTATACTATTTAATTATTCATCATAGCTATAGTTTGCTATAATTACCACTCGCGACTAACATTATACATTAATTACGTGGACTGACTTCGAGTTTGTATAATTAGTCATGTTTGTATATGTATAATTCGCCAGTATATACAAATAAATATGTATAATATGCAATATTTTAGCCTATATACATATACAATTCACCTCTCTCCCACTTTCTGCCCTCTCTCGTTCGCCTCTCTCCTCCCTCTCTCAATCTCGCTCGCCTCTCTCCTCCCTCTCCTAATCTCGCTTGCCCATTTATACAAATGTATATGTATAACATACATTTATATACAATTATATACATATACAATTCACCTCTTTCCTACTCTCTGCCCTCTCTCGCTCGCCTCTCTCCTCCCTCTCTTGATGTCTCTCGCCTCTCTGCTCTCTCTCCCAGTCTCGCTCGCCTCTCTCCTCCCTCTCCCAATCTCTCTTGTCATATATACAATTATATATGTATAATATACAATTATCTAATCAATACACATATACAATTCACCTTTCTCCCACTCTCTCTCTCTCCTCTCTCCTCTCTCTCCCAGTCTAGCTCGCTTCTCTCCTCCAAATAACATGTAGCTACAAATTGTAATTATCAAACTATAGCTATGGAGAGTAATTAATTATTTTAAAGTGGCTATATATGAAAGTTTCCCTAAAAAGAACTCCTAGAAAGCATAGGACCTAAAGCAAATGAGCTAACGCGACTAGAATACATTCCTAACTAATTGATATTGCCTATATAGATCGTTTAATTCTATTGTGCCCAGTCTTCCGCTAAGTCTGCATGTTCCAAGAGATGGTAGGTCTTCCGTGACAACTTCAATCCGTGTGATTTTAGGTCTATCTCATCTTTTTAAACACCTTCTTTCCAAATTCTGACAAATCACTTACTGCATTAGTGGATGTATGTGCAAAGTAATGATACTTCCTATGCATTGCAGAGTATTTTGGGGTAAATCACTTTCTACATGATTTTCCAAGAATTCTTATTCTATTTAGCAATTGCAAAATGCAAGGACAAGAAATACAAAAGACACAATCTCATGGTTAAGCACATAATTTCAAGGAAGATTGTGATTGAATAGTTGAACTAACTTGATTGATGATTGTGCACACTGCCTCATAGTGCTGCCAATGCAAGTATTTTGACTTATAAAAGGGGAAGATTTTACACTTCAAATATTAAATTCCTCCAGAAATCTGTATTCCAAAGTAAACACTGTCTGTTTCGCACATTGTGACTGGAGAATTGTTCCGATTATCATCACAGATCCATGCTAACTTTTTCTTCTTTAAAAGGGTAAATAACTTTGTGGAATGTTCAAAGAATTAACAAAAAGCAGAACAAGTGGTCCCAAATTTCTGGTCTAAGTCAATCACATTTCTATACAGAATTTCTAATAAGAAAAGACAAATTGCAGGAAGTTGTTACTCTGTTGACTATTGAGGATGGTGGTTAGCTAATATTTAGAAACTACTCCGGACTCCCTTTGCCCCAGATTAATTGTTCTTTTTATTTAATGTTGTTCCATATATCACGGCACTTCCTTAAAACAGAAACCAATTCTCTACACTTTCTAATGCTTTTTCACTATTTATTAACAAGATGGTGCTTTGAGCCCCATTTTTATTCAAATTCTTCAAAGCGTTGATTAGTCTCTAGTTTTTCTGTACTGTCATTTTAATATTATAGAACCTGTGATCTTAAGTCATTCCATATAATTGGACTCATAAACATTGTTGGAGAGAGGATCTAATGGCCATGGTGAGTGTGAGTCTAACAGTATGTCTTCAGTGTTGGTTGTCTGTTTTGCTACAAGTCATTGCTTTGTCGCTTAAAGCGATGAAGCGAGGGCTTATTCTTCTTTCATGGGTGGAGCCATGCTCTTAAGAGAAGTCTGCGCTTCAAATTGTGGTGCATGAATTGATTTCGATGAGAATTGGTTGCCTCTGAACATCAGCTCGTAGGAGTAGGTAATATCGCAATATTGTATATTGGATGTTAAGCTTTATTATTTTAATTGCAATTTGATGTTTTTGTACTAAATTCATAGTTGGTTGACATAATTCTATTTACCTGTAAACTGTGCACTTCACTTCAAAGAGGCGTGAACTTCTTTTCTCGCTTTCCACTTCAGCTCCCATGGATCTTTTCATTATTTTTTTTGCGCTTTTATAAACACTTGGTTACTGTCACCAATAGATTTTTGGCAATTACTTGAGTATGTCTTGGATGACGTTTGACTTTTCATCATCCGGCCAGTAATAGATCTTTGCCACTTTCTGTCACAGATGCAAACGCTGACAAAGCTTCGCTTCTCCAGAAATGCTTTTACTGGAACAGAGAAGGAGGATTTCAAAGTAACTGAATTTTCCATTCTTACAATCATACTGCCTTTGTTGTACTTTTGACATATCATTGTGAATTTTATTTGATGCAGAAACTCTTGAAAGGTGATGACTTTTACAAAATAAGAGTACCATCCAACGTATTGAACCTTTCTGGCAGAGAATACGTTGTTTCCTCAGTGAAAGCAGTAAGTTTGGAACTATTGTGTTTAAAATTATCAGCATATGTGTATTGTCTGTACATTTGAAATTTCAAAAGCAAGGCGTTGTTTTTGGTGTAGAGAGTCTCACTTGGTAGAAACTGTGGAGATTCTAGATGTATTAAGCTCCCTATAGAAGACTAGAATAGCTCCAGTTTCTTACGAGTCTTTTGATGTAAATATGGTGCAAGTACAACCAATATACTGATTGATCTTAATTATTGATAGAAATACACTAAGTTACCAATTTTTTTTGTTTAAAAAAGGAAGGCGTTGTTTGAAATGACTTGAATACTTTGCCTTTGTGTGATCTGCTGTTTGCCCATGCCTTTATGCCTAATGACATTGAATCTTTTTGATTGGCACTTGTGTTTTCCTACGACATTGAAGTCTTAGGGTTAAAAAGTTGAGTATTGTGGTAAATGACAGAGCAATTGTCTAGCAAGGGCATTTATGTGGACACCTTCTTTCAGGGAAGAAACTTTCATGTGATTTAATACATACTTTCTTGAGATGTTTTCTTTTACCTAGCTAGGGCATTTTAACCAGTAAAATTTAATTGTCTGAAAAGTAGTAGTTTCATGTATGTCCCAACTTTAATTGCAGTAGTCTGTCATGGAGTTTTAATAGAAAAATTGGAACTTCATCTTTCTTCCTGGTGCTACTGGATTTGCATATGTGCCTTTAAGCCTTGTTGTTTGGGTTGTTCTTCTGAAAGTTCATATTTCCCTAGGAAAATTTATATAATTATGTATGATAACTTTTAAAAAATTGACAAATCCAAGGTACAAAATAAAGATCAATATGAAGAGACTGGGGACTAAAGGCTGAGGCGGCGGAGCAGCCAGACAGCCGTAAATTTTTATAGATTAAAATGATTCATTGAGTATTCAAGAGACTTCTTAACAACTTTTCCTCAAAGGTGTTCACATCTAGGAAAACAGAGGAATAAATTGAGAAGAGGGATAGACTAGATAATTCATGTTATGGCTCTGTGCACCAGTTTCTGTTTTTGAGGAGGGTAAACATCTAACTCGGGCAAGAATTATCAATTAAAGCTCTCGACTGCTTTGAATTTCTTCTAACTTGGGAGCTCTCCCTTGTCAGTCACATCCTTTATACTCATATTTTTATTTTCCGTTTAAGGCAGTTAAATTTACTTTGTGATTATGACTTATCATTCTTGTATTATCTTGGAATACTGCAAGCTTCAAATGACATGCTTATTATCTAATTGCTGTTACTATTTTGCCTCAGAGGTGTCTTCCACGGGATGGTTTGGAGGAGCACTTTGTCATACATATGGTAATATTCAACCCAATACTTATTACCTAAGTTGACTATGTTGGTTCTGATATAATATGTTTTTTTCCATTTCATTTTTCCTTTATTTCTGCCTTTGTTGTTGGATGGAGCTGGTTAAGAATATTGTTTTATCTTGGATAACAGCATTTTGTGAAGTACTGTGGCTACTGTACGAAGTAAAGAAAATAAGTTAAACTCAGATTTTTCAACATGACTTTTTTCCCTTTATCTTTCAACTTGGTATGCATTGAATTTTGCCTTGTCTTCTAAGGCAGAAAGGTGGTTTACCTTGTCTAGTTTAAGTATTGTCTCTTGAATTTCAGTAAAGACATGTGAGGTCAGAGTTTTCGTTACTATGCAAATTAATTAAGTTGATACAATGTACACTTTATTGTGCAAATCTTTCATTTTTATCCTTGTCAGGAATTTGACTTTAATATGTTCATTGCAGGACGGTGTGAATATTCTGGCTGTTAATTATGGTTCCCCTGGTGCATGCCAGTACCCTCGTCAATTGAAGTTTGTAAGTATGATCCATAAGTCTTAGAGCCCTATCCGCCTTCCAACCTGTCCATCCTTTCAATCCAACTTATATGAAGCATATCACATGTGTGTAATCACTAGTACCCAAATTTGAGCTTGAAATTTTGATAGGGCAATAGATTGATACTACTATTTGAAAGTTTTAAGCTGTCGGAATGGTAACTTAAGTACATAGTCTGGACAGTCATCCCAATTTACGTGTTCTCCTCTGATAGCATTTATTAGTCTCTAAAGAACTACTACCAAAAGCTAACTATGGTAATTTTTTTGGAAAATAACATTAATATTTTTAGATTTCTATGGAAATCAGAGCTCTTTTTCAACGAACCTCTGTATTTGCTAAACTTTGATTTTTTGTTTTAGACCCAATGATTTTGGCAAAATGATTTTGGCTCAACTTTTTTTAACTACTATTTACTAGTGAAGTGTTCTATTGTGGTGGAAAAATATACCATCCCATACAGGAGGTATGCAATAGAGAAATTAGACAGTAAGCAATAATCGAGAAATCCCTTAGGGATACATGCCGCATGGTTCAAAGTTTGGTGGATAATGAGCCCTACAATATCTTGTATGCAGCTGTGCACCAAAATATGCAAAATAGCAGGAAAATCTACAGATTGTGGAAGTTTCTTTTCCCATCAGAAACTCTTATTTTCTCTACTGTTTGAACTGTCATGACCCAGGGTACCCCTAGATGTAACAAGGCGTATAAGACCCCGAGAGCCCTCATACAAGCCATTTAGCATATCATAACATAAAGTAATAGGAGATGGTACGAAATTTTTTAAAACATTTCAATACAATCAGTGTCTTATATAAATCGAGCGGAAGTCTATAACACTTGTCTCAAACCATCTAAACATGAACAACAGAATATCCTTGGGACACAACCCATACAATAGTCCAAAACATAATGGAAAGACATAATGGAAAGTGGTAGTCAAATCCTCCAATGCTATTAGGACTCACCAGATCTTCACTCCTTTATCAACGTGAGAACCAATGTCGCCGGACCCTACATTTTGATAAGAAATGTAGGCAAGAGTATGTGTTAGTACAAACATGTACGAAACATGATAGCTTGCATAAACAACATAAACATAGGCATTAGTCAATATAAGGCGTAAAACATAATCAATACATATAAAACATCATAATGATAGAGGAATACTTCCTTAAGTTACATCACTTGAACTTAGCCAAGACTTAGGTCATCTGCCTTCTAGTCAAGCTTACATCAAGGAAGGCATATCTAGTAACACTCCATGCTAATCATCTTCATAACATAATCATATTATCCATACTTACTTCTAAAGACATGGGGATTCACCTCTTTGCCTAGCTTTCAAAGGCTAATGGGTATTCGCCTCTTGCCTTACTTTAAGATCATGGGTACTCGCCTCCACATCATTTCATAAGGATCCTTCTAAAAAAAAATCATTTCATAAGGATCATGGGTACTCACCTCCATGTCCATTCATCATAATAGGAACGTGGGGAATCACTTCTTGTTCAATTCGAAGGAGTACGGGAAATCACCACATATCCTTTCACATATGGAGGTCAAGGTTAGTCGCCTTTAGCCTCATCAATTATTTAACATGTTAGTCTAGATTCATTTTAGGTGAGCAATCCTTTCAACCTAGAATCATTCATGTGAGTAAACCTTTCACATTCATACAATCATGCTTAGAAGCTCATTGTAGGAAGTATCCCTTCCATACTATAACATCAACAATCAATAATTCTTAGTCTAGGCTTTACTCTCAAAGCATCACATCTCATGATCATCATCTATGCTTTACTCTCTAGCAATTAACATCATAGTCATCATATATGCTTTAATCTCAAGCAACTCTAGTCATAATTCATCAATCCTATAAGGGGATATCTAAACCCATAAAGTTTCCCTTCAAGGCATAAAACCCAATTTCATTAATTCTAGGTTAGAAACATGGAATAGGCATGGGTACATGTATTTTCATCCGCAAAACATGTATTCCTACCAATTCAATCATAAACAATCATAATCACTCAATTTGATCAACATTCATCATAACTCAAAATATTGGAAGAAACCCTAACTAGAATTCGGGATTTAGACTTCACAATTGGGGAATCCTAGGGGACTCCATGGGAGAAAGGATCCCATGGATGAAAAGCCATCATACCTTGATTACGAAGCCCATAAATGCTTGAGGACTCTTTCTTCTTCTTCAATTTCTAGAGAGAGAAATATTTGAGAGGAAGATCTTGGATTTTCTTTTTGGTTCTTGAGAGAATGACTTAAGTTGGGGGAAATTTGGGAATATAATGCTTATATACTTTTCTAGGTTAAGAGCAAAACGACGTTGTATAGCATTAAGAAAACTATGAAAAGAAATTAAAGACCCCAACTTATTTCTAAGGCAGCTGCACGCTGAGCCTTGCCCAAGGGCATTTGGCGACTCGCCAAGTGAGCCCCTGGCTCACCTAATTTTCCAGTAGCTCACTCATTGGAGGCAGACCACTTGGTGATGGAGGAGGGGCCTTTGGCGATGCGCCCACTGGAACGGTGAGCCCCGACCTGGCTCGCCCTATTTTCCAGTACCTTGGGCCATGGGGATAGTCCACTAGGCGACTGTGGGTGCACTTGGCGGATCGACAAGTCACTTTGGCGACCACACTGCCCTTCGCCAAGTTGGCTTGGGAAGGAAATGTTTTCCTTCAACAATTTCCTAGGTATTATAGGCCTTCGCCCTCTTCCATGGCTTGTTACCCCCCCACACCTAGCCCTAGTTTAGTCTACTAGATTTCGGGGTGTTACATGAACGTTCTATCACAACCACGTACGCCCACCTCCCTTACCAGAACCAATGCCTTTCAAAGGAACCCTTAATCCTAGCCTTTCTTACCTTGCTTTCTGGTTTCTCTTCTTCCCTTGCCTCTATCTTCTAACTCTCTAGAATAGTCAACAACTGCCTTATGCGATAAGTCATTCATCTTGAATTCTATCTTGTCATATAATGGGTCCACTAATCCGGAAATAAATCTCAACACTTTGGCACTCTCATTTTGTACCAGGTGGATGCATAGCGTTCCAATCTATTAAACTATAAGCCCTCATTGTTCTTACTAAAATTAAGGCATCTGAATTTGGGTGCACATCCGAAGATTAAGATGTGCATTGAGGTCTTTACTTAATAATTAGGATTGCTTTATCAAAAAAAATTGTGATTGTTCTTTTTTCAACATCTGAATGTGTAAAATTTGTCTTCATTTAGAAAATAAAATATAAAGTTTGATAAAATAAAAATCAATCTGATATTTTTAAAAACTTATATGACGATTGGTGGTGGTGGCAGTGGCTATCGGTGGTTGTTGTTAGTGTAGATTGAGGATGGTGTTGTGGGTAGTAGCTAGTGATAATGGTGGTTGGTAGTAGAAGTTGATGGTAGTAGTTGGTGGTGACAGTTGATGGGTGATAGCGATAACTAATGGTCGTGCTGAATGATGACGGTGGTTGGAGATATATAGTGGTGATTGATGTGATAATTGTCATAGTGATTGGTTGTGGTGTGGTACTGGTGGTTGGCGGTGATGATTTTAAATAGTGTCTAATGGTAGTGATAGATGATTGTAGTGATTGACAACAGTGGTGGTTGTGGGTGGTTGTTGATAATGGTGGGTGATGGCGGTAGCGGTGAATAGATGGAATTGGTGAATTGCCATCTTTGTAGAAATGTTAATGATATTAAGACTTTGTTTCAGATCTTTAATCATTTATGCATAATTCAAAAAAAGGAACTGATACTCATGATGTTGGTTGCATTCCGAATAGCCTTGAGGAACTACTGAGGGTCCTCTGTTACTTTCCTTTTCAAAAGAGGAACTACTGAGGGCCCTCATCTGCCTCATCGGCCTCATCTTCCTTAGACCCGGTGAGAGGAGTTTTTAACTTCAAAAGTTCAGTCACAAGCATCCAGATTCTCCAGTAGACTATCTGTCTGCCTATCTGCACCTCTCGACTTTCCTTTTGAGCCCTGCCCAGAAGTAATTTCAGGTAATAGCTCTATGGCCTGTTTCATTCCAACTGGGCCTGTCTCTGTTACCATAGGAAGTGGTGCCTGCTGCTACTTTACAATGTCCTCCTCTACACAACAAGCAACTCCAGTGCCCTGGATGCTCAAATTGGGGTCGACCTTCGCCCCTACATGTCCCGGGACATGACCCGTCTCAGCCTTGGTCTTGACCTCTAGTGGGGATTCCCTGTCGTCTGCTGCCACCTCTGGGCCAACGGTTGTGTCTCCTCTTTCATATGTAGCTGATTCCCTAGTTCTTGCCATATCCATAAAAAGTTATACAAGTGTCTCAGAGTGACTCTACATGCTTCGATTGAAGGAACTGATTTGGTTCTAAAATATCCTATAACCTCCTGCTTATTAGTCTGGCGCACGATATGCGCATAATGAGACTATACCTGGCACTGCTCCATGATTCATAGGTTCCTATGAAAACATAAGCTCTAATACCACGATTATCACGACCCAATTTGAAGCCATGACCAGCGTCTAGGGACTAAATGCATCTATTGAAAAAAAGAACTGATTTGGTTCTAAAATATCCTGTAGCCTCCTGCTTATTAGACTGGTGCACAATATGCGAAATATGAGACCATACCTGGCACTGTGCTCCATGATTCATAGAATCCTGTGTAAACAGAAGCTCTAGTACCACGATTAGCAGGACCCAATTTGAGGCTGGTCTGCTCCATGGTTCATAGAATCCTGTGAAATCATAAGCTCTAATATTACGATTATCACGACCCAATTTGAAGCCATGACCAGCACCTAGGACTGACTAATCATGAAATAAACCTTTTAACCCCTACAACCCGTAAGATGAACAAAGTTTCCCCGAGTTGTAGGGCTGCTACACGATTTCCAAATACAACTCTCACAAATAAAAACTTGAAAACAAGTATCATTAACGTTAGGCTTAATACATACAAACCTCCCCTAACTTGCACATTTATCTCTTTTACACCCTTTCTTTTGCGGGTATTCTTGTAAACCTCATATATTAATATTCTTTTGAAATGGTCATATATCAAAATTTGTAGCTAGTAGTACCTCACGATTTCACCACTTGGCAGTTGTATTTTCCCCAATAATTCAAGTGCATGAACCCATTAAAAACTTGTATTTGATTGAAACCTAAGTTCTTTTACTTTTTCTTTTATCTCTTTGTTTCCCTTCTCAGATTTTTATGGTGCTGGAGAGGAAAGGAATTTCATGTAATAAGATGCTAATCCTATGACTGATATTATGTTTGGTGCTTCTGTTTCAGCCTGCAAAATGGTCCTTTAACTCGCATACAGTCCTAAAACCTACTGAGCAGGCACCCAGGCAAGTCACTGTAATTTTTATTTCTTTTTTTCTTCGACTTTGTATTCTCCTTTTGCATAAAGCAAGTTATTATATGTAACGAATCAATTTACATAAATATTTAATATCATGATGCTATGTATTTTAATCAGGGAGTTCATATTAGCTAGTAATCTCCTTGAGAGTACCTTCAAGTACCTGACTGCTAAGTTGCTCGGAGTTTCCAAAAATGTTGGTGCACCCATGTTGGATCCTCCAAAATTGCCTACCTTTATAGGATCGACCACGCACCCGATCACATTTTTTAAGAGTCCGAGCAACATAGCCTTGCAGTGTGTCACCCTGAACTCGTTCTATCATATGAGATTATTTTTTTTTTAAAAAAAAATGATCTACTGGTTGTGTTAGTTTTACACCATTTCTCCAGAAAGATTGTTATTTCTCTTCTAGAAAGGGAACCTTATTAAACTTTGAAGGAGATTCCTCAGGAACATTATAATTTAAACATTATCATCTTAAGATATTTCCAACGAGTAGTATCTTTCTTATAGTTTCCAAATACTTGGATTTTATATTGAAAAGACAAATATACTTTGGTATCTTTAAAATTGATTGATTTGACTATTGAAAAGTCAAATATGTCAATTTAGTCCGGTGGGGTGTCACGCCTCAAACCTGCACCCAGTGCCATACCTGACCGAGCAAACCAACCTGCAACCACTACTAGACCACTGATATCAACTGACATAAAAAGTGTCAGTGTGTCACCTACCTACAAAAGCGTCTAAGAGTCTGACAACCGTCCTATGGTTGGGACAGAGCCCGACCTACCAAAAAATTGTATATTCATATGACATCAAAATACTAGACTCAGCTACTCTAGGAAGAGATGGAGCTCACGAGTTCACAGCTGGTAGTCTGAATCTGTCTATGTGGTTTTGTCAACTTGTGAACCTTGACTTGTGGCTACGTCCCCAACAAGCAGACATTATTACTGAAAAAATGTACCGACTATGTAGGCAGATAGCATATCAAGAATAGAACTTCCATGGTAAGTACGTATGTAATGACAACAATGAAATTAGAACTTGAAGGCAATCCGTGAATTGCGGGTGAATGTGCGCAGAAGTTGTTGAAAGTAAGTACTAGGAGTGACTTAGGACACTTAAGATAGTATTAAATTTAGTAATAGTGTAGTATAGTTTCTCACATGTTCATACATGCTCCAGTTTCTCTCGCAACTGGATGAGCTACAAATTAAAATTTGAACTCTAATAGCAAATTGTTGCTAGTTTGGGACATTATAATCATATTGCATCCACCATTCAACTGTAGAAGAATTATTTTAAAAGTTAATAAGTAATAACTTAAAAGCTTAAGCTCTAAACACAATTAAAGGTTGAAATGTTCACCTGGTGACCGTAAGGTTTCTTCTGAAAGGGCTGATTCCATTCCAAGTAGCCCATCAACTTTCATGTAAACACCAGGCTCCTCCCATATTTTGTCTTGCAAATTGGGATCTGGATCATCCTCTCAACACATGCATGATATCCCGCCACACTTCTTTGTCTAAAGTCTTCATGTCATTATTTTATGAAAGAGCCATGGGTTCAAAATATGTCCGGCTGCATGCAAAGATTGATGAAGTTGATCCGTCCACCTTGCTTCAATGATCTCAAAAACTCTCCCATATTTCCTGTCATCATAATTAAATGCCTTTTCAATACTTTCTTGGTCCTATCCTTGCCCTCATAAATGTATTCCATTGGTGGTTTTTTCTCCTATCAACTAAACAAAGTACACTAACTAAACGGCCACCAACTTATGTGCTTGAACAATGTCGTTCCAAAAATATGGACCAATGATGTGTCTCACAACTTCGTTCCCAAGAGCTTCCTTTGCATAGACACTCTCATTCCATTCAGTTGACATAAACAAGGTTTTCAAATTTTTATTTTGCATATAAAAACTATACAAAGTCAAAAAAAGCTGTTGCGAATCTTGTGTTGGCGGATTTTACCAATTTTCTTTGCTCTGTGTATCTCCTCATCATGTTCAACAACACCACCCTTTGACTGATATAAGAATATATCTTAGTCTTAGCAAAAACTGTTCAAAAACAATTTTTTAGTAAGTATAGAAAATTAGCATGAAGATTAAAGAGGAAAACTAAATATCAAGTTATTCACCTGTAGAATGCAAGGCTCTCTTGAAAATGTCGCCAAACATCAAGTTGATAAAGTGAGCAGCACAAAGAGTCTAGAGAATATACACCAACACTTCCTTCAACATGTCACCCACTTTCGTATTCTCACTTGCGTTATTAGTCACAACTTGTACGACATTTTCCTTGCTTATTTTCAAGATAGTTTGCGTAAGCAAGTTAAACATTTTATTATAATTAGTAGAAGAGTCACTAGCATCATAAGATTCAATAAACGCACTCCCATGGAGAATTCACCAAAACATTAATGCCATTTTCCCATTTTTTGCTGTCCATTTATTTATCATACTGGAACATCCATAAGTTTTCCATTGAACCTTATAATCCTCTACAATCTTGATTGCTTTTTTTTTTTTTTTTGACAGGCAAGTGTTTATATTTCTGTAACACAGTACATGGGATGTAGTGAAATCATATTTACGAAAGACCTCAAAATCTACTGTCCTATCCTTATAATGAGTCTTACGACATCAATGATAGGGGAAATATCATTAGAGTTTATCTGGTTACACCAAAAACATAAAGTCAAAATACAATTCATTTTGACTTGTTGTATAGTATTCTCCATATTCTCAAAAACTCTAATGTTCCTCTCCTTTCATATTGTCCACCATATAGCTATAGGTACAATTCTCCAGTTGTTTCTGTTCTTAGCTTGTACTCCTGCTTCTTCCCAACTATGTAATGCTTTTGTGATTTTCCCTGTCATGGACCAAGATCTGTTTGAGTCTGAGGAATAATCTCCACAGTTGACTTGTGACCTTGCAATGTATAAATATAAGGACCACTGGTTCTGCAGTTTCCCCAAAAACATCTGGAACATAAAGGGGTCCCCTTTTCCATCAAGTTATCTTGTTTCAGCACTACCTCCTTTGCCAATAACTAGACAAAGCAAGCTACTTTGTGTGGAATTTTGGGTTTCCAAATATGTTTCCAAGGCCATCGGAATATCTGCTGGTTTGGTTGGTTCATCTTCCTACTGTGTTTCCAAGACAAAGCAAGCTACTTTGGTTCATCTTTCCACCTCATTTTTAGACAAAGAACTTTTACCTCGTGATAGGGTGGACTTCATTCCTGGGCAATATCAGCCTATTGCCTCAATGAATTTACCAAAACTCTGTAATTAATATAATTGAAATGGAGCCCTGCATCATACATCCACCTAGTAAAAGGACCCGATTTTTTCCCGTTGCTCTCTAAAACAATAGGTCCACCTTTTCTCTTTTCATTTGGTTTTTGCGAGAAATAGAGATTGAGAGGACTCTTGACATTGCTAGCAGTGGATGGTCCACTTCCACTAGTTGAAGGGTTCTTTGACATTTTTGAGGGAAGGCCCCATTGGCATACTCACTTCAACATCATCAACAAGATTAATTGTGGATGATTAATGGTTCATTTGAGTTTTAAACTCTGCTTTTCTTGTAAAATACTCCCTGATTTTTTATTTCCGTGAATTCGTCCCAGTACTTTTCTTGAAGTAGCTAGAACTTACTTTGAATGTTAAAGTTAGTCAGTAATAAAAATGTTTTTGGAACAGAACACCTATATTTTCAGAAGCTGTTGTAGGAGAGAATGCAGAGGTCGACGAAGTGCAGCCTCCAGAGAGATCTTTCTGGGCTAAATATGTGAGTCTGATTGAATTAGCTTCTTGTAAATATTTCCTGTACTCATCTTTTACTCTTTTCTTGTAATTTTTATTTCAGTGGATGTATTTGATCCCTCTTGGACTCATTGTTATGAATGCTATGACCCAAGCTATGAACATGGCTGAAGAACAGACTAGAGGACAAGCAGGGGCTCAAGGACAACAGGCAATTGGTGCTCAACGTGCACAAAATACTGTGGTACGAAGAAGATGATAGGTGAGCAAGTCGGAAGTTTGTGCAAGTACTTCTGTGGTTTCTTCTTCATTATCGATTTAACTTCCGTAGAATCTGAACCCAGGCCCCGTCAACTTCCTGGTTGCCTTCTTCCAGAGAATTTGGCCTCACACATTTTAATTAGAAATTGTATTAGCCCTTTTTAGGTGTCTAAAAATAATGTTTTAAGTAGTTTTGACTATTATTAAATTGCAGAAACATGTTAATCTTGAAGTATTTTTTTCAATTTTGTTCATTGTTTGAGTTTTCTTCTAGTGTCTTTTATGTAATGACTAGTTGTCTGAACAAGCTTTGAGTTCCAAAAATTGAATTTTACTTTGAAATAGACAGATGCAAAAAGCAAAGCACAGTGATTGCTCATCTGAAACATTGACCAACTTTTGTGGGTGCAGTGTGCACTTGTATGTTGTTCTTGTACGAGACAGCACAGATGTGTTAATTATCTTTGATGTTTTTTATTTCATTGCTTTGGAAAGATAACATATATCTTTATAGGTCGTTTCATCTCTTCTAGTATCTGTTGTTTAAGAGTTATAATGGTGCAGGGTCATGTCTGTTTTGAGAAAAGGATTGATGATTGCAGTCCAAACAGTTGGTGTTCTCTTAGAAAGATAGGGAGGGCATGGGGTATGTATTGTTTTGTCTTCGTGTAGGGTGCAAGGCCTGAGCGTATGTATGCATTCTGCTAGTGGAGCTTTGGTTGTAACAAAAAGAGGGGATTCAGTGTTTTGCGTTGAAATCATTTTCCTTGTGCAAAAGCATATGATGTTTCCTCCTGTCCAAGACCCATCTTTTCTTAGAAGAGAAAAATATTTCCTCTTTGTGCAAATGCATTCTACAATTGATGCTCTTTATTAGAAGCAAAGATATGGGTTGATTCTGGCATTAACTTTTTTTTTTATAATAATAATAATTATTATTCCTGCACACACACAGGTATATATTATATTATAAGCAATAAGTAGAGGTTTGGACTTATATCTATTAACTAATTTAAGCTATTACAAATTATTTCCGTGAGTCGAGTATGAATGGCACACACTACTACAATAGAAACTAAATAGTTAAATTCTAAACATATGCTGTGGAATTTCATGACACGAGAGATTGTAGGCTATGCCTCTGCTAACAATCATATTGAGATTTGACTAATCTATTTGGTTTAAGGTAAAGGCTCATAAATACCATTCTGAGTCTAAAAATATCCATGTGGGTTACTATAAACTTTTTCAACTCACTAAATAGGCGTTTGGAGTTTATTGAAAAAAGCCAAATGATTTATCGTTTAATTTTGAGGGTGGAAACGAGATGGTCATGGTTTTGGGTTTTAAAATTTTCTGGGATTTAATTATTTTGAATTAAAATATAGTACTCATTAAGAAATGTCATATGACTTCTTTCAAGGAGCCTTTTCTCATAGGTTAAGAGTATTTATTAGCTTTTTCCCTTTGATTTAGTGCTTGACAAAGTTAATAGAATTTTTCAAGAACTTACTTGCCTATTCAAGTTAACCTAGTACCTATGGAATTAGTATTATCAGGAAAACATTATAATTTCCTGTAAAAACAATCAATTAAATATATTTATGTCCTAATTTAGAATTTGTTCTCCAACTTACAGGTTCAAAACTCTCCTTGTTAAATTGTCGTCTGAAATTTCACTTTAAAGTTTGATTAGATTTGCAAATAGTATTTAATTATCGGTTAGACAATCAAATGACTAAGAGAATAAACCATTGCAATAAATCGAAAACAAATGAAGCCTCAAACTACGTACCGCAACCCTATAACATAAAAGAAGAAAGAAAATGTTATAGTCACTAGTTCTTGGCTTGGTCTCCCTTCAAAATCATATTTCACACGTACTTATATTTTGTGGAGAGACTCTTGGACCAAAAAATCTGTACTTAACCAAAATAGGGTTAGACATGACCGGAAAAGGCTTGCCACGATGTATGACAGGCAGTGCCAAGAGACTTTCTGTTAGAAAAAAAATATTCAAGAAATTAATTTGAAAAATAAAAATAGAGTAAACTTATGAAATTCATTCTATGTATTAATCTTCAGAAAATCTGAATTTATACAAGGAAAAACATAAACATTAAAACTAAATAAGAACATGTGCCACTAACTACCATGAAAGGGGCCACTAACAGCCATAAATGGGGCCACTAACTTCAGAAAGTTGAGCAACTAAAGTTGAATAAGTCTAGCTAGAAAATAGGAAGCACTAAACTGAAATAAGTAAAAACAGTAAAAATAACAATAAGCTGGAAAAAAGGTCAATTGTCTAACACTCCTCCTTGGCATTTTTGTGGCAAACACCAATTCTTTGCCTCAGATCTTCAAATCTTTCCTTTGGCAATGACTTGGTGAAAATATCAGTTAGCTGGTTCTCTGATGAACAATGAACAAGCAACACTTCATTAGATTGTTGAACTTCTCTAATAAAATGAAACTTGATCTTGATATTCTTAGTTCGACCATGAAACACTGGATTTTTCGAGATTGAAACTGCTGAACTGTTGTCACACATGATCTTGGTAGCTTCTGTTTGTTCATGGCCTAAGTCCTTCATCATCTTCCTTAGCCAGATAGCTTGATTCACAGCAGATGCAACAGCTATGTACTCGGCTTCTGCTGTTGATTGAGTTGTTGTTTCTTATTTTCTAGAGCTCCAACTAAAACAACTTGTCCCCAAACAGAAAAGATATCCATAGGTGCTTCTGGAATCATCAACTCCACCACCCCAATCACTATCAGAGTACCCGATCAGGTTCATAGTTACTTCGACAGATGTTTGGAAAAAAATTCCAAACTTGCTAGTTTCTTTAATATACCTTAACACTCTTTTAGCTGCTGTGAGGTGTGTGTCTCTAGGCGAATGCATGAACCTAGATAGAAAACTAACAACAAATAGAATATCAGGTCTGCTTGCGGTTAGATATAGAAGACTGTCAATTAAGCTTCTATACATACTATCGTCCACTTTTTCAGAATTCTCATCCTTGCCAAGCTTCACACCAGTAGATATTGGAGTACTCACAGGTTTGCAGTCTTGCATTTTGAACCTGTAGAATATCCGAAATGTATTTCTGCTGGCATATAAAAATTTCATCACTGGACTGCAAAACTTCCATGCCAAGAAAGTACTTCATGACTCCAAGATTAGTCATTTCAAAGATTTTCTCCATTTCATCCTTGAACCTTTGGATTAGTTCAATTTTGCTTCCTGTCACAAGCATGTCATCCACATAAATTGAGACAATTAAGGACTCACCTGCAGCAATGACTTTCACATACAAAGTAGCTTCACTTTGACTTCTACTAAAGCCAAGTTGGACGAGATGATTGTCCAACCTCTCATACCATGCCATTGGGGCTTGTTTTAGTCCATAAAAGGCCTTCGTTAAGAGATAAACTTGATCCTCTTTTCCGGGAGTTAGAAACCATCAGGTTGCTCTACATAGATCTCTTCAGCAAGCAAACCATTCAAGAAAGCCGATTTGACATCAAGTTGATGAATCTGCCACGAACTATGAAATGCAAATGCAAGAATAAGCTTGATTGTTTCATACCTTGCTACAGGAGCAAATGTTTCCTGATAATCCACACCATATTGTTGTGCGTATCCCTTTACCACCAATCTAGCCTTATGTTTGCAAATTGTTCCATCAGGATTGATTTTTGTCTTGAAAATCCATTTTACACCAATCACCTTGCGATTTCTAGGTCTGTCAACAAGCTGTCAGGTTCCTTCTTCTCGATCATGTCTAGTTCATCTTGCATAGATCTCCTCCATGCCTCAGAGGTAACCAAGTTACACCGCTGATAGACATCTTTTAAGGATCGAGTTCCCCTCACTGGTACATCATCCACTAGTTCATCTTCTGAAAGTTGAGGCTGCTCTATTGAAAATAAATCAGAATAAGAGGTCTTCTGATTTTTCCAATCCCAACCAGCTGCTTCATCAAACTTCACTTCTCGGCTAAGAATTAGTTTGTCTGATTTCAAACAGAAAATCCTATAACCTGTGGATGAACTATAGCCCATAAATATGCCTTTATGAGCCTTGTTGTCCAGCTTACTCCTCTTTGTTTCTGGAACTCAATAATAACATATACATCCAAAGATTCTGAGATGGTGTACTGATGATTTGTTCCCACACCAAGCTTCATATTGAGTCATTTCCTGCAAGGCCTTAATAGGCAATCTGTTCAGCAAATATACAGAGATATTGACTGCCTCAGCCCAAAACTGATTTGGGATCTTTCTTTTGAGCAAAAGACATTTGGTCATCTCCATTACTGTCCTGTTCTTCCTTTCAGACACGCCATTTTGTTGTGGAGTGTATGGTAATGTCAATTGACGTTCAATACCTGTACTATTACAAAACTCCACAAATTGAGAAGAAGTATATTCTCCTCCATTGTCAGACCTTAAAGCCTTAATAGTAAGATTACATTGATTTTCTACTAAAGCTTTAAATTGTTTAAAAACATCAAAGACTTCACTCTTCAGTCTTATGAAATAAACCCAACACATTCTAGTGTAGTCATCAATAAAGAGGAGAAAGTATTTGTTACCGTTCAGTGAATCTATTTTCATTGGGCCGCAAACATCCGTATGAATGAGCTGAAGTTTCTGGTTAGCTCTGCATACTTGATTTGCTTGAAATAGCAATTTTGTTTGCTTTCCCTGTTGGCAAGTTTGACAAACTTGAGCATTAGAAAAAAATTTAGGCATATTGTCCACTAGTTCCTTCTTTTTCATCTCCGCGATGTTTCTCAAATTGAAGTGACCAAGCCTTTTGTGACACAGGTTTGTACATGTTTGTGAAGTAATAGTGTAAGCCCGCTTAGTTATTTTCTCCCAATCAACTGAAAAGATTATGTTGCTCATCTTGACATAAAATAACTCTACTCCAGAAGGGTCAGAAACAACACATTCACGATTCTTAAAATGCAGAGAATAATTATTTTCAAGCATTTGTCCAACACTCAACAAATTTTGACTCATATAGGTGTGTACAAAATATCAGAAAAATAGTTTTGATACCTGATATTGTTGAGATATATACTGTACCTCTGCCTTTGACTTCTACTGCCTCACCGTTTTCCACTTTTACTTTAGATTTGCAAGTATCATCGAGGAACTTGAACAGTTTAACATCATTGCACAAGTGATGTGTGCAACCACTGTCAAGAAGCCATGAATCAGAGGATTCACTGATTGAAAAGTATGAAACTGCAAAGAGTTGCTCCTCATGTGCATCGACAACTTCTGCTACTTGTGCTTGCAAAGCACCAGAGGCCTTTGCTCTTGATTTGCAGACCTTGGATATGTGTCCCGTCTCCTTACAGTTGCCGCATATAGCATCGACTCTCCACCAACAATACTTCTCCAGATGTGTATTTCTTTTACAATGTTTGCAAGGAGGGAACTTCTGCTTCACAACTCCATTATTGTTACCTCCATCATTCTTGCCCTTATTCTTTTGGTGGAATTGTTTCTTTCCTTTTTGCTTTTGTACAGAGAAAGCTCCTTCACTGAACTTTTCCCGTCTTATAGTCCTCCTTTGCTCTTGTGCTTGAAGAGCACTCATTAGTTCACCTAATGAAAGTTTGCCCAAGTCCTTGGATTCTTCAAGAGAGGAAATCTTAGATTCAAACCTCTCAAGAAGAGTCACAAGAACTTTCTCCACAATTCATTTGTCTGTAAATTCTCCACCAATAAGTCTAATTTTATTAACAATTAAGGAGATTCAATCAGCATACTTACTGATAGTTTCATCCTCCTGCATATTCAAGGACTCAAACTCTCTTTTTAGGTTCAACACTTGAATTTGACGTATTCTATCGCTGCCTTGATATTCTTATTTCAACCTATCCCAAACCTTTTTTGCAGTTTTGCAAGCCATGATTCTGTAAAACACAGAATCTGCCACAATATTCTGCATAAGCGACTTGGCTTTAGATTTCTTTGTCTGCTCTTCATTGTTGGATTTGATCTGAGCCAAGGTAGGATTTGCTGGTAGAGCAGCAAGTGGTTTATCTTCCGTCACAGTTTTCCAAAGTTCATAGGCTTCCAAAAAAGCTTGCATCTTCACAGACCAGATTTGATAATTTTCACAGTGAAAGTGAATGGTGGATTTAAAGGTAGGTTGTTGGATGCCAATTGTGTTGCAGGTTAAAACTTTTTGGTCCTGTAAGATCAACTAGAGGCTCTGATGCCACTATTAGAACAAAAATACTCAATAAATTGATTTGAAAAATAAAAATAGAGTGAACTTATGAAATTCCTTCTATGTTTTAATCTGCAGAAAGTTTGAATTTATACAAGGAAAAACATAAACATTAAAACTAAATAAGAACATGTGCCACTAACTACCATAAAATGGGCCACTAACAGCTATAAATGGGGCCACTAACATCATAAAGTTGAGCAACTAAAGTTGACTAAGTCTAGCTAGAAGATAGGAAGCACTAAACTGAAATAAGTAAAAACAGTAAAAATAATAATAAGCTGGAAAAAATGCCATTTGTCTAACACTTTCTTCGGAAGAAGTTTTTCATCATGCATCCATCTTACCATGCTACAACACTATTGATGAGTAGCAGATTTTCACTCATTTTAGTTCAATTATTAGTGTCCTCAATGTCTAATTATGTCCTATTTTGATAATATTTTGCAACTATGAAGGCTAAAGGACAAGGTCACGATGAATGAATGAAAAAGAGGCCAAAAACACTGAAAATAGTAGAGATTACCAAGTTGTTGATCACCTAAACAAAAAGGCGAATTGCCTAATAGGTTGATTATCGTCGAAGTTCACAGTATTTGTTGTCCAAATATCAAGGTAGATTAGCAAAGAGAGGTCACATCAGCGATGCGCCGAATTAATAAAGGCAAATTCAAATTCATTGCCGAAAGTGACATATTGTTGAGTGAAAATGAATGCTAAATTAGACGAACAAGGTGAATTTGGAGACTCACTAATCGTAAAAGGCGTATTCTATCGAGTCCACCCGTTGAAGTTCAAACACCTGAAGCCAATAAAGGGCGAGCTGAAAGATAAAACGGTGATTCACCTAATGAGTTCGACAAGCGCGAGACGAGCGCAACTAATGATACTGAATGGGGTGCAAAAGATATTTTTGGGAAAATATAAATTGCTTAGAAGAGAGAGAAATTGGATCATTAGTTTTTATTTTTGGCCTAACCCATCGATGGCCCCCTAAACTTGGCAGCAATTTTCACTTAGACACTTTAACTAGACTTTGTTCATTTTAAACACCTCATGTCAGATTATACTGTATCATTTTAACACTTTTTTCAATAGCACATGTTGACTTCAAGTGCGTGTTAACCAAGCGCATCCACGTGGATTGGATACCCAATTATATCATGTCAACTCATTAAAAGTCTATTATATTAAAGAGAAAAAATAAGAATTAAATTACATGACAAAGTAATCAATGGATAAATAACACGTGGTCTTTTTATCCCTAAAAATTAAATAAAATATTTGCCAAAATTTAAAGAAAAATGCAAATTCCCACAACTTTCTCAGTCATCTTCCCCATTGTATTGCTCCATTTTTGTAAAAAAGTTTTTTTGTCATAAATCCAAGCCCACACAATCTACTCTATCATATTCCTTCATTTTCATTATCTTTTCTATCATAACCACAACCACATAACCATCTTCACCATTTTATTCCTTTTTTTCATTATTCTTTTTGTGTCATAATTCCCATTCATTGCACCCTCACTTCCATTTCTTCATTTGATTTGGGGCTAAAAGGTGCAAATCTATAACAATAATGGTTCATATTTTTAAGATTGCAGTTTTTTTTCTTTAACTTTGTGATATTTGTAGTTTAATTAGGGCTCAAGATTAGTGAGATTAACATTTACATAGTAAAAATTAAAGTTTTTTGCTCCTATTTTAAGATTATTATGGGTGACCTTTACATGATTTGGGGTGTTGTTTATATGAGTTCGATTTATTATTTCTTTTTTGGGTCTATATGTGTTTGTAGTGCGAAATTAAAATTGAAATTGAAATTATTATAGCAAAAAATTTAAGATTTAACCTCCATTGAAGTACTTTAATCTTTGAAAAATAATGGAAGAGATAGTGGGTATAAAATGAGAAAGAAGAAGAGAAAAAATAAAATAAAATATACTAAATAAGTCCCTCACGCATCACTAGCGAGTATATAGCACTCACTTTGCCATGTCAGCTGAAAGTGTCAAAATGACACAACGAAACCTGACATGAAGTGTCTAAAATGAATAAAGTCTAGTTAAAGTGTCTAAGTGAAAATTGCAGCCAAGTTTAGGGGGCCACTGATGGGTTATGCTTGTATTTTTTAATGGCATAATACATAAACATGATTCTTAACTTGGTGTCAGCTGAAAACTATGACCTTTAACTTTGGGTGTGCACAAGTAGACACTTAAACCTGTATAAAATTGAATAAATGAAAACATTCTGTGACAACCCAAAAACGACTATGCTAAGTAAGGCCTAAACGTACATAGAATGCCTAGGTTAGACCTGGTTCACACGGATTGATGTGCGTGGAACCGGGACCTCTGAGCCTATGCACCAGCCAAGCCAACCAACTTGGTGAGTTAGTTGAGCTAGGCAGAGTTGGTTCCATCCATGTAGAGTATCCGAATACTAGGATTCACCCGGATGAGTCTTAACTGGACTTAGAGGGTTAGTCCTAGGTTTTAAGGATTCTAGGGGTATAAAGGTAATTTTGAGGCTAGGGGTAGCATAGTAATTATCCTAGGAAGATATTTAATTAATTAAATAAAGATATTAATTAGTCAAAATAAGTCAAATCTCGGTGGTCAAACCCGAGATTGACCTTACCTCCACACTCGGGTTCGAGCTGAGTTGGAGGCATAAGGGGGCACGAATTAATTGATTAAAAATTAATTAAAATAAGGAGGGGCATTATAATAACTTGATATATATTTTATAATCTGATTTTCCATTTTAATTGTGTTGAATAAGTCAACAACAATTCCCACAAAAGGGGCGCATGACTCCCACTAGGAGTGTGCTTCATGCCCACTCTTAATTCATTATCTCTTCTAAAAACGTTTTTCAGCTTTATTTTATAATTCAAAAACAGAAAACAAACGTATGCTCACTGTTCTAAACGTATTCTTGGCTGCATCCATCAAAAACAAAAGGAAAAATTCATACGCCTAAGAGTTATAAGTAAAGAACTTCACTTGGGAACAAGAATCAAAGCTCGGAAGAAAGGTTTGTGTGTGGGTGGAGGCGTGTGGTTGTGGCTGGTTGTAAAGGCTGAAAAGGTATGGGTTTTCTTCTCTCTTGGTCCCTTTCCCAAGAGTCCCCTAAGGTTCAGTACGTATTCTAATCGAAAACTAAGGTTGCCCCCGTTGCATGCCCCTGTCATTAGATCCTCTGAAAAGTGATGCATGCGTTGGTATGTTTGCTGATAGACAATCTTAGGAACGTTTGTAATTGTGTGTAATGTGATGTTTCCGGACAGCGTATGATCATTTTATGTGTGTCCGGCTGTATGTATGTTTTATGTACACAATAATGCTAAATATCAAGAGAAGCATATTACAGATTGTTTTCAAGAACGTGGTGAATTAGGTTCTATGAATTTGTTGTGTTATTAACATATGATGATGAAATCGTGATGTTCATGAACAAGAAAATAAAGTAAATTCCTTAAAGAATTGGTTAAAAGTTTATGTAAAACTCTAAGCTAAAACGCCTAAGCTAAATGCAAAGAAAGTGAATTAAAGGCATATGTTAATGGAGTATAGTTTCGGCTATTCACTAGTAAAAATGAAGAAAAATATATGCTGCCATTGAGGGTGGAACTCGAGACCTTAAGGTCCTAATACTGAGAGATTAAGCGTTAAAATAAAAGAAAAGAAAATAGGGTGAAAGAGGGGATTCGAAATTGGGCAGGTTGAAGAAGCCTTAAATTAAAAGAAAAAGAAAATAGTGAGAGAGGGGGGATTCGAACTCGGCTCCTTGGCCAAGGGTGTGAGATACATAAATCTCACACCAAAATAAAATAATAAAAGAATTGAAGCCAATGGGATTCGATCCCAGATCCTCTTGGCCGAATGAGTGAAGTCATCTAGCACTCTAAATAACTAAAAATAAAGTGCTGCCCAAGGGATTCGAACATAGGTCCCTTGACTGAAATTGTGAGACACATTATAATGAAATGAAATGCAGCCACTAGGGATCGAACTTGGGTCCCTTGGCTGAATGTATAAATGCATAAGTCTTACACAACATATACTTAGATTGTCATGAAACACTTAGTCAATTATGAGTAATCCGAAATGGGTAAGACCATGAGTTAATGGTAAGATTACTAAATGAACATTCTCGTAATGAGGTGAGTAATTATATTATACTATGATGCTAATGAAAATAGTGACAACATGATAAGAGGCTAAGATGAATGGTGAGACAAGTCTCAACCAAGCCTAAGTAAAGGTCACCAAAAGTACTCACCTAAGAGAGTGTTGAACATTAAGAGACAAGTCTCAATCACATTCTATATGTAAGTGTAAGGACAATTCACACTTAATAAGTAAAGAAGAGATGAGAGATCATCTAATGAGCTATTACTACCTCATGCTAAGAAGCAAGCTTCGATGATGTATGGGTTGAATATAAATAGGAACTTTAAACTAAGCACCGATAGGCTAGCTATGAGTGGTGATGCCTTCCTTCGGGAAGGGCGGAGGTTCACATAAATCTCATGAGATGAGACTGTCCACCAAGGTGGGTATGGGTCTCCCTAAATCTCCTAGTCTTTGAACTAAGTTGCCAACATAGGGAACTAGCTTGGTTCGAACCATTAAAGCTAGCATGTTTTGGTTTCACTTTGGCCAGTGACTCCACCTCTTTTCGGTGTGGGGGAGACACCGGATTTTATGATGCTCACATGATCTATGTCGGTTAAGGTTGAAGTTCCTCAAAGTATGAAAGATAATGAAATGAACGATCCCGAAGGTGTTTGTGCAAGACAATCAGGAGGTGAGACCGGACTCAAGTATTGACATTAGGTCATTCTTGGTCATTGCACTTCATGATCCCGATGAGAGTCTTAAACTTCATTCTAGGTATAGCTGGTGTTCACATCAGCCTATGAATGAATTAAATGAATAATGTGAAGTACCAATGAACGAATGAAGCAGGCTCTGTGTTTGCTAAAGGAGACCCTCGGATTGAGATCCCATATGTTGGGCCCTCACTTGAGATGTCTTAATGCTACGTCCATGATTCCAAGGTCTCATGGAAATGAAATGTATACTATATGAAACATGAAATGTATATTATGTGAACCTATATGTGTATTATGTGTGACATATTCATGGCATGACCTTCCTATTACGAAATAGTTAAAGTCAAGAGACTTGACCTTCTAAGCAAGCATGTTGATTAGGAAGAGCCATCCTTGTTCATGCATTACCGTTATGTGTTGTTGCATGTACCCATACTTAGTACAAGTGTGTAGTAATTCCATACAATATTACTATTTTAGGTGCAGGTTCAGGTGGACGTTGAGGGTATCATTGCAGCTGTTCGGACTCAGAGATTTCATCCGGACTTGGTAGGTCCTCATGCATTCGAGGATGCCTGCCTTTATATTCTTGATTAGTAGTAGGTTTGAACTAGTGGGGTAGGTTCCACTAGTGTTTCTTTCCTATTTTATTCAGACGCTTGTAATGATGCCGTTTTGGCAAGTATTACATATGACATGAGATTCCATTTCTTTCAAGTTGCATGATCTTATAATTAGATGGTTGATGTATGAGCAATGAACTTCCTTAAAGATATGCGTTTATATGAAGTCTATGTAAACTTCAACTATAAACAAGAAGTTTTAAATTTTCTGCTAAAATTAACCGTATGAATGTGATGAATGCAAGAATAGGCTTGTCTGCGACCTCTGAGAGGTCAACGATGCCGTTGCAATTTGGATTCCAGAATCCGGGTCGTGACACATTCGTCCTACATGACAATTTTGTGTCCTACATGGCGTCTTACATGTATTATGTAATGTAGGACATGTATGTCGACTTGTTCAATTTTATACAAGTTGAAGTGCCTACTTGTGCACACTCAAAGTTAGAGGGCACAGTTGTCGATGATGCCAAGTTAAGGGTCATATTTATGTATTATGCCTTCTTTAAATAGTGAGAAAGAGAATATTTGTCACTACCCAGGGATACCCCCTAGATATAACATGGCATATAGAAACCCGAAGACTCCATATAAGTCACTTAGTCCTCATAACATAAATTAGTAGAACAATAAAGAGTAAAATAACATTTAATTCCAAAACAATTTTATAGAAAAGCGGAAGTGTAACTCATGTCTCAACATAGCCATCTATTACAATCGAATGAAAGTGGGCCTAGCCCATACATCATGTTCAAAAAGGAAATACGAAAGTGAAACTACAATAACGAAAATCCGTCCTCAAACCATGAGGACTCGCCAAGCACGGAAAGAGATCAAAGTTGAAGCTCTAGCTACTAGAATGGAAACCCTACCTGTTGGACCCTACATTTGGGAGAATGTAGGCAAGATTATGCGTTAGTACAAAAATGCACTAAGTATGATAGCTATGCATAAAAACATTTAAAATATAAATTAGTTATTTAATATTTAAAAGTACTTTCATAATTTAACTTTCAATTCAAGATGTTTCCACTTTTTGTATGATACTAGTTTCTCGACAAGTGCTTTGCCAGAACAAAGAAATATAGAATGAGTAATAAAATACTAATTTGTCACTAGCCAAAAATGGTGTAATGGCACTCCCGCTATTCCTTCCAAGACAAGTCAGCCTACAACTCAACCATTATGATAAAGTGCAGAAATAAGCTATAAATAAAAGTCTAATACTTTAAAATAATACAGAAATTCATAATCAACTTAAATAAACCCCAAAAACTTTGTTGTCACGTGTATAAGCCTCTACTGTGTTATAACGAAATTAAAAGAAAATACAAGTCTCAAGTGACATTGTTTCTACAATAGAACAAGATCATAAATAAGGAGAAATAAGGTCCGCCTAGATGATAAGTAGCTACCTCACAAATCTCCATAGGAAGCCTCGGACAAGGAGATATTAAAGAGTATCACGATAATCCGCACTAGTAACCTACAAAAATGTAAATGCAAGGGGTGTGTACCAAATCACACGGTACTCATCAAGTAAACTTCTAAACACAAACTAAGTGAATGGAATATTCCTTACACTCCAACTGAATCTCCACAACTACAACCTGCATAAAAATCATGTCCAACCTAATAGTTCACAATTTACATAGCACATAGTTCAACTACCTCACTTCAACAATTACAAATCAACAACACAAAAGATTAAGTTCACCGATCACAAGTTCCATAGAAAATTACTCGTAAGTGCACAAATGATAAAGTTGCGCAATGCAATGAAATGCAGTGTGATGCACGTTTGACCTAACGATACACACTCACTGCATCTCAGTTGGGGACCCATGGGGACATATCTGCCCATGCAACTATCGTGGCGTGTGGCACAACCCCTTGATAATAAAATTCATCGTGGCGTGCGACACATCCCTCAATAATAGAATTATTCGCGGTGTGCGACACCTCCTTCGATGATAGAATCTGTCCGGCGTGCGACATATCCCTCGAATCATAATATACATCACCACGCATTACACGTCCCTCAAAATGGTGTATCCTCTTTAATTTCTTATTCTTCGTCAATGTACATAACACTATCACAACCATGTATCATATTTAACACAAATGATATGTTCACATAAATAATGAGGAGATGATCATTTGCACGAGATTGCATAACTCACAACAATACAATCGTGATACAACATCAACAATGAATAAGTTTTTCAAACAATTCTCAACACATCACGCACCAATAATTAACCACATTATCTTTTATTACCCTTTTCATCATTAGAATTATTCAATATGGACAAGTCAACCCATTATCAAGTTTTATTACTCCCCAACACATACCACAAGGAAATACACGATTTTATACACTTAACTAGGGTCGAGAAATCCACTTGCTTCAAATAATGGAACGATCACTTTAGGACTTGAACCTTCCCCTTTAGTTGAGCTTCCAAATCAATACAATCTATTCAAATAAATAATCACAATAAGATTTCAAAACTAACAACACCTATACTACTATATGTCTAGCTTAGACCTAAAAACTCACCCAAATCTATAATCAAGTTCCTAATGTTGATGCCAATTAATATGTAAACTCTCATATTTTCCAAATTTTAAGTTTACGGTTAAGTTCCAATTTCTCCAATATCATAATCTAATGATAATTAGATAATACAATACACCTAACATTTTATTACTTGTCTTAATATGTCGAAACTATTATTTGTAATATGATTACCAAAAATAATAAAATCCAAATCAGAGATAATTTAAGCAAGTAATGTTGGCCGATAGAGTGAAACTAGCTTAGCCCACTATAATTTTCAATTTAAGTATTCCTCCTAATGATTGAAACAATCGTTGTTCATTACTGCATCATGATTAGCCTTCAAGAATTATTTTTCCACTATATTATTATAAGTGGGAAGTTTCAAAGTAAAAAGTTAAATTACCATTTTGCCTTTTTACTAAATTAAAATTGGATTAATCATTTAATTAATACAAAAATTTTAATTACATAATGGCAGAATTTAAGTCCTTTAACCCTTTAATAATTAAATTATTATTTTCTTGATAAATGAGTACATTAATATTGTTTTTAATCTTAATCATAATTCTCATAACGGAAGAATTTAAAAAGTTATGATAAATAAAAATAATGTATCCATCATCATATCATATACCATCCATATATTATATTATTATTATTTTATTTTTTATTATCCTATATCATTATATCATATTATATAATTGTTATTATATTTTATATTATAAGTGGAAAGATGTTTTTGTCTAAAGTTGGATTAAGAAAAGGCCCTTCAACTTTTTAAGTATCATTATCATATTATTATAAATAATAATTAATTATTATTCTATAAGTGTGAAACTCTTAAAGTTGAATGACTTTTTAACTCTTCAAGAAATCACAATTAAAGCTGAATAACTTTTTAATTTTACAAGAAATCACCATTAAAGTTGACTGACTTTTTAACTCTTCAAGAAATCACTATAAATAAGTCTCTTAAAGGTTGTCTTCTGATGACAATATTGTACATTTGAGTTTGGTTTAGAGAGCATAAAGCTCTTATCATACTATATTTTTTCAAGTTTTTCTTTACATTTAAATTTTCATTTTTTGCTATCATTCAAATTATATTCTTAAATTGATATCTAAATGTTTGATCTCTCATATGAAAATATACTGCTAAATTTTGTTTTATGAACTTATGATGTAATCTTTTTCTCAGCTATAAATCAGAGGTGATTTTTTTGCAGACCATTGAATAAAACTTTTAGTAGAAATTGCGCCAATACAAATGAGGTATGCGGCATGTCTTTTCAACAATTTTGCATTTTTTTTGCATGATTACTTTTTAATAAATTTGACATGCATACGATTATTGTATTTTTAATTAAATTTTAATAACTTAATGCATGTGTATTTTACAAAGTAGAGCCTCCTTGATAACTTTAGTTTAAAACAATGACTTATTGAAATTTATTTTTCTTCAATCTCCCAGCTTCAGAGGTAAAAAGGATAACTAATGTGTCTTCCTCAATAACATAGAGCATAAGAAATCGAGAAAAACTATGAAGAAGACATATTCTAACAAATGAGCTAATTTAATTCAATATGAAGGAGTACTTAAAACTCAAATATGAATAATAAAGTAAGAGAAAAAAAAGGATAAAAAACTTAAAATATGATAGTAAGTATGAAAAATAACCATGAACAAACTATTGGAATTTTTTGTTCATGCTACAAAGGAGAATAAACACACTATGTCATTTGAATGTAATATGGAGACAAAATATTACTTGTTACAAGTACATTTGGTGATTCAAACTTTGGTACAGATTGACAAGGAGTCTTGTGTGTGTATCTTTCTTAGAAAAGTAACAAACTAATATACTGTAGGTTTCGACCTAATAATATAAAAAGGTAAATTATTTATCACATTAAATTTTGTTGTCCAAATTTAATAGGTTATCTGACTATCTAATTATTTGGCATTTACATTTTACAATAAAGAAGTCATTTATATAGGTTGGTTGTTCATTTATTTCATTTATATTTTTTCGTTAAATCATTTTTGAAAATTTTCAAAATGTGATTTTAATAGTTTTTGTTAAAAATTTATTTTTGTTTAATGTAATTTTAATATCACTCCTACCATATATAATATTGTTGTGGAACTCATGTGCAAAGCACGTGTCGAGGACTAGTATATATAAAAGAGGAAATCAAAAAAGTTAAAAGTTGAATTACGATTTTACCCTTATTATAACTTAAAATGTTATAAAATATTTAACTACTTAATTTTAAATATTAAATTACACTATTTTAATAAAAATGTTAATGATTTTTGCACTTCTTTAGAATATTCTTAATCAAAATATCTAATTTAATTTGTTTTCTTGAAATTATTTACCCTTTAAATAGATACATGTATATGATTTATCTTCTAAATTAATTTATGTTCTTAATTAATATTTGTCTTAATTTTGTAACACTTGACCTTTCAACTTTGTAAGTGAATCTTCATATACTAAACCTATATTTTTTCCTATAAATACAAATCTTTTAACATTAATATCATAGAAAGATTTATGTGATACAATATTTTTGTGTGGAAGACAAGAGAAGCTTTCAAGGCAAGAGGATTTGTGTCAAGATTACAAGGCATAATGTGATTATAGGAATGAATAACACTTTAGTTACTAGAATATCGAAGCTTGATGTATTTGTTCTTTCATCGAGATCAGAACTATGATAAGACCCCTCCATTTATGTAGTTGAATATCACTTCCATTAACTTGTCTTCCAAAGATTTTAACATTTTTTTTTCCAAAAGTCGAATGTTTATTACTATAACTTTGTTTCAATTTACATTATCAATAAAAAAAATAGGGGAAAGATTGTCTAAGAATTTTTCTATTTTTCGTTGGTAGCTTATGCTAAACATGCTCCTATATATGATACTTTTTCTTTGTATTTGTAATTTTGTTTTAAGAATATATTTGATTGAAGGGTGTATTTTTTGCTTTAGAAAATGAGACAAATACAATCATAAAAATAGTGTATAAGGCATGTAAAACAATTAATGCCTACAAGATATTCTAATTTCAAATTATTAATAATTACAATTTTGCATCTTAAATTTTAAATATTTGTAAAGAATCATTCTTACATGTGCTTGTGGATAAAATCTATAGATGTTAGACAATTTTTATTAAAATTATCATGAGATCCAAATCCCAAAGTCAAAAAAATGATACACCAAAATGCTTATGAAGTTAGAAGATCTTTTATCCTTTGACCAAATTGCTCCTATTAATTTTTTAACAAAAAAATATAAAATATATTTTAACAAACTTTTAATTGTAAGAATACTTTTGGCTCTTCATTAAATTAAAATCTGATTTATTTAATTAAATATTTTATTTGTATAATTTCTTAATTTAAATACCAATCATTGCACTTTAAATCTTTAGCTATTTCCTTCTAATAAGTTTCTTATTTATAAATTTGAATTACTTAATTGCATTATAGTGTTAATGAGAAAGGAGAATTTCATCTTTTACTAATAAATGTCAAACATTTTATCTTCTTGAAATGTATATCCTGTGTAACTATTAATTTAATTTCAACATTTTTACTCTATTATATGATACAAGATAGACATTTTGAGGAAGAATTTCAATATTTTTACTCTATTCTATGAGACAAAAAAGACATTATAAGGAAGTAAATCATACGATAGTGTGCCTCCATGTTTGTTTTTGCTACTTTATTTTGTCAAATATAAAATTTCTATATCAAAATTATAATAAAGGGAGGATAAATGCAAAAACAATTCTTCAAGTTAACTATACACTACAAATATTTTTTTAAAAATTAAATCGTTTATCATTTTATTCATTGTTATGAAGTAAACGTGCAACGCACGTGCCCATATATATATTACTTATATTAGAAAAGGCTTATTCAACATGCCTGATTCACTGTTGTAAAGGGTATTTCTGTCTTTTCATGTATCAGTTATAACTACGTGTCTTCCTCTGGTTACATCTCACTTTGTGTGTCTTCATGTTTATACTCCAGCAGATCAGTGTTCTGCTGTTTCCTTCAGCATTCCATCTTGGTAAGGTTCTTTGGTTTTCATTTAGTTCTTCTTGCATAATCTTTCTTCTCCTCAAAATTGAAGTTCGGGTACCAAATTTGGTTTAGGTGTGTGAATATACTAAATTCGATTTGAATGTGTGAAAATTTCTTCTTTTTCCATATTATTGGTGTCACATTTTCCTCGTGTTTTGGAAGTCCCAATAATTTTAATTGATATGTTTTCAATTTTTTGGGTTATTGTAATTTTAATCGATCTGGTTTTAATTCAATTTTGGTTGGGTGATTATGGTTCCCCTATTCTATCTTGAATTTCTATTTCAAATTTTTTTTTTTTCACATGCAGTAAATTTTTGTTCTTTTTTCTTACATATAGTTATTAATTTGCGGTTAATTTGGTCTTTTTCTATCGCAATTTACTTTGTGGTTTACTTTAGTTGGGTTTTCTTAATCACAACTCTTTTCAACTTCCTCAGTTCATTTATGGCTTTTTCCATCTGAATTAAGTTTCTGGATTTTTGTGATGTTCAATTTTCCTTGTGTTTTGGAAGTCCCAATAATTTTAATTGTTATGCTTTCAATTTTGATTGGGTGATTATGGTTTCCGTGTTCTATTTTGAATTTTTGTTTCAGTTTTTTGTTGTGAGAATGCAGTAAGTTTTCTTTATCAGAATTCTTTTTTACTTCCTCTGTTCATATATGAGTTTTTCAGAGTTCTTGTAGGTTTAGCTTGGAGTTTCTTCGCCTTATTGCATTGACGTTTCATAGTTGATTTCTAGGATGCTCTTGAACGCATTGTGCTCTCTCACATCCGTAGTAAAGCGATTTGAGAAGTAGTTAGCACCTTCCTTGAAAAGTCAATTTTTTAATTTCCAGTAAGAGAAAAAAAAGGATAAAAGACTTAAAATATGATAGTAAGTATGAAAAATAACCATGAACAAACTATTGAAATTTTTTGTTCATGCTACAAAGGAGAATACACAAGATGTCATTTGAATGTAATATGGAGACAACATATATTTGTTACAAGTACATTTGGTGATTCAAACTTTGGTACAGATTGAGAAGGTGTCTTGTGTGTGTATCTTTCTTAGAAAAGTAACAAACTAATATACTGTTGGTTTTGACCTAATAATATAAAAAGGTAAATTATTTGTCACATTAAATTTTGTTGTCCAAATTTGATAGGTTATCTGAATATCTAATTATTTGGCATTTACATTTTACAATAAAGAAGTCATTTATATAGGTTGATTGTTCATTTATTTCATTTATATTTTTTCGTTAAATCATTTTTGAAATTTTTCAAAATGTGATTTTAATAGTTTTTGTTAAAAAATCATTTTTGTTTAATGTAATTTTAATATCACTCCTACCATATATAATATTTTTGTGGGACTCATGTGCAAAGCACGTGTCGAGGACTAGTATATATAAAAGAGGAAACCAAAAAAGTTAAAAGTTGAATTATGATTTTACCCTTATTATAACTTAAAATGTTATAAAATATTCAACTATTTAATTTTAAATATTAAATTACATTATTTTAATAAAAATGTTAATGATTTTTGCACTTCTTTAGAATATTCTTAACTAAAATACCTAATTTAATTTATTTACGCTTTAAATAGTTACAGGGGAAATGACACTTTTAGTCCCTATGTTAAGGCTAATTTCTTATTTTAGTCCTTGTGTTATTTAACTTAGCACTATTAACCTTTAATTATATCAACTGAGTGATTTTAATCCTTCAACTAACAGACCCAAAACAATTAACAAAGAGTTCACTGCTAAAAGGGGTAATTCGGATATTTTAAAGTAATTGCTTGAGAAAACAGAAAACTTTTTTTAAAAAAATTATTCTTTGCATAATTTATCGTTCGTCGGTGTGAGAGGGAGGGTTAATGCCTATCAAGTCGGTTTTTTAAATTGTAGCTCAAATCGACAGGCTTGTTCTTCTAGATAGAGATAGGGAAGACTTAGCTTGTTCTCCAAAGAGAGAGAATTAAAAAGGAAATACCCGAACTATACCTTTTAGCACTGAACTCTCTGTTAATTTATTTTGAATCTGTAAGTTGAAGGACTAAAATCACTTACTTGATATAATTGAAGGTTAATAATGCTTAGTTAGATAACACGAGGACTAAAATAAGAATATAGTCTTAACACAGGGACTAAGCCGTTTTTCCAATAGATACATGTATATAATTTATCTTCTAAATTAATTTATGTTCTTAATTAATATTTGTCTTAATTTTGTAACACTTGACCTTTCAACTTTGTAAGTGAATCTTCATATACTAAACCTATATTTTTTTCTATAAATACAAATCTTTTAACATTAATTTCATAGAAAGATTTATATGTGATACAATTTTTATGTGTGGAAGACTAGAGAAGCTTTCAAGGCAAGAGGATTTGTGTCAAGATTACAAGGCATAATGTGATTATAGGAATGAATAACACTTTAGTTACTAGAATATCGAAGCTTGATGTTTTTGTTCTTTTTTTTTTTACTTATTTATGTATATCAGAACTACGATAAGACCCCTCCATTTATGTAGTTGAATATCACTTCCATTAACTTGTCTACCAAAAATTTTAACTTTTTTTTTTTTCAAAAGTTGAATATTTATTACTATAACTTTGTTTCAATTTACATTATCAATAAAAAACAGGAAAAAGATTGTCTAAGAATTTTTCTAGTTTTCGTTGGTCGCTTATGCTAAACTTGCTCCTATATATGATACTTTTTCTTTGTATTTGTAATTTTATTTTAAGAATATATTTGATTGAAGGGTATATTTTTTGCTTTAGAAAATGAGACAAATACAATCATAAAAATAGTGTATAAGGAATGTAAAACAATTAATGCCTACAAGATATTCTAATTTCAAATTATTAATAATTTCATTTTTGCATCTTAAATTTTAAATATTTGTAAAGAATCATTCTTACATGTGCTTGTGGATAAAATCTATAGTTTTTAGACAATTTTTATTAGAATTATCATGAGATCCAAATCCCAAAGTCAAAAAAATGATACACCAAAATGCTTAAGAAGTTAGAAGGCCTTTTATCCTTTGACCAAATATTGCTCCTATTAATTTTTTAACAAAAAAATGTAAAATATATTTTAACAAACTTTTAATTGTAAGAATACTTTTGGATCTCCATAAAATTAAAATCTGATTTATTTAATTAAATATTAATATTTTATTTGTATAATTATTTAATTTAATACCAATCATTGCACTTTAAATCTTTAGTTATTTCCTTCTAATAAGTTTCTTATTTATAAATTTGAATTACTTAATTGCATTCTAATATTAATGAGAAAGGAGAATTTCATCTTTTACTAATAAATGTCAAACATTTTATCTTCTTGAAATGTATATCCTGTGTAACTATTAATTTAATTTCAACATTTTTACTCTATTCTATGAGACAAGAGAGACAATATAAGGAAGAATTTCAATATTTTCTCTATTCTATGAGACAAAAAAGACATTATAAGGAAGTAAATCATACGATAGTGTGGCTCCATGTTTGTTTTTGCTATATTATTTTGTCAAATATAAAATTTCTATATCAAAATTATAATAAAGGGAGGACTAAATGCAAAAAAAAATCTTCAAGTTAACATACACTACTAACATTTTTTTTAAATTAAATCGTTTATCATTTTATTCATTGTTATGAAGTAAACGTGCAACGCACGTGCCCATATATATATATATATATATATATATATATATATATATATATATATATATATATATATATATATATATATATATATATATATATATTACTTATATTAGAAAAGGCTTATTCAACATGCTTCATTCATTGTTGTAAAGGGTATTTCTGTCTTTTCACGTATCAGTTATAACTACGTGTCTTCCTCTGGTTACATCTCACTTTGTGTGTCTTCATGTTTATACTCCAGCACATCAGTGTTCTGCTGTTTCCTTCAGCATTCCATCTAGGTAAGGTTCTTTGGTTTTCATTTAGTTCTTATTGCATAATCTTTCTTCTCCTCAATTGAAGTTCGGGAACCAAATTTGGTCTAGGTGTGTGAATATACTAAATTTGATTTGGATGTGTGAAAATTTGCTTCTTTTTCCATATTATTGGTGTCGCATTTTCCTCGTGTTTTGGAAGTCCCAATAATTTTAATTGATATGTTTTCAATTTTCTGGATTTTTGTAATTTTAATCGATCTGGTTTCAATTCAATTTTGGCTGAGTGATTATGGTTCCCCTATTCTATCTTGAATTTCTATTTCAAATTTTTGTTGTGTTTTTTCTTACATGCAGTAAATTTTTGTTCTTTTTTCTTACATGTAGTTATTAATTTGCTATTAGTTTGGTCTTTTTCTATCGCAATTTACTTTGTGGTTTACTTTAGTTGGGTTTTCTTTATCACAACTCTTTTCAACTTCCTCCGTTCAGATATGGCTTTTTCCATCTGAATTAAGTTTCTGGGTTTTTGTGATGTTCAATTTTTCTTGTGTTTTGGAAGTCCCAATAATTTTAATTGTTATGCTTTCAATTTTGATTGGGTGATTATGGTTTCCGTGTTCTATTTTGAATTTCTATTTCAGTTTTTTGTTGTGAGAATGCAGTAAGTTTTCTTTATCAGAATTCTTTTGTACTTCCTCTGTTCATATATGAGTTTTTCAGAGTTCTTGTAGGTTTAGCTTGGAGTTTCTTCGCCTTATTGCATAGACGTTTTCATAGTTGATTTCTATGATGCTCTTGAACGCATTGTGCTCTCTCACATCCGTAGTAAAGCGATTTGAGAAATAGTTATCACCTTCCTTGAAAAGTCAATTTTTTAATTTCCAGTAAGAGAAAAAAAAGGATAAAAAACTTAAGATATTATAGTAAGTATGAAAAATAATAATGAACAAACTATTGGAATTTTTTGTTCATGCTACAAAGGAGAATAAACACACTATGTCATTTGAATGTAATATGGAGACAACATATTACTTGTTACAAGTACATTTGGTGATTCAAACTTTGGTACAGATTGAGAAGGTGTCTTGTGTGTGTATCTTTCTTAGAAATGTAACAAACTAATATACTGTAGGTTTCGACCTAATAATATAAAAAGGTAAATTATTTGTCACATTAAATTTTGTTGTCCAAATTTGATAGGTTATCTGAATATCTAATTAGTTGGCATTTATATTTTACAATAAAGAAGTCATTTATATAGGTTGATTGTTCATTTATTTCATTTATATTTTTTCGTTAAATCATTTTTGAAAATTTTCAAAATGTGATTTTAATAGTTTTTGTTAAAAATTCATTTTTGTTTAATGTAATTTTAATATCACTCCTACCATATATAATATTTTTGTGGAACTCATGTGCAAAGCACGTGGCCAGGACTAGTATATATAAAAGAGGAAACCAAAAAAGTTAAAAATTGAATTACGATTTTAGCCTTATTATAACTTAAAATATTATAAAATATTTAGCTATTTAATTTTAAATATTAAATTACATTATTTTAATAAAATTGTTAATGATTTTTGCTTCTTTAGAATATTCTTAACTAAAATATCTAATTTAATTTATTTTCTTGAAATTATTTACCCTTTAAATATATACATGTATATGATTTATCTTCTAAATTAATTTATGTTCTTAATTAATATTTGTCTTAATTTTGTAACACTTGACCTTTCAACTTTGCAAGTGAATCTTCATATACTAAACCTATATTTTTTCCTATAAATACAAATCTTTTAACATTAATTTCATAGAAAGATTTATATGTGATACAATTTTTTTGTGTGGAAGACTAGAGAAGCTTTAAAGGCAAGAGGATTTGTGTCAAGATTACAAGGCAAAATGTGATTATAGGAATGAATAACACTTTAGTTACTAGAATATCGAAGCTTGATGTTTTTGTTGTTTTTTTTACTTATTTATCGAGATCAGAACTATGATAAGACCCTCCATTTATGTAGTTGAATATCACTTCCATTAACTTGTCTTCAAAAGATTTTAACTTTATTTTTTTTGTCAAAAGTTGAATGTATATTACTATAACTTTGTTTCAATTTACATTATCAATAAAAAACAGGGGAAAGATTGTCTAAGAATTTTCTATTTTTCGTTGGTAGCTTATGCTAGACTTGCCCCTATATATGATACATTTTCTTTGTTTTTGTAATTTTGTTTTAAGAATATATTTGATTGAAGGGTGTATTTTTTGCTTTAGAAAATGAGACAAATACAATCATAAAAATAGTGTATAAGGCATGTAAAACAACTAATGCCTACAAGACATTCTAATTTCAAATTATTAATAATTACATTTTTGCATCTTAAATTTTAAATATTTGTAAAGAATCATTTTTACATGTGCTTGTGGATAAAATCTATAGTTTTTTGACAATTTTTATTAAAATTATCATGAGATCCAAATCCCAAAGTCAAAAAAATGATACACCAAAATGCTTAAAAAGTTAGAAGATCTTTTATCCTTTGACCAAATATTGCTCCTATTAATTTTTTAACAAAAAGATATAAAATATATTTTAACAAACTTTTAATTGTAAGAATACTTTTGGCTCTCCATTAAATTAAAATCTGATTTATTTAATAAAATATTTTATTTGAATAATTACTTAATTTAAATACCAATCATTGCACTTTAAATCTTTAGTTATTTCCTTCTAATAAGTTTCTTATTTACAAATTTGAATTACTTAATTGCATTCTAGTATTAATGAGAAAGGAGAATTTCATCGTTTACTAATAAATGTCAAACATTTTATCTTCTTGAAATGTATATCATGTGTAACTATTAATTTAATTTCAAATTTTTACTCTATTCTATGAGACAAGAGAGACATTTTAAGGAAGAATTTCAATATTTTTACTCTATTCTATGAGACAAAAAAGGCATTATAAGGAAGTAAATCATACGGTAGTGTGCCTCCATGTTTGTTTTTGCTACTTTATTTTGTCAAGTATAAAATTTCTATATCAAAATTATAATAAAGGGAGGACTAAATGCAAAAACATTCTTCAAGTTAACTATACACTACAAACTTTTTTTTAAAAATTAAATCGTTTATCATTTCATTCATTGTTATGAAGTAAACGTGCAACGCACGTGCCCATATATATATATATATATATATATATATATTACTTATATTAGAAAAGGCTTATTCGACATGCCTGATTCATTGTTGTAAAGGGTATTTTTGTCTTTTCACGTATCAGTTATAACTACGTGTCTTCCTCTGGTTACATCTCACTTTGTGTGTCTTCATGTTTATACTCCAGCACATCAGTGTTCTGCTGTTTCCTTCAGCATTTCATCTAGGTAAGGTTAATTGGTTTTCATTTACTTCTTCTTGCATAATCTTTCTTCTCCTCAAAATTGAAGTTCGGGAACCAAATTTGGTCTAGGTGTGTGAATATACTAAATTTGATTTGGATGTGTGAAAATTTGCTTCTTTTTCCATATTATTGGTGTCGTATTTTCCTCGTGTTTTGGAAGTCCCAATAATTTTAATTGATATGTTTTCAATTTTCTGGATTTTTGTAATTTTAATCGATCTGGTTTCAATTCAATTTTGGCTGGGTGATTATGGTTTCCCTATTCTATGCTAAGACCCCTCCATTTATGTAGTTGAGTATCACTTTCATTAACTTGTCTTCCAAAAATATTAACTTTTTTTTTTCAAAAGTTGAATATTTATTACTATAACTTTGTTTCAATTTACATTATCAATAAAAAACAAGGGAAAGATTGTCTAAGAATTTTTCTATTTTTCGTTGGTAGCTTATGCTAAACTTGCTCCTATATATGATATTTTTTCTTTGTATTTGTAATTTTGTTTTAAGAATATATTTGATTGACGGGTGTATTGTTTGCTTTAAAAAATGAGACAAATACAATCATAAAAATACTGTATAAGGCATGTAAAACAATTAATGCCTACAAGATATTCTAATTTCAAATTATTAATAATTACATTTTTGCATCTTAAATTTTAAATATTTGTAAAGAATCATTCTTACATGTGCTTGTGGATAAAATCTATAGTTGTTAGACAATTTTTATTAAAATTATCATGAGATCCAAATCCCAAAGTCAAAAAAATGATACACCAAAATTCTTATGAAGTTAGAAGATCTTTTATCCTTTGACCAAATATTGCTCCTATTAATTTTTTAACAAAAAAATATAAAATATATTTTATCAAAATTTTAATTGTAAGAATACTTTTGGCTGTCCATTAAATTAAAATCTGATTTATTTAATTAAATATTTTATTTGTATAATTACTTAATTTAAATACCAATCATTGCACTTTAAATCTTTAGTTATTTCCTTCTAATAAGTTTCTTATTTATAAATTTGAATTACTTAATTGCATTCTAGTGTTAATGAGAAAGAAGAATTTCATCTTTTATTAATAAATGTCAAACATTTTATCTTCTTGAAATGTATATCCTGTGTAACTATTAATTTAATTTCAACATTTTTACTCTGTTCTATGAGACAAGAGAGACATTTTAATGAAGAATTTCAATATTTTTACTCTATTCTATGAGACAAAAAAGACATTATATGGAAGTAAATCATACTATAGTGTGCCTTCATGTTTGTTTTTGCTACATTATTTTGTCAAATATAAAATTTCTATATCAAAATTATAATAAAGGGAGGACTAAATGCAAAAAAAATTCTTCAAGTTAACACACACTACAAACATTTTTTTTAAAATTAAATTGTTTATCATTTTATTCATTATTATGAAGTAAACGTGCAATGCACGTGCCCATATATATATATATTACTTATATTAGAAAAGGCTTATTCAACATGCCTGATTCATTGTTGTAAAGGGTATTTCTGTCTTTTCACGTATCAGTTATAACTACGTGTCTTCCTCTGGTTACATCTCACTTTGTGTGTCTTCATGTTTATACTCCATTACATCAGTGTTCTGATGTTTCCTTCAGCATTCCATCTAGGTAAGGTTCTTTGGTTTTCATTTAGTTCTTCTTGCATAATCTTTCTTCTCCTCAAAATTGAAGTCCGGGAACCAAATTTGGTCTAGGTGTGTGAATATACTAAATTTGATTTGGATGTGTGAAATTTGCTTCTTTTTCCATATTATTGGTGTCGCATTTTCCTCGTGTTTTGGAAGTCCCAATAATTTTAATTGATATGTTTTCAATTTTCTGGGTTTTTGTAATTTTAATCGATCTGGTTTCAATTCAATTTTGGCTGGGTGATTATTATTCCCCTATTCTATCTTGAATTTCTATTTCAGATTTTTGTTGTGGTTTTTTCACATGCAGTAAATTTTTGTTCTTTTTTCTTACATGTAGTTATTAATTTGCTGTTAATTTGGTCTTTTTCTATCGCAATTTACTTTGTGGTTTACTTTAGTTGGGTTTTCTTTATCACAACTCTTTTCAACTTCCTCCGTTCATATATGGTTTTTTCCATCTGAATTAAGTTTTTGGGTTTTTGTGATGTTCAATTTTCCTTGTGTTTTGGTAGTCCCAATAATTTTAATTGTTATGCTTTCAATTTTGATTGGGTGATTATGATTTCCGTGTTCTATTTTGAATTTCTGTTTCAGTTTTTTGTTGTGAGAATGCAGTAAGTTTTCTTTATCAGAATTCTTTTTGTACTTCCTTTGTTCATATATGAGTTTTTCAGAGTTCTTGTAGGTTTAGCTTGGAGTTTCTTCGCCTTATTGCGTTGACGTTTTCATAGTTGTTTTCTAGGATGCTCTTGAACGCATTGTGTTCTCTCACATCCGTAGCAAAGCGATTTGAGAAGTAGTTAGCACCTTCCTTGAAAAGTCAATTTTTTAATTTCCAGTAGTTTCTCTCAAATTTAAGGATATTATTATATTCCTACCTTAGGCTTAATTTGAGGTTCTGGAGGAAGGAATTGATAGATTAAGCATTAGAGTTTTGTTCTTTCCAGTTAAATCTTTGCTCTTGCTATATTCAGTAGTGTTGGTTGGAATATTGTTGCTTGTGAGTTTTGGTGTGGAGCACGTGTTGTCACTCTAAATCTACCTTTTACTCTTCTTTGTTTTATAGGCATAATGCACTATCACCATATCTTTGATTATTATTTTTTTGTAGAATTTAGGGAAAGTGGAATTGTTAGGTTTCTTTTTTTTTTGTTGAATTTGAATTTTGAAATTGATAAGTGAAATTTCATGTAAATGGTGAGGAAAGACCAGCGCTTAGAGATCATCGAATAACTGAATTCTCATATAAATACTAAGCAGGGCCAATGCTTAGCGAAATTGTTCGTCAACTGATTTTGTGGAAACACATGAAAAACTTGAAATGCCCATGGAATCCATGACGGGTTATTAAACTGTAGTACTCCCACTATTGTTATGTAGGAAAAGAGTGTATTAAAATCAAATAGCTTTACTATTTTGTTTGTCTAGCTTTCATAAATTCACATGGCTACACAATAATATCATATGTTGAAGGTCAACTATAATAGATGTTATTTGATAAATACAAATTATAAAAAATACTAAATTCATTCTATAATTATTTTCGCGTGCAGTGTGAAGTTAAGGAAGGATTTGCAGTTATTACTATTAAGGTATCAGCTACAGGTATGTTCTTTTCCATCCGTTATTGTGATTTCTTTTTCTCTCCTTCCTCCTTTTATCTCCTTGATTAGTAGCGGTCCAGTTGATAGGAAATTTTGGAGTGTTTGAGGAGCTTAAGGGTACAAAGTTGTAGTCTTGTTACTGGTGAAGAGGAAGAAAACTGTAAAAAGAACAGGGATGTGTCATAGACAAAGTAAGAAACTATTGGTAACAAGTATAAGTGGAATTAGGATCTTACACTCTCTTTTCGTAATCTCTGCACTAAATGAATTGGAATTTGTGATCAGGAGTATGTTCCTGTCTACAAGGGAAGTTCAATATAATTTGTCCAATCAAATTCCTTACTTTTGCAAAGTGGATTAGGTATTTCTTGATTTTTGAATGGGCTGAAACTTCACAAATCATTAGTGTATTGTTCATACTAGAGATAACGATAATATTGTCACATCACAGTTTAATAAATACTTTTCATGAGTGTATCATTCTGTTTTAGTGTCTCACAAAAGCACAACACGTGATGTGTATTATAATTAAAAAAAGGTTTGATGGAAAACCATTGTTGATCTCAATTGGATGGAGATAAAAATGAACATTTAGAAACAAGCAAAAAAGCATGAATTGATGCCAAATAGAAATAACAATACAAAGTTCTAATAATAACAACAAGACAAAATAAAAAAACACAATCACTTACACATAAATAAAGTAAATTTCATGGCAAATTAAGGCTGCAATATGGATGTATAGATCTCCATAAGTTCCTCAAATGTCTTCATAGCAGAAGCTGACAATCCAAGAAGCACATTGACACTTCTCCTCTCTTGTCCATGGAAAAGCATCAAAGAAACTTCCTTCTCTGGTAAAGCCTCTGGCCCTGAAATAAGAAAAGTAGCAGTTAAAGAAGGCCTAGATCTTATTTTTCATGTAACTGTCCATAACCAATTTAACAACTTCTTGAACCAACTTAACAACAACAAAAAGTGTATTTTCGACTATCTCTGCAGCGGTGCAGATTGCATTAGTTAAAACAATTCTGTTTCCAAAATAGCCTTGTGGAATTGAAGGATCAAATCTTGATCTTCCATCTACAACATATAGAAGTTTTGTCTCTTGATTAGGCTTCATTTGTAATGCCTGAGTTCATGCTTTCCAGATGAAAGTTGAGAGGACTTCAAATGAAGTGCATTTGGTAACATTGTCATCTTTTCTGGCTTTTGGTTTTAGTTGTTCAAGCTTCTCAGGGTCAAAACAGAAGTTCTTATACAACATTTCGTCTTGATATAGTTTAGTAGAGTCTGATATATCTTCAATTTTAGCGAACTTGTTATGAGTATATTCAGGCTTTGGTGGATTTTTGACTACATTAGAGCAGGATTTGAAAAGATTAAAAAAATAGGTGTTGCTTAGTTGCTTTTACATTTTATTTTAACTCTGGTGAGTGATGAGTGTCAAGTTAGCTGTTAAAGAGTATGTGTTTTACATGTTAAGGCTATTAAATTTCAAGTAGCTGTTGAGAAATTCATACTGCCTTTATTACAAAAATTGGACGAGTAAATATACTCTACGAAACTCAATAATATCTGCACCAATTTAGGGGGTTACAGTAAATATACTCTTTGAAATTCAATAATATCTGCAGCAATTTAGGGGGTTACCTCAGTAGTTGAATGCAATCATTTTGAATTTTGTGCAGTTAAGTGAGTGAAGTAGTAGATTAGCATTATATCTAGCTTGCCAAGAAAAAAACTGCAAAATGACCTAGGATAGGTGAAGTCTCATGTAAATATTGAGGGACGACTGATGCTTAGAGATCACAGAATAAATGAAATCTCAAATAAAAAATGAGGGAGAGACAAGTGTTGTAAGTTTTTTCAAGTTAACTTGGTTCATCCAAGTTAAGAAAAGTAATAAAAAATTAACAGAAGTAAAAAACATCACAATTCCCAACCACATACTCAACCCACACATTATATTTTTCTTTGAAAAGAATGATTTTTTTCAAATCGAAAGGGCAAGTAGAAACAGTTGGTTGTGTGCATATGTGTTAAGCTGAGTAATTTTCTTTCCCTTTTAATTTTCTCATTTGTTGCATGTTTGTGAAGAGAAGTGTGAACTTGAGGTAGCTGACTTGCCATTGGGAATGTGGTAGTGTAGAGAGATTGAATGTCTTGTATTAAATTAATACTCCCTTTGGTCAATTTAGTTTGACTTCATATGGAGGCTAATAAACCAAATATTAGAATGTATATGCTAGATATATAACAAGGATACATTTTAAAATGGTGGCTGGAATGTGGCAAAGATATAAGTGTCTTATCAAGTTAAAAATATTGTAAGACTGTTCGAATTTCTGTCGTATGACAATATACGTTAAATTACTGTATGATTTAACATTTATAACTTCCTAGTTGAGAACAATTATTTTAAAGGTTTTGCAAAATCTGATTTTTTTCTTGGCATTCGGATGAAAAGCAGTTTAAAAAAAATTATCACGTAAAAAGAAAGAATAGATGTACTCTCTTCTCAAAACCTCCAACCATATCATTGTCTTTTTCATGCTCTGGTGTTATATTTACTGTAAGGAGGTCAAGAGGATTAGTCATTTTCTGACCATTTATATAAAATTATTTGTTAGCCGCTCCACCAAGTTTATAAACTACAAACAAATTGTAGAAAATAACACACAATAAGTTTTTGATATTCTACAACAATGTATAAGTTTTGATATCTGTAGTGGGGGGAAGTACATGAAAATCTCAAGGGTGTTACATGAGTATTTGAAGGAATAGGAGCAACTTTACCTAAACATTTTCAATAACTATGTCTACCATGATGTTAGGTTAGTGAATTTGATTTAATCACTACGTAAAGAAGTGTTAGGCTGTTACAGTAGGATTGACATATGCTTATGGAAGATGCATAAAGTACATCAAGACAGAATTTTGACTGCAACTTCATATCCTCTCCATCTTCCTCTGTATATATGTGTTATGCTTCCTTGAGCCACTTCTTCTTCCACTTGAATCTGTTTCCATAAACACGTGCGCATGTCATTCAAAAATTTAAGTTAGTACAAAAAAAAAACAAATTTTAAATTATTGTATGTACCTCATGGGTTTTAATATACCAACCATTCAACTTGGCTTGGTGAATGAGGTATGTAATATCAGAGTGAGGTTGTGGTGGTGGTGGTGTTTGGGTACTGGCAGTGGCATGGATGATAGTAGTACTGCTACTGATTGATTCTTGTATTTTTTTTTTTTAATATGTATCTAACTTGTCCAATGAGTCTTTTCTCTAGTGATAAAGAGGAGGACAATACCTTGAGGTTGTCTTTCTTCATTGTTAATGAAACCAGCATAGTATCATGATTCATTAACTCGAAAATTGTCATTGATTGTGGACGTAATTGTTCACATATTGCTTTTCAGTAACAAGGAGGGACGGGATGTACTGTCGATGACCCACATGCTTGTTGATATTTTGTTCAAATATTTATACTTTCATTTCCTTTTTGTTTTGTTTTTTTTGGATCCATGTTTCCTCAGAATTATGTCTATATTTGGATGACAACCTGCAGGATGCTCACCTTATTCCTAACTAAATAATCAAACTATACAACTTAGAGATATTTTTTTACACTCTATTTTTTCAATAACTGACAGTTTTCTCTTTTGTTATCAGTGTAGTATATACTATTTTTTTGCGATATGGCTGGCACCACCCTTTTGTCTACTCGGCTACTATAAATGTTGATGGCGGACACTTTACAGTTTTGTTGTTGATAGCGTGGACTTTGTTGCTACTTCTTGCAAACCGTCAGGTACTTATATGTTGTAATCACACTCCACATTTACTCCTCCCCATAACTAAACGCTAATTCCAGACATACTCTCTGCCGCTGAATAACGCTGAAAAAGGGCCAAAATGTAGCAGTCAAAATGCAGCATTATGTAAATATTGTAGAACGTAAATATCGTGTCTCGATGTATGCACTATCATTACATTCAACTCACAAAAATATTGCAACATTGGGCTTGTGCTTGCACGGGCAACTCTTACCTAGTATATATATATATATATATATATATATCAACTCTTACCTGATGTAGCTGGCCATTATTTTGGTTGTGCCGAGGTTATGAAGTTTTCCTCAGAGTTTATTTACCTCTTTATTTATTCTTTTCTCAAAAATAGGATTTAAAATGGTTTAGGGTATTAGCCTAAATTATGTTATATATGGACTTGATCCATTAATTACTAATTAAATTAATTATTTTAAAAATTATCCGTTATTTAATTAATTATAGTTCAACGAACAGATCCAAAATTCATAAATCAATTTCGTTGACTGATCAAAATTAACTCGGGTATTTATCGAGAGGGATAAAATGGTAATTTTATATAAGAAAATCATAAATGACTTTTCGGGTCATTACATAATTCGAGCCCTAGTGATGCAAATTAAAAAAGTCTAATAGGTAGGAAATACAAACAAAAATAGATATGAAAAAATACGATGTTGTAGACATTCTTCTTAGGATTGTAATCATAACAATTTTGCTGAAAAAAGAAATATAAAATCAGTACATTGTTTTTTAAGTTCTTGTCAACTCTTTTCATATAGTCTTGTTCATCGAGCCAAATTGAAGCATGAATCAAATAGTACACTAATGAGATAAGGGATTCCCATAATATAAACACTTCACTACTCTAAATATAAAATGCAAATGATAAACTTGGATAGGGATCACATGAACTAAAAAGAAGAATTTATATAGATAAAAATGATGGAGTATCAAAAGAATCATAAAAATTTAAATAAAATATTTTGAGGTTATGAATATAAAAAGTATGAAAGTTATAGATAAAAAGAGTAACAATTGAATAGGCAATGAAACCTGAGATGTGGATAATAATAATAATAATAATAATAATAATAATAATAATAATAATAATAATTATAAATGAAAGGGTATAAATTTCACAATATAAAAACTAATAAATAACATATGTTTAACACAAGACATACAAATATTTTCGGAAAAAGAATTTGAATGCACTGATCTTCAATTTGTTTAGTTTTAAATAATGAATATTACATTTATTATCTTTTGAATTTATAGATTCAATAATATTATAATATATTATTTGGGTAATGGATTTGAAAAGACATAAAAAATAATATAGATTATTAAAAATAAGAGTTGTGAGATGATAATGTGTTAATGAATATTATTAGAATATAAGTTATGAAAATGAAGAGGTGTAGTTATGGAGTTGATTCTAAATGAAAATTATTTTTTAAAAAATTCTTTTTAAGAAAATAATTGAATAGATAAGGGTATTTTTGTAATTTAATTTTTGACTTACATTGTTCATTTTTAGTAATACTTGTTTTGGGCAGGTGCCTTGCGCTGTTGCGCATGTAGCTCAATTTTATTGACCACAAAATTTTAAAAAAATTACATAAATATCATTATTAAGAAGCATTGAGTTATAAATCTATCTATACATCTTCTATCTATACATAATAGGAGAAGTGAAAGCACCACATGTCATTGCCACAAAAATTAGAAATAATTTTACATTAAAAAAAGATAAAGTATTGAAACTAAAGAAAAATAAAAAACGGCTTTACATTTAAAAAAATAAATATTAAAATTAAATTAAAAAAAAAGAGAAGAAAAAGACTTCTAATCACGTTAGTCCACAAATCTCTAATTTTGAAATTTTATATTATCAACTAAATAAATAAATAAATTTAATTTTTTATTAAAGAAAAAAAGTTACTGTTTTAGAAGACAAATTAGAGTTTTTTTTTACCTAATAAAAATTAATTATATATAATAAGATTAATTAATAAATTGTTACAGTTATTAAAAATTTCAGATAACGGTATGAAACATCCAAACAATTATTTTTTTTACTTTAAGGGATAATAATAACGCACAAATTTTATGGGCAACAGTGTATTCATAAAAGTAGTGAAGGAATACAACAATTTATTTCAAAAAGTTCAGTACATGCGCAGTTTTTCCTTTTTGGTGGAATTTGAATTGAATAAAACTACTCAAAAAGGTTAATACAAATCTTTTAAATTATAATAAATTGTTTCTCTAAATATAGTAAGAGATTGTAGAATTAAAATTCAAATAGGGTGTGCTTCAATAGTTTTTGAATTCATACAAAATATTGAAAGTTGGCAAATAATTATGTATGTTCATGAGTGTGTCGAGTTGCAATAATCTTTAAGGGTTAAGTTGTATCATTCTTTTTCAATCATATGACCGTTGTATCACTAATTTATATTCTATTCCAAATTTGGTGCATACATTTTTTTAAAAAAAAATCAATATAAGAATTCAGACAAGTCATCATCTAAAGGATAGTTTAGACACATATTTTTTTAATTTTATTTAAAGAGTCAGCCAACTCTCATATAAAAATCCAAAAAAGAAAAATAACACTATAGACAATAAAATTCGCGTTGAGAAAACAATAATCAAGAACGGAAAATTATAGCAATAATCGCTTTATTATTTCAAGTGCGAGTGTTACAATCTCTATAATTCCTCTGAATTCGCCTTTTCAAATATAAATTCAAGAGCTTTAAAGCTTGTTCTTGAATCTCTAACGAACTTGAACTTGAACTTATCTTGATCCTGACTTTTATTTGAATTCAAGGGCTTCGAGCTTGTTCTTGAATTCGATGGTCTTGATCTTGATCGTTCTTGAACTTGAATGCTTGAATTCTTAAACTTGTAGCTTTGTAGAGAATTAAATGGCGTTTGTACCACGGATTTTCTCTAGTTTCTTGTTTAGAATTTTCTGTCCTCTTTCTGAATTATGAGGACCCCTATTTATAGTTTTAGAATAGAGGAGTTGCGATTGGAATAGGATTCTCATATGGGCTTTATGGAGCGGGCTTGTCATCTTTGACACATGTCATGATTCTATTGGTTTCTTATTTGACTTGGCATGCCACATCATTTGCACACGTGGCGCCCAGATGGGCCTCTAGAATGAGATGAAATTGGGCTCAACAAATTGTAGCCCAAATTAATTAATTTGGACTTTAATTAAGTTCATATTTGTTGCACTTAAATATTTAACTCAAGTATACCAATCCATAATATTTATTTGGATTAATATATTTACGAATTTAATATAATTCGAATCATTTTATAAATTTATATTTAATAAATTTTAAATGATTACAAATGCCCCCTGCTTCAAGTCTTGTCGAGATATTCTATCTTTTAGAGACTAGGCTTGAAGCATTAACCGGTTACTAAATTCACCTTAGTTAAAAAAAATGAACTATAATTGAATTAGGAATTGTAATCTTACTCAATTTCATATTCATATATATATATATATATATATATATATATATATTTGTCTTAGTCAAAAAGGAATTGTGATTGAACTAGGAATTGTAATCCTACTCAATTTCATATTCATATATATGTTTTATTGCCCAAGTCAAAAAGGAATTGTAATTGAACTAGGAATTGTAATCCTACTCCATTTCTATTCATATATATGTTTTATTGCCCAAGCTAAAAAGAATTATAATTGAACTAGGAGAAGAGTTTTATTCCCACCACATGACATCTATAAATAGATACATTGTCTCCACAATTTTATCTTCAATTACAGATTGTGAGCCTACGACAAAAGGGCATATTCAAGGTAATCTTCCTCTTTTTTTAAAAAAAATTTCGTCACTTTTTTACAGCTTGACATGTCTGTGGTAGAAAATTCATATCTCATTGTAGAAAAATCAAAATCATGAACCATTTGATTTTTTAGAAACTAGACTTCTTGATCTCTAATGTATCCAAAATTCAGAATTTAATGCCTTCAGAATCTTGCTAGATGATTTTTTGAAGTTAGCTCTAGATTCTGCCATGCTAAAACTTTTCAGATTTGTGTGACTTACTAAAAATCTCGTGTCTTGACGTAGGAACGACGAAACCACAATCCGCTTGATGATTCTGAATCTAGACATAAAGCTCTACAACATATCCAAGATTCAAGATTTAATACCTTTCGGGTCTCAAACATCTTGACGGGTAACAATCTCTCCTTCACTTGTATTTTCCTCCTTCTTCATTTTTTTTTTGTAGATCAACAAAAGCAATTTTATATTTTATGTAGGCTACATAATGGAAAAATTTATCACATAAAAATGTGTTTAACGTCCCTACCTTAAAAAATAAATAAATAATATTCTCAAGATGTTCCATGGCCCTGAATGCTTAACCAACTTGAAACTTTACTAGAATATCGTGTAACGCTCCCGCCTTGAAAATAAACTCAAGGTGTTACAAGGTCCCTAATGTTTAACCATGAAAATTTAATAGAATACCGTGTAACGCTCCCGCCTTGAAAATAAACTCAAGGTGTTACAAGGTCCCGAATGCTTAATCAACTTGAAGCTTTACTAGAATACCGTGTAACGCTCCCGCCTTGAAAATAAACTCAAGGTGTTACAAGGTCCCGAATGCTTAACCAACTTGAAGCTTTACTAGAATACCGTGTAAGCTCCCGCCTTGAAAATAAACTCAAGATGTTACAAGGTCCCGAATGTTTAACCATAAAGCTTTAATAGAATACCGTGTAACGCTCCCGCCTTGAAAATAAACTGAAGGTGTTACAAGGTCTCCAATATTTAACCAACTTGAGGCAGGATAAATCCATGAAAAGACCAGTTTAAGGTACAAAGGGGCAAATATTGTCCACCTTAAGAAATGAAAATTTAAAGATCCTTTAAAGATAAATCCGTGGAAACTCTAGCTTAAGGTGCAAAGGGACAAGTTTGTCCACCTTATGGCATAGAAATTTAAAGATTCGTTGAAGGATAAAATTGCAACAAAGCTAGCTTAAGGTGCAAAGGGACAAATATTGTCCACCTTAAGACATGGAAATTTAAAGATCTTTTTAAATATACACCAGTCCAAAGGCCAACTTAAGGTGCAAAGGGACAAATCTTGTCCACCTTAAGGCATGAAAATTTAAAGATCCTTTTAAGTATACACTCGTGGAAACTCTAGCTTAAGGTGCAAAGGGACAAGTTTGTCCACCTTAAAGCATAAAAATTTAAAGATTCGTTGAAGGATAAGATCGCAACAAAGCTAGCTTAAGGTGCAAAAGGACAAATATTGTCCACCTTAAGACATGGAAATTTAAAGATCCTTTTAAGTATAAACCAGTGAAAATGCCAACTTAAAGTGCAAAGGGACAAATCTTGTCCACCTTAAGGCATGAAAATTTAAAGATCCTTTAAATATACACCCGTGAAAAGGCCTATCATAAGGTGCAAAGGGACAAGTTTGTCCACCTTAAAGCATAGAAGTTCAAAGATCTATTGAAGGATAATCCGAAACAAGGCTAGTTTAAGGTGCAAAGGGACAAACCTCGCCCACCTTAAGACATGAAATTCAATTACATGCGCATTTGGAGACTTTGAGGACTTCTACTTACATACTTGAAGTCTTACCTTTATACTTAGAGGATTTGAATACTTCAACTTGTATACTTGGAGGATTGGATACTTCAAATAATAAACTCGAAGAATATAAAGACTTCATATTGCATACTTGATCTAATTTAAAGACTTCAATTGTACTAATAAGAGACTCATATTTTATAAAGGTTTGCCCCCTCCATTGACCCATCAATACTTCGTGCAAGTCTAAAGTTTGATGAGACAAAAGATAAAATAAAATATATATCGCTTTGACTTTTATGCAATAGATCAAGTGGGAACATTTTTTTTTTTGATACTCATGCAACTGAACTTAGAGTATGGTTCTAAGCGCCTAAGTACCTCAATAAAGAGGATCGAGTCACAACGTAGTTCTGGGGATTTGAGTTTTTTTTTTTTTTTGTGGTTGTGCCGTACACAGTTTATACTCTTGCGGGCCAGGAGTGACATGCAGTTTAGGCTCGTACCTTAAGGAGCATCATCTTACTTCAAGGATAGTACCTCTTTAGGAATTTGGCATTAATAGGACCGATCCTTAAGCCATCAGCATCAACAAGCTTGTAAGCACCATTTGAATATGCTTCTTGTGCAACATATGGTCCATCCCACTTTGAGGTAAATTTTCTCCCAGACTTGTGCAAAGTAATGATGGGTCTTCTTACCGTGAGAACTTGGTCTCCAACATCAAAGCACCTCAAGCGAACCTTCTTATTAAAAGCACGAGATAGACGAACTTGATAACATTCAAGGTTTTGTTGGGCTTCTAGCCTTTTTTCATCAAGTGCTTCTAACTCAGCAAGACGCAATCGAGCATTTTCTTCCTCAGTGAGCCCTTCTTGAATAGCAAGTCTTAAGGAGGGTATTTGACGCTCGAGTGGCAGGACTGCTTCAACTCCAAAAGCAAGTGAATATGGTGTTGCTTGAGTTGGTGTGCGATATGTTGTCCTATATGCCCACAAAGCTTCTTCCATTCTTTCATGCCAATCCCGTTTGGATTTGGAGACAACTTTCTTGAGTAGGTTGCATAGAGTCTTATTGATTGCTTCGGCAAGACCATTAGCGGCAGCATGGTACATAGAAGATTTACGCTGCTTAAAGTCAAAAAGATCACAAATCTTGTTCATTAACTTGTTATCAAATGGCTTTCCATTGTCTGTTATTATATAGCGAGGGATGCCAAAGTGATAGATAATATTTACTCGGATAAAATTTGCAACATTCTCTTTCTTCACTCCTTTAAGAGCGACAACTTCAGCCCATTTTGAAAAGTAATCAGTTGCAGCCAAGATGTACAAGTGTCCACCAGAAGACTTTGGTAATGGTCCTACAACATCCAGTCCCCAAGCGTCAAATGGCCAAGATGCGATGGTTGGGTGCAATACTTCGGGTGACTGATGAATGAAATTTGCATGAAATTTACAAGCATCGCACCTCCTGGCGTAATATAAGCAATCCTTCACCATGGTTGGCCAGTAATACCCCATCCTCTTTATGTGAAAGTGAAGTTTCGATCCAGATTGATGTGATCCACATACTCTTGAGTGTGCTTCTTGCAGAGCTTGAATTGCTTCTTCCTCTCCCAAACATCGTAATAACACACCCTCAAATGATCGCCTATATAATGTGTCATTGTAGTAAAGGAAACGAGGTGCACGACGACGTATATCAGTCCTTCTTCTTGGATTTTCTGGAAGTATCCCATAACACAGGTAGTCAATGATGGGTTGTCTCCAATCTTCCTTTGCGGCTTCAACAATGGCGACGATATGATCAAGCTCATTTTCAATATATTCTTCCTCATTTGAAGGTGGTACTATCCATTTTTGACAAACAGTTACTTGCGTTTGATCTGGAAGGGTTAGCGTTGAAGCTAGAGTAGCCAATGCATCAGCTTTCTTATTCTCTATTCTACGCACATGTTGAAGGGTTACATCTCCAAGACATCCTATCAACTTTTGAGCATAATCATGATAAGGGCGCAATTCAGGCTTTTTTACCTCATAACTTCCCAAGAGTTGATTAATCACCAATTGAGAGTCACCAAAGACTTGTAAATGTAATTGTTTCATGTCAATGACCATTTCAAGTCCAAGTATCAGTGCTTGGTATTCAGCGACATTATTGGAGCAACATTGTTTTAGAGTAAAAGAGAATGGTAGAATCTCTTCTTGTGAAGTGATGAACACCACGCCAGCACCAGCTCCGCCGCGATATGCAGCCCCGTCAAAGTACATTTTCCAAGGAGGTTGAACTTCAATTAACATCGCATCTTCATCAGAAAACTCATCAGTTAACTCCCAATCATTTGGTATAGGATGGTCTGCTAAGAAATCCGCCAATGCTTGTCCCTTCACGGATTTTTGAGGGATGTACACAATCTCAAATTATTGGAATTGGAGGTACCATCTTGCTAGTCGGTCACTAAGGAGAGGTTTTGACATAACAAACTTGATGGGATTTGCTCTAGAAATAAGGCGGACAATATGAGCTTGAAAATAATGCTTCATCTTTTGAATTGAGAAGACAAGTGCCAAGCATAACTTTTCAATTGGCGAATAATTTAGCTCATTCGGCGTCATCGTTCTACTTAAGTAATAAAGAGTATTTTCTTTGCCTTCACTATTCTCTTGAGGTAACTGGGCTCCTACAGACCTTTCTTGTGCTGCAATGTAGAGTATCAATGGTTTTCCAGGTATAGGGGCTGCCAAAACCGGAGGTTTCGCTAGATACGATTTGATACTTTTAAAGGCATCGCTACATGTTTGGTCCCAATTAAAATGAGCACCTTTCTTCATGAGGTGACTGAGTGGTTGACATCTCCCCGCTAGATTTGAGATGAATCTTCTCAAGTAGGCTAACTTTCCTTGGAGACTTTTTAACTCATGAATATTTCGAGGTTCAGGCATCTTTTATATTTCATCAACTTTGGTTTGATCAATTTCAATTCCTCGATGTCTCACAATAAAGCCAAGGAACTTGCCGGAAGTAACTCCGAAGGCACATTTCAATGGATTCATCCTTAGTTGATATCTTCGGAGTAACTCAAACACCATCCTTAAGTCTTTCAAATGATCACCCCTCTTTCTCGACTTTACTACCAAATCATCCACATAGCATTCGACATTTTTATGGAGCTAGTCATCAAAGATTGATATATGACAACATCTTCCTCTGGTGGAGCATCTCCAACATCTTCCTCTTCCACAGGATCATTGTCATTGATTGATATATGGCAACACGAGACAATATCTTTTACCTCTTCATCAATCTTCATTTGAGGCAAAGAATCGTACTCATTTTGGATTGTAACATGATTTGAGGAACCTACACTTTCTTCATCTTCCTCGCGCTCTTTGGTGTAAACCACAGTATGAACCTTTGCCTTGAGTTCCTCTTTAGAGGAAACCAAAAGTTCCACTCGTCGCCTCATCCTAGAAGGAATCAAACTTCTGAAATCCTTTCGAATCAAATGCGAAGTAGGCGTTGTAACTTTTAAGTAACTTCTCAGATTTTTGTTATTCTTCTTCAGAGGACCTAACCTCTCAAACACAGAAGTTCTTGCAGTCCCTTCTCCAAGTCGATCAAAGACGGAAGGCCTTTTATTGGGAGCAGTGACATCATCTTCAAAAGTTATATGATTATTGCTGGCCCTTCTTATGGAAATGCGAATTGGCGGTGGTTGGCTATAACCTAGGCCTTCACGTGCTTTCCTAGTTGTATCTTCTGATGGAAGTTTCCCTAGCGCTGATGGCTCACTAGGGTTGTATCCCGCCTTCACAAATAACTTGTAAGCATTGGGATCAAAACCTTCTCTTGTGCATTTTGAAGGGAGAGCCATATCTCGCACTTGATCTTGAGCGACTGACTTTTCTGGAAACTTTGAAGACAAGTTTATTGCATCAATCCGTCTAATAGGAAGAGTTAGTCCTCTCAATGCATTTTCTCAAAGGTTAGATGGTTGATCTTGTTCTTTCTTCGGTTTTGGAACATAGCAAAGCCTAGAAGTCAGCTCCTTCTTTGAAGACATGATCTTCCTTTCATTAAGAATGGGACAAGAGTCTTTAGTGTCAATTTTCACCTTTTCGACAGCCGCATCAGTTGTTTGCTTATGATCTTATCAATCTTGATTGATTTGACGTCATTGGATTTGACCCCTTTAACAACATAACTTCTCAAATAGAATTTCGCATTCGCAAAGTGTGTCTCAACTTGGGTGAAAGGATTATCATCTGCAACTATGGTCCTTTCAATTCCACCTTCAAGATATTTCAAACATTGATAGTACAAAGATGAGACAATTCTATTCTCTTGTACCCAAGGCCTGCCAAGTAATATATTGTATGATGTCTTTGCGTCGATCACATGCATCCATGCGCTTGATTGCAAATCTTCCATGTGGATCTCTAATTTAATAGAGCCTATGGACCTCTGCTCCCCCTTGATTAAATCCTTGTATCAACAGACGACTTTCACTAAGTTCCCCAGTCGTGATCCCAAGTTCCTTCAATATGTGGATAGGCAAAATGTTGACTCCAGATCCTTCATCTATTAAGATTCTATTTATCTTCTTCTCTAGCACATGACCCACCATATATAAAGGACGATTGTGTAGTGTTTCACCAAATAGAAGATCGTTATCTGTAAATGTGATTTTAGTATCACAGACATGTGCTTCTCGGGAAGAAAGTTCAATAGATTTTTCAGAAGATGAAAGAGACATCATTGCTGAGATTTCCCTTGTTGCTTTTTTTCCTTCACTAGGAGACACTTTTGGTGAGGATTCACTCGTTGTTCCTTCTTTTACAGTAGGAGGCACCTTCATTGTTTCTTCTTTATCTGCATTGAAACATGATGCCTCGATATTGCCTTGAGTAGACTTTATTTCGAACGATCTTGGTAAGAATTCCTCTAGAGTCACAAGACGTCGAGGTTTTTGGTAGTGATGCACTTCAACCTTTGCCCTTTTTGGGCGCTTGATTGATTTTTGCTTCTCTGATTTCTTCACCATTTTCCCTTTAACCGGTTGCTCGGATGATTCTTTTCGTAAGCTTGACTTGTTGCGTCTTAGCCTAGTTACAAGAATCCAACCCTCTCACCATCTATGTCAATATCTTGGTCTACTGACTCTTCTTGATGCGTTTCAGAGATATATATTTGGACCGTATCAAGTGACCCAAACGTGATAGAGATCTGGTTAGAACTAGCCTTCTCATCATCAATGATAATTTTATTTTCGTTAACCAATCGCATCACTCTATCCTTAAAGACAACATTTTTCAAGAGGATGACTCACAAGTCTATGATATTTGCAATAATTTGGGTCATCAACTTTTCCAGCTTCATCGGGTCGCTTCATCTCTGGCAAGTCGATGAGCTTTAACTCAAGCAATTTATCAAAAAGTTTCAGAAACGTCAGAATCCAAGAAGGGATACTTTTTTCCTTGCATCTCTCTTAGTGTCGACTTTTGATTTGAACGTGATTGAAAAATCGTTCTCACATTTTTCTTTATACCCTCAGTCGTGGTGAACTTTGCAGGCGACACATTTACACTCATGGATTCTTTGTTATCATTTATAGGCACAAATTTGCTCCATCTCTTAGGTTCCTGCTTGTCTCTTCCTCTGCGAGGATCATGGACAATAGTCATGTCTTTTCTAGCAGAGGACATGCTCAACTCCATATCATGAGCACGAGTAGCTAAATCTTCGAAGGATTTTGGATTTATTCCTTGTAAGATGTAAAGAAGCTCCCAGTGCATACCTTGAATACACATTTCAATTGCAGAAGCTTTACTAAGTCTGTCCTTGCAATTTAGGCTCGCGTTCCTCCATCGATTTATGAAATCTATAACCGCTTCGTCTTTCCTTTGGCGAGTATTCGTGAGTTCTACCATGCTCACTGTACGCCTTGTGCTATAGAAGCAATTGAGAAACTCGTGCTCTAGTTGCTCCCAACTGTCAATAGAGTTAGGTTCGAGATCTGTGTACCAATCAAAGGCATTTCCTTTAGAGAGCGGACAAACTATTTGACAAGATGGTCTCCATAGGTTCCAGAATTATTACATGTCTCCACGAAGTGCGCGACATGTTGTTTCGGATTTCCTTTTCCCTCAAATTGTTGAAATTTGGGAGGTTGATAACCAGCAGGCATTTGAAAGTTATCAATCCTAGCAGTGTATGGCTTAGCATACATATGAGAAGACTTGGTGGAGACTTCATACTTATCTTTGGTAGTGCCTTCAATAAACACCTTCAAGCGATCGAGTGGGATCATTCCTTCGGAAGAAACTGGCATCTCTTTAACAAACGGGGTTTTCTTGGCAGGATCTTTGATTTCTTGAACTTCGATAACCTTTCCAGGCGCATGACTAGCATCTCCATCTAAAAGTCCTTCCATTCTATCCATCAACTTATCGATTCGAGACTCTTGGTTTTGTACATGCTTTGTCAATTCTTCAACCATTTTCGTCAGATTTGCGAGTTGTTCCTCAGGAGAGGAAGCAGCAGTCACCATCGTTTGCATGACCATTGGAGATGCAGGAGAGTAGCATGGAGTGTCGCGTAAGTTAATCTTTAGCGGACTCACGTTACGTGATGTACGTGGAGATGATTCATAAGTTGAATCACAGTTCTCCCTTGTGGTAGAGCTCTTGGAACCAGATTGCTCAAGGAGAGCCAATGTCTTCTTGATCTTTTCAGCAACACTGCTTCCTCCTTCTAGAGCATTTGTGGAGGAACTTGCTCCTTTTGGAGTCGAAGACCCAAAAACAGGATTTGATGCTGACGACACTTGAAGTGTTTGTTGTCCTAGTGTAGCAGCCTTGCTTCTCGTAACAACTCCGAAACTTCCAAAGGTAACACCAAGGATGCCTTCAACTACGTTAGAGAATTTGGAGTTAGTAGCCTTAGAGGCAGTTAATCGAGAGTTGTTGTTCATAGAAGTCATCTCGATATTATTTGACGCTTGAAAAGTTGAGATGATAGGTAGAGATGGTCCCACTGGGCATGCCAGAATTTGTAGACGATAAATTCGCGTCGAGAAAACAATAATCAAGAACGGCAAATTATAGCAACAATCGTTTTATTATTTCAAGTGCGAGTGTTACAATCTCTATAATTCCTCTGAATTAGCCTTTTCAAATATAAATTCAAGGGCTTTAAAGCTTGTTCTTGAATCTCTAACGAACTTGAACTTGAACTTTATCTTGATCCTGACTTTTATTTGAATTCAAGGGCTTCGAGCTTGTTTTTGAATTCGATGGTCTTGATCTTGATCGTTCTTGAACTTGAATGCTTGAATTCTTAAACTTGTAGCTTTGTAGAGAATTAAATGGCGTTTGTACCACGAATTTTCTCTAGCTTCTTGTTTAGAATTTTCTGTCCTCTTTCTGAATTATGAGGACCCTTATTTATATTTTAGAATAGAGGAGTTGCGATTGGAATAGGATTCCGTTCGGCCAATCAGATTTAAGTGACATGACATATGGGCTTTATGGAGCGGGCTTGTCATCTTTGACACATGTCATGATTCTATTGGTTTCTTATTTGACTTGGCATGCCATATCATTTGCACACGTGGCGCCCAGATGGGCCTCTAGAATGAGATGAAAATGGGCTCAACAAATTGTAGCCCAAATTAATTAATTTGGACTTTAATTAAGTCCATATTTGTTGGACTTAAATATTTAACTCAAGTATGTCAATCCATAATATTTATTTGGATTAATATATTTACGAATTTAATATAATCCGAATCATTTTATAAATTTATATTTAATAAATTTTAAATGATTACAAACACCTAGACAGAAAACTAATACAGACATGAAAAGAGAAAAGAGAAAAGAGAAAAGAGAAAAGCCAAGGAATTGCTTAAATTTGTTCAAGTTAAGCATCTTCCATCGTTATTTGAGATTTATCAAATCTGTACTAACACAAAATTAGCCATGAGGTAAATTAACTTTTTCATAATACGATCAAGTAAACCACACTTGGACTCTATGATGTGTAGGAACTTAATACAACGGTCCAAAAGAAAGAAAACTAATATAAAAATAACACCTCATACACATTTAAGACGATATATATCAAGTTATAAACATACTCTTTAAAAAATAAATTACTTATAGCAGATTATTATCGAGTTATAACATATCAATTAAAAATATATTAATTAAAAATAAATTATAAGTAATTATTTAAATAATAATTAATATGTTTAAATATTTATTTTTATTTTTCAGTTACCTTTTTTAAACCAAACTCTTTAAATTTTTACAGATTAATTATACAGTTACCTTTTATAGTTTTTAAAATAAATAATAAATTATTATTAATTAAATTTCACATTATATAGTTACCTTTTAAAACAAAAACTAAATAATAGAGATTTGATTTTAATTAAATCCCTACTTTACCGTTGCCCAATAACTACCCACTCCCATATCACCCTATACACGCCTCAAGCTTCATCTTCCCCAACACGCCTAAATCTTCATTTTACGCAAAGTTTTTAATTTATTTCTTTTCATTTAATGTTTTAATAAAGTCGTTTTCTTGATTGTGTTGCAATAACTTAAAAGTTGTAAGGAGCCACATCGGGGCGATAAAGCTTATTGTCAATCTATAGGCTATATATATATATATATATCATGTTTTCTTGCATGTATTAGTTTAAGTTGTGGTTTGGGATAATCTATCATTATAAGTTTGGTTGATGAAAGGACTTTGTTACATTTAAATACACTTCTAAAAATTTGTTCAAACACCAATAGTCGATTGAAATTAACTTATTTTAAATGTATTTAAGTCAAAGTATTTGAACAAACATGTACAATATTTATAAGTACTTAATTTTACACTGAAGTCACAACTTAGAATTTCTAACTTATTAGTACTAGTTTGGTTTATAAGTCAAAAAGTCAAAAATCAATTCAAATAGACTCTAATTACGTCTCATAAATATTTTTTATAAAAGCTTTTTTTGAACAAATACAAATTGCTTTTTAACTAAAAAATAGTATTTTTTTTAAAAAAAAAGTACCATAGAAACAAAACCCTTTTCAAAATAAGCTGATTTTAACAAACAAGCTAGTATAAGATTTCTTGAAGTTTATTATTTTCAAGCAATTAGTGCGCTAGGAAATAATTTATTTCCACCAAAAGTCTTCCGAAAAGGAAAAACACTAATCATGCATATCCACGATACTATTAGATGTATTTTAAGGACTCATATCAAATAAATTATTTGAATTATATTGATTTAAAGGAGAAAATTTGATCGGGTCATTTGCGAAAAGCCTCTATTTTTTGTAATGATATTTCATTTTTATTTTTCATTATTTAAATAATAAAAATGACTAAAATAACTCTATCAGTAAAAAAAATAAAAATAAATTTGCAAGTTGCTCAAGCCTCAAAGATTGACGGGACGCGGGAAGAATAAGAGGAAAATATGAAGGATCTATAAATGAAAGAGATTTATTCTGCAAAAAAAAAAAGCGGAAGATAGTTGGTTAATTATATATAATAAGCTAAACAACCAAAAAAAATACATAAGGGTTGGTAAAACTATTTTAAAAGGGTGAAATTTTGATCTTATGACAATAGAGGCATAAATCTAGAATGTTATGCTTATATCTTAAGAAGTCTGTCAATCATCATAAGTCTAGTTTTAGAACGTTATGCTTTATCCTAAGAAGTTCATACTCTGTAACTTATGTCATATCTATAAAACTTATTATAATGGAATGTTATACCTTAAAAGGTTTATAGCTATAATATAAATTATGCCAATATAAGATGTAACTTAGTTCACGTAAAATTTAATTTCAATAGAAAAGTTCATTCAAATTCAGAAATTATAAAGTTGTATCTTTAGATCGAGCAATAGTTTATTCCTACATAATTTTTATCATCTAAATTATATCTTGCAAATTAGATACTACACACCTTGAATAAGATAAAGCAAAAGTTTTCTCGTCTTTGTGAAATTATGTCATATATAACTTATTGATTATGTATGAAGTTTGATTACTATCTGGATGAAATATGTGTGAAGTCTGATTACTACTAGTATGAACATGGCATTACATTTTTGATTTATTATTGTTTTAGTATGATAAATATCATATATTTTTTGATCCATATGTATGAACTTTGTATGAATTACGTATGATCTATGTATGAACTATTTTAACAAGAGATTCATTGTATCATTTTATGTTTAAAAAGTTGTTCTATATATATGATTTTTGTATGAACTATGTATAATTCTTGTATAACTATATATTAGTATAGGAATAAAACTTGAAAATTGGCATAAAGTGTGTCTCAATGTTATTTATAGGTGGACAATATCCAACAATCACAATTACTTAAAGATTTATTGATACCAAATGAACTCCATAAAACAAAACATGTGTCTAACAGACAAAACAACATAAAAATTGTTTGACACGAAGTAAAAAACTAAGAAATCATTATTATTTTTTGCACAGGATAATTTGAACATGTCTTCCTGTTGTGTCCAACCTGACGACATCTACTACATGTAATCTTTGACCTTTTGAATTTCACATCAGCAAAACCCTTCCAGCGTTCAAGTTACGGACTTCCAACTGATCTCTTTGGACCGGGTGTCATCAATTTAGGCTCTGAAATATTACTTGGTATATCCATGTACTCTCGCAGGGTATAGGTTCAACAAGGACGACATATGCAACTTTACCTGTTTAATTACAATAAAATAACAATTAGTATAACATCTTATAACTTAAATAATATTAAATTTTATTCATATAAATTAATGCAAATAATTAATACAAACAATTCAGAATTCATTCAAAATTTCAAATACATTACAAACAGTGCTTTTCAAACCCAATTAATACACAAATCATACGCATTTATTACACATTTCATATCCAATTATTACACAGTTCATACCCATTATTACACATTTCATACTCAATTAATACAAATTTCATACAACAAATTTAACACAAACAATTAAGAATCCATACAAACAAAATTTCAAATACATTACAAACAGTGCTTTTCAAACCCAATTAATACAAAGTTCATATCCATTTATTACACATTTCATACTCAATTAATATACATTTTATACAACAAATTTCAAATACATTACAAACAGTGTTTTTCAAATTGCAATTCACACAACAACAAAAATATTTCATATTTCATACCTTATTTGTACACGATTAATACAACAATGATTAAGATTACCACCTTTATTCGATTTTATCATACCAAATAACACTTCATATTTCATACCCTATTAATAAAATTTATTGCAACAATCATCAAGTTTACCGAATTTCATAAAAATATGTACTAATATTTTCGTGCACGTTATTTAACACATTGTAAAACTAAAACGTCTATAATGCACCATATTTGTTGAAAGTGTGACAGAAAAACAACAAAAAATATAATATGAACAATATTATCAAAAAAATCAGTAAACTATAATAAATACTAACCTGACGGATCCCATCTTCCACCATGTTTAATTAATATGAATATATTGTTGTCCTTCACAAAAAATCACGATATTTTTCACAGAAAAATAACTTCAATCACTCAAAAAAATTGCAATCTGTAAATAAGAGAGAGAGACGCGATATAAAAAAATCAGATTTTAATTTGATTTTAAGTTATTTGAGCGTTTTAAGGAATAAAATCAGATTTTAATTTGATTTCAACTTATTTGAGCGTTTTAAGGAAACTGAATAATCTGATTTTTTTTTTGAATTTCTTAATATGTGCTAATTAGTTATTATCTATTATTAATTGATTTTATTTTAAATTACAAGAATCTTCCTACTTTCCAATTAAAAAACATAAACAATTTTTTCTGTTATTTTTTTTTTAATATGCTTTTTAATTATTTAAAATCAACCTTTATTTTATAATAATATGTTATAACTTGATATATTAAATGTTATATATTGAAAGTCAAACTCTAATGCTACACCTTGAGAATATTACTATAAAAAATACTATATATCTAATTTACACTAACATTTGTAAATACCAAAACTCAACAACAAAGGAGTATAGTGAAATAGAAACATATGTTTATATTACCTCCCAGCCAACTAAAAATACATTTGGTGTAATCATGTTGTGTCACATCTATTTTAATATATTTTTTGTAAATTTGATTAAGACTTATAAAGGGAGAATTATAATGTATAACTTCACTTAATATATATATATATATATATATATATATATATATATATATATATATATATATATATATTGCATCAACTAAATACTGATAAGATATATATAATTTGAAAGAGTATGATATGTTTAAACGGTTAAAAGCTAAAGGTGAAGAAAATAAATACACGACACATATTAAACTTGTAAATAAAAAGTTCATAGAATTTTTACATGTCTAAAGGTAGATGAAAGGTTTTCCAATTAATTTTTATAAAAAATTAAATGATAAATATACTTTTAAAGAACATTTTAGAAATTTAACTTTTGATTTAGACTCTTTACACTTTTAATCGAAATAGTTTTCTTAGACGTGTGTTGCACGTGATTATCTCTTTCAAAAGTATATGTCATAGTAAATAGTATTGTTTATTTAAGCGAAGATTTAAATAATAAGTTTAGAAAAAATAATATTACAGGTTATTTTCTGAATGTTCAATGTGAATCGTCATATATATTTCTTATTCACATAAACCTATATATGAAGATAATCAATGAAAATGTTTATTAGTTAAACGCAATAGTGTATATATTTATTTCAATTTGATGAGGTTAATCATGTAATTAGTCTTATCTCACTAATATTACCTTATAGACAATATTTGCTTTGTATTTTTTTTCTTGTAATCTAACGAGATGTGGTTTGCATGTGTATTCCACATTAAATTGTTTAGATTTCATATGAACATTTGAAGAGAATAAATACATTTTAATATTCACATATTTTCTGTAACAACCTATTTGGTTGTTTTGAGTACTAAAGCTTTTTATTTCATAAAAGACTCTTCCGATAGAATTTAAATGGGTATTTTGGACTATAGTAATTATAATTATGAAATTAATGGGATAGTTTTAATAATTGAGTTAGTTGATGATTAAAGAAGGTAGCATTAAAATTTATAGTGGACCACTTTCACACTTTTATAATTGGTTTTATATTTTAATTAGGGAGTAGATATTTTGTACAAACAATAAGGGCTTAGGCGAGGAACCATACATGCAGCAAACAAGAAGCAGTTGTTCCATCAGGTAATCAAGCTTAATTTGGGTATTGGATATATTGGCATGATCGTATTATTGTCATTATTTTTTATTATAATACTGAATTGTAAAAGAGTGTTATTCATTAAATGCTAGCAATTTGCCGTGTTGGATTGTATAGTTATTTTCAATGAATATTATTACTATTATTAATTTATTGATTGAGAAAGCAAAGGAAAATATATATCATATATTAGTATTATGTTGTTATGAAAAGAGATTATTGTAATGTGTTGCTGGCAAAAGACAAAAGGTAATCGAAAAATTGGAAAGGACAAAGTGGAGGCGTGATGATTGGTCAAGTGTTGAGTACTAGAATTTACTTTAATTGTCTATTGATATTATATTCTAAAGTGGGAATATTAAATGGGCATATGGGTAGTAATTGTTGTCAGGTGCAGGTTCAGAGAAAAGTTAGGTCAAACATAGTAACGATAGGTAGCTCACATCAATTTTTACATGTTAAAATTTGAATTGGGTCACTGGGCTGTTAAATTGTCTTCTCGATTTTTTCAGGTCGTAGATGGGGTTACTGTTAGTGGTACTTACGTAGAGGTTTCAATGTTTCTATATTTATCTTGTTATGACTCAAGTGTATATATATATATATATATATATATATATATATATATATATATATATATATATATATATATATATATATATATATATATATATATATATATATATATATATATATATATATATATATATTAGGTGTATCAAATTATTTAAACTCCATCAAAGCTATGATAATTGGAGAAACTGAGACTTATCTTTACGTTTGAACTTTAGGAAACTGATAATAGAATCAGGTGAGTTTTTGGGTCTAGACTAGACATAAAATAATATGTGTGTTTGTAGACTCATTAACTTACAAATTTTGCATGTATACATTATATATTGGTAAGATTTGGAGCATTGAGGAAAGGAAAAGTATTGGAGAAGTAGCTTGCTTGACTTTGTTTCTTCGGTGGAGGTAGGTTATGGTTTATTCTATTTGATAGATAGAATATTAATAGTGATTGATATGTAATTGAGTGATATTGTGAAGTTCGCTATGTACTTGATTGTGTGGTTGTTGGCTTGATCGTGTGGTTTGTGTTTGGTCTGAAATCCTGAGATCGTGAAACTTATAATCTTGAACCTCTCTCTATCGAAGTGATGCCTTGAATAAAGAAGACTTGGTTTAATACTATTAATGAATTGAAAAGTGGTGATAATAAATAATAATTACTGATATTATTGGATTGGAATGTCACGTTCCGATACGATATTCTTGGATCAGAGTGTCACGTTTCGACACAGTATTATTGGATCGGAGTGTCACGTTCCGATACGGTATTCTTGGATCGAAGTGTCACGTTTTGACACGGTATAATTGAATCAGAGTGTCATGTTCCGATACGGTTATACTAAAGGAAAAAGATATTGAATTAACATAATGTACTCAATCTCAAAAAATTGTGTTTATACTATGTTGTATTATGATTATCTACTACCTATTATATCTATGATGAATTGTTGGAGAATTGAGAAAAGGTAATCAAGGATTGGATGAAGGGTAAGTTGACCTAAATTGTTCTAGTCTTCTTGAATTGATCTTGTGTGGTATTGTCCACTTATGGTGGCGGTGTTTAGTTAATGTATATGAATATGTATATGTGAATGTTGATCATGGCCTTGAAGGCATTGAATGTGAAGTAAAGTGATGTTATGATGTCTATGCATAGAGATGTCTTATCAAATTATGAATGTGTCTTGAAGATACTATGACTACTTGAAGTATGATGTGAATGTGAAGTATGATTATGTGTGGGTTATGATGAATGTAGTATGATCATGTTTAAAAGACAATTTCATAAATGATGGTGGTTATGTAAAATGCTTTCTCACATATACACACACAATGAATGAATGAATGAAGCTAATGAAAATGCAATGAATGATAGTCTATTGAAAGGTTTCTCAATAGAACTATAATGAATGAAAAAGGGGGATTTCGGGGTGGACACTCTTCATGAGTAGAGATGTAGTTTTTAGTAGCAACCTCACTATTCCTAAGAGCTTTCCAATGAATGAATGATAGGTAAGGGGGGATACTCTTCGTGAGTAGAGATGCAGTATCCAAAAGTAACCTCTTGAGATGAGTACTCTTCGTGAGTTGAGATGTAGTACTTAGTACCAATCTCTTAACCTATAGCTGATGACTGTAATGAATGTCTAAAACTCCGTGGGGATCTATGCTTAGCACCGAGAGGATTTGACAAAGGGGTGGATACTCTTCGTGAGTAGAGATGTAGTATCCAAATGTACCTCTTGAGATGGGTACTCTTCGTGAGTTGAGATGTAGTACTTAGAAGCAATCTCCTTATCCCTTAACTATGCTCCCGTATAGGACTAGCTAGTGGTGTTCCACGTAAAGGCTAAAAGAATGACCCTACCTTAGGCAAGTGGGATATCTCATGCAGTAGGGGTTAATACCGGGATTCTATGTTAAGCTCTTATGGTCTATGTCGATTAAAGCTAGTCCCCAAAAATGAATGTAATGAATTAGGTCTTTCTAAAGGTGTACTACTTAGGGTAGATGGTGGAATGAGACGCCATCTATGCATTTCACAAGTAGACATTTGGAGGGCGTCTTGGTGTGTCCTTGAAATGTAAATGAATGAATGGGTTACTATATGATGTTAATGAAGTATGTGGACTTTATGTCTAATATTAATGAAGCATGTTGGTCTTATGTCTAATGTTAATGAAGGCTATGTGAATGATTGAATGTGATGTGCCTAGTCTAAGGTGGTTCTTAAGAAGCACTAAGTGAGAGTAGTAGAATAGGATGCTACTTTCACATTGCACTAGTGTAACTTGGAGTTATCTTAGGGATGGTCTTTATATGAATTTCTTAAATGCATGAATGTTTCCTCTGGTAATGAATATTGACTTGTTGAGTTGAGATAAAGTATCCTTATCTTTGTAGTCTTAACGATCACTGAATTGTGTGTATCAGAGAGGTTGTATGGGCGGTCTCTTTATGTCTTACCTAGGTGAGTCTTAGGATAACTTTGGATAGAGGGTCTAAATGATTGAAGGGTTACTTAATGTATTACCATGTATGTTGATAATGACTTATATGATCTCTTGTACACTTGATTCATCAAGTTTATCAAATAGCATGAAAAGCATATTTCAACTAGAATGTACTTTTTAAAGCATGTTTTTGCATATTGTCATACTTAGTGCATTATTTGTACTAACTCTATATTCTTCTCTATTTCAACAATTTGGGTGGAAGGAAGTGAGGATCTTAGAGTTGAAGCTTGGGAAGTAGATTGTTCTCTCAAGGCTCTTGGTACGTCCCCATATATTCGAGGACGTGGATGTCATTTTCAGTTTCCTTTCTATTAAAGACTTTGTATTTGACATGAGTTTCTTTTATATGTAAGGGTCGTGACCCTATGTTAATAAGATGTGTCTAAGATGGTTTGTGATGATGAAACTTAGTTCTTCTTACGTTTTATGAAAGAGTTTTCCTTATTATTGTGAAAGTTTTAATTCTGCACTACTTTTCATACCTATGTGATGAATGAAAGCTAAGAGGCTTGTACAAGACCTCCGAGAAGTCAAGTACGTCATGTTACTTCTATGGAGTAATTCTCAGTCGTGACATTTCAAGGTAGCTACTTCTGCAAAATCTTTTCAGGAAGTGGTTGATTTTGTGATAAAAGTAGAGGGGGTGAAGCCGAATGACATCATCAATGTGTCAACATTTAAGAATTTCCATAAGAGAGGTGAGTTTAGTGGTTCGTATTCCAGAGGGCAGATATCAGGGGGCTATCCATGTCGTCCTATTCAGTCTTCATTGCAGACTTCAGCTAAGGGTCTATCGCATACCAGGCAACCTTTTTCTGATTTTGGGGGTTATCTCCAATCTTCTTTGTCTTCACAAAGAGCTACACTCGACTCCAGGACTTGTTATTCTGGAGGACGTGGTGGTCAAGGTAATAGTGATCACCAGTTCAACCGGGGTGGAGAGTAGGTTGGAACAGATGTAGTGCAACCCAGTAGGGGCAATGGACATACATGTGATAGGGCCCATTATTATGCTTTCCCCGGGAGGTAAACGGCAGAGACATATGATGTTGTTATCACAAGTACTCTTTTGGTCTGTGCATGGCTTATGTATTGTTTGATCCTGGATCCACATTTTTTTATGTATCTTCATCGTTCGCTACTGGTCTTGATTTGCATTGTGATTTGCTTGACATGCCTATTCGTGTGTCTACTCTTGTTGGTGAGTCTGTGATAGTTGATAAGGTGTATAGGTCTTTCCTTGTGACTTTTGTGGGGAGCAACACTTGTGTAGATTTGATTAATGTATATATGGTTTATTTTGATGTAATTTTGGGTATGTCTTGTCTTTCTTCAAAATTTTGCTATCTTAGATTATAATGCTAAGACTGTGACCTTGGCCAAGCCTGGGACAAATCCACTAGTGTGGGAGGGTGACTATATTTCCACCCCAGTTTGTATTATCTCTTTTCTTCGTGCTGGGAGGGTGACTATATTTCCACCCCAGTTTGTATTATCTCTTTTCTTCGTGCTAAGAGGTTAGTGAGTAAGGGTTGTTTAGATTTCTTGGCACATCTTAGGGATGATACTTCCAAAGTGCCTTCGATCGAGTCTGTTTCGCTAGTCCATGAGTTTGTGGATGTTTTTCCTGCAGACCTTCCTGTATGCCACCAGATAGATATATTGATTTTTGTATTGACCTGGAGCCGGGGACTCACCCCATTTCCATTCCACATTATAGAATGGCTCCAGCTGAAAGCCCAATTTCAAGAGTTGTTAGGTAAAGGTTTCATTAGACCAAGTGGGTCTCCTTGGGATGCTCCAGTTTTATTTCTGAAGAAGAAGAATGGTAGTTTTCGGATATGCATAGACTACATGCAGCTAAATAAGGTAACTATTAAGAAAAAGTACCTCATTCCTCGTATTGAAGATTTTTTCAATCAATTACAAGGTGCTTTTGTCTTCTCTAAAATTGATTTGAGGTCCGATTATCATCAATTGAAAATGTGTACAACAAACGTGTCAAAAACTATTTTTCGAACCAGGTACGGGCATTATGAATTCATAGTAATGTCGTTTGGGCTTACGAATGCCCCTGTTGCTTTCCTGAGCCTTATGAACGGAATTTTTAAGCCATATATGGGCCTCTTGTTATTGTATTTATTGATGATATACTAATATACTCAAAGAGAGGGAAGGAACATGAGGAGCATTTGAGAATTTTATTGGGGTTGTTAAGGGAGAAAAGGCTTTATGCCAAATTCTCTTAGTGTGAATTTTTGGTTGATTTAGTGTACTTCTTAGGGCACTTGGTTTATAAGGAGGGAGTGATGGTGGATACCACTAAGATTGAAGCAGTGAAGAATCGGGTAAGGCCTACCAATGTTTCAGAGGTAAGGAGGTTCGTTAGTTTAGTTAGCTACTGCCGTCAATTTGTCATGGGATTCTCTTCCATTTCTTCCCACCTGACCAATTTGACAAAGCATAATGTCTCATTTGTATGGTCGGATGAGTTTGAGGAATGCTTCCTAAAACTTAAAACCTTGTTGACTACTGCACCGATTTTTGCCTTGCCAGTGGAAGGTAAGAGTTTTATTGTTTATTGTGATGCATCTTATTCTGGCTTGGGTGCAGTGCTAATGCAGAAGAGAAATGTAATTGCTTATGCTTCAAGGAAATTGAAAGTACATGAGCGTAACTATGTAATTTGGAGTTGGCTGCAGTTGTATTTGCATTGAAGAAGTGGAGACATTATCTATATGGGGTCAAGTGTGAAGTGTATACATGTTAAAATTTGGATTGGGTCACGGTGTTGTTAAATTGTTTTCTCGATTGTTTTCTATTCAGAGTTAGGGTTACTGTTAGTGGTACTTACGTAAAGGTTTCAATGTTTCTATATTTATCTAGCTATTATATATATATGTCACGACCCAAAATTGAGCCGCGAGTATCACCCACACTTATCCTACTATGTGAGCGAACCAACCAATCTAAAACCCCAACATATTGAACAAAATACAAAGCGGAAGACTTAAAACTCATTAACGAAAATAATTAAATAACTTTTAAAATTTATAACCCATTATCCCCAAAATCTGGAAGTCATCATCACAAGAACATCTATCCTCAAGTTACTAATCTAAAAGTATCTAAGAAGCTAAAATAAATAAAAGGCTAGTCCATGCCGGAAGTTTAAGGCATCAAGACATTGAAGAGAAGATCCAGTCCAAGCTAGAAGCATTAGCTCACCCTGAAATCCGGTGTAGTGAAGACTGGCTAGAATCGCTGCTGAGTTGAAGACGACGGTACGTTTACTGCATTCCCCAAATAACAAAGAAAGGAAACAACAAGTAGGGGGTCAGTACAAAACACAAGTACTGAGTAGGTATCATCGGCCAACTCAAAATAGAAAATAGTATATATCAGTTCATATCATAAATCAACTACAATACTCAACATGTAGCAACAAGTACTATAATCATCAATAAGTACTACCAAGTTCATCCATGAGGACTCAAGCCTCAATACCACACTCATTTGGGAAATTAGGTTCATTACATCGAGTATTTTAACAGCTCTGAAGATTCATTATCTTTCTTCCTCTTGTGTTGGTACGTGACACTCCGATCCCCTACTACTATGTGTCGGAACGTGACACTCCGATCCCCTAATTCTACGTGTCGGTTCGTGACACCCGATCCCCTAATACTATGTGTCGGAATGTGACACTCCGATCCCCTAATACTATGTGTCGGGACCGTGACACTCCGATCCCCTAATTCTACGTGTCGGTTCGTGACACCCGA